>CM033749.1:9490212-10026411 GCA_019671005.1 Hibiscus mutabilis | reverse complement strand
AATGCTTTTGAATGTAGGACAATTTGATGGAGCACCTATTAGAGACTTGAGGCAACACTTGAAGCAATTCATGGAAGTTTGACAGCTATTTCAGCAGCCTGAAGTATCGAGAGATACATTGAAGCTAAAATTGTCCACATTTTCCCTAATAGATAGAGCAAAAATGTGTCTTAGCTCTTTGTCACCTGGTTCTGTCACCTCATAGGGAGATCTATGCCAAAAAATTGTGTTGCGATTCTAGCCACCTAAACTCACTACCAAGATGAGAAGTGAGATCATTACATTTAGGCAGGCTGATGATGAGACCCTATATGATGCCTGTGAGAGATTCAATGACCTATTGAGGAGGTGTCACATGCATGGATTCCCAAATTAGACCAGATGGAGACCTTCTACAGTGGACTTAATGCTCATGCTAGGACTGTTGTTGATGCTTCGGCAAATGGTTCACTGCTTGACAAGAACTATACAGAGGTAGTTGGCATCCTTGAGAGGATCTCAACTAATGATTTTGAGTATCCTACTACTAGACTAGGGACTAGAACTAAAACTGGTGGGGAATTAGCATTAGATGAATTAACATCTATCCACGCTGAGATTTCTAATCTTACTAGCATGGTGAGAACTTTGCAAAAGAGTAAAATGATCCCAAGAAATCAAGGCATTAGACCCGTTCTGCACAATATGTGAGGAGAACCATTACATGAAAGATTGACATGCCAACCCTGAGTCGGTAAATTTTGTTAGAAATTTTAATCGTAACTATAATGCAAATTCTAATACTTACAATGCAGGATAGAGGCAACACCCAAATTTAGCTTGGGAAAACCAATGAGGTAATCAATACAATGCCCAGCATCAGAACAATGCCCAGTGTCAGAATAACAATACTTAGTAAGGTTTCAAACAGAATGCCATGCCATAGAGGGCACAAAGCAATTTTTATGCAGGACAAAGGAACAACCAGAGGACTTTGACAGGATATATGGAAAACAATTAGGCAATTGTCTAGATTTTGGCAGTATCTATGCGAAACTTGGAGACTTAGATCGAACAAATTGCCAATGCACTCAGCAATCGACCCTAGAGAGCTCTGCCAAGTGATACAAAAGATACTCGGCAGAAAGGCAATGAAGAGTACAAAGTTGTAACTCTTCGGAGTGGCAAACAATGTGAGGCTGAGATACCTGTTAAACAGCTAGTTAATTGCCAGAAGAAAGAGAAAGGACCAGTAGATAAACCAAACGAAGCAGAGAAGAAAAAAGTGGACATAAGCAATTCCACCTCAGTCGGATGCCAGCAAACCCTTGGCAACGCAGCAGAGTCAACATTTGCTTACCCAACTCTAACATTTCCAAAAAGACTACAGAAGCACAAGCAAGATCAGTAATTTAAGCGTTTCTTGGAAGTTCTTAAGCAGTTGTAGATCAACATACCGTTAGTAAAAGCTCTTGAATAAATGCCCAACTATGTTAAATTCATGAAGGACATTTTTTCCAAGAAGAGGAAACTGGGTGATTTCGAGTTAGTGGCTCTCACCGAGGGATGCAGTGAAATGATACTCAATCGATTGCCACCAAAGCTGAAAGATCCAAGAAGTTTTACTATTCCTTATACCATTGGCAACAGATTCATGGGTAAAGCACTGTGTGACCTAGGAGCCAGCATCAATTTGATACCGATGTCTGTTTTCAAAAGGCTCGACATCGAAGCAAGGCCTACCACCGTAGCACTTCAGTTGGTAGACTGATCCTTTGCACATCCTAAGGGTAAGATTAAGGATATTTTGGTAAAGGTAGATAAATTTATATTTCCAGTTGATTTTATCATTTTAGATTATGATATAGATATGAATATCTCAATTATATTGGGCAGATCGTTCCTTGTCATAGGTAGAGCCTTAATTGATGTTCATAAAGGTGAACTTACTATGCGCATAAATGACCAACATGTTACATTTAACATGTTTCAAGCTCTTAAATGTGCAGATGAATTAGAGGAATGCCAAGCTGATAAGATGAAAGAGTTCATTTTCACTATGGACATGGCACAGCTGTGCCAAGACTTAGATGATAACGCCAGAGAACTGGATGATGAAATTGAGAAGAGTGAATACACTGAAAAACCAACCTTAGAGAATGAAGTTGTTAATTACTTTGGACAGCCAGAGCTATTGGAGTGGGTGGCAGAGAAATCAAGGCACCTAAACTATCCATTGAGGAGCCACCAGAATTGGAACTGAAATCGTTGCCAGACTATCTTAAGTATGCCTACTTAGGGTTCATTTACGGCAGTTTATGTGAGTCCAATTGTCTCCTATCGTAAGTTGCTCTAGGGAAAACTTCTCAAGCTTAATCCAGGATGTAATCGACATTGTTGTTAGATGGTGATTTTAAAGTCATTTTGCGTTCTAAAGAGAGATACAAGGGCTCCTACCTTGGGTTTGATACTAGTAAGCTTTTCATTGAATTCATGTTTGACTCAAGATTAATTAAAATGTCGTTTAATAGTGATGAATTCACATAGAGGCGGGGTGATTTATATCAGAGGCTAGATAGGTGCCTTATAAATCGTGAGTAGACTCAAGCCTTCCCGAAATCGCATATTATCTATTTGGACAAATTGGGGTCTGACCACTACCTGTTATTCATCCGAACACAGGAACAACCACTGTCTTATGCACCTCGGCCCTTTCAGTTTATTGCTGTATGACAAGATCATCCAGAGTTTGAGAATTTTTTCTTGTAGACTTGGATCATTGGCGGGGATGTATTGTCTAACATTGATGGTTTCAAGTCAAAGGTGGGAGAATAGACTGTTAATATTTTAAGAATATTGGTCGTAAGAAGCGTGAGCTGATGGCGCGATTGCATGGAATTGACAAACCATTGTAAATATGATATTCCCTTTTCTTATTGATTTAGAAGACTCTATTCGGACGAAACTAGCATCTTTATTATTTCAAAAAGATATTTTGTGGTTTTAAAAGGCTCGTTGTCATTGTACTTTGCTTGGGGATTGAAATATAAAGTATTTCTATGCTTGTGCTTCTAGTCGTAAGCAGGTGAACACTATTCTAGCTCTTAAGCAGAATGACGACTCTTGGTGCTCAGATCAAGGGGAACTATAGAAGTTGGTGGTTAATTTTTATAGTGAGCTTTTCAATAGTGCGAGGCTTTTGGATAATGCTTACAGTATCCGAGGGTGCTTACAGTAAGATCAAGCTGTAGAGGTTGCCGCAATGCCTTTGAGTGTGTCTGACGAGGAGATTGGGGGAGTTGTGTTCAACATGAGCCCTCTCAAGGCCCCCGAGATTGATGGTTTGCACATCGCCTTCTACCAACGTATGTGGTAGGTCCGAGTGTTTTTCGTTTTATTCAGCTGCCTTTGCAGGATATCCTATGGAGGAGTCAATCAATAGAATTATTTTAGTCTTAATTTAAAAGGTAGCTACCCCAGATTATATAAGTCAATTTTGGCCAATCAGCTTGTGCATCGTGTATACAAGATTATTATGAAGTTGATTATGAACAAATTGAAGCCATTTCTACCAGATTGAATTTCGGCGAATTAAATTAGTTTTGTTCCTATGAGGTCGATCACTGATAATATCGTCATCACTCAGGAGGTTATTCATTCTATGCGATATAAGAAGGAAAAAATATGGATAGAAATTAAAGTAGATCTTGAAAAGGCGTATGATAGGCTCAAATGGGGGTTTATTAAGAACACATTGTGCGATGTGGGTATTACGAGCGAGCTCGGGAGACTTATCATGCATTGTGTTTCGGCGGTGTTTACTCAAGTTCCCTGGAATGGTAATCTAACTTGTGTGTTTTAGCTTAGCATGGGTATCCGTTAGGGAGATCCTCTTTCACCGTATTTGTTTGTTCTGTGTATGGACCGTTTGGCTCAGGCTATTCATAGGGAGGCTCAGGGGAAGAGGTGGAAAGCAGTTAAGCTATCTCGATAGGGTTTGAGTATTTCACATTTATTTTTTACAGATGACATGGTTTTGTTTGCAGAAGCCTTTTTGGACCATCTTGAGGTGATTAGGAAAGTGATGAAATCATTTTGCGAGGTCTCAGGACACAAGGTTAGTATTTCTAAAACTAGCATCTATTTTTCTAAGAATACTGACACTGGTTTGTGAGCACGCATTAACAGAAGTTTTGGTTTTACGGAGGTGTCGAATCTTGGGAGATATTTGGAGGTGCCCCTACTCCATACCAGGGTGACAAAAGGTTTCTATCATTATCTTTTCCAAAAGGTGCAAGACAAGTTAGTGGGGAGGAAAGCAAAGACTCTATCTTTAGTTGGCCGTATTACGATGGCAAGGGCCGTATTGGCTGCCATTTCGACCTATACAATGCAAACTTTTTTTTGCCGAAAGTGACATATGATGATATTGAAAAGATTATCAGGAAATTTATTTGGGGACGCAATGACGAATGAGAAGGTATTCATTTTGTTTGTTGGGAAGACATCTATAAATCTGTGAAAGAATGTGGGATGGGTTTTTGCCATCTTAAGCAGCAAAATGAAGCCTTTATGATAAAGATGGCGTTTAGTGTATTGTATAATAAGAATCAATTATAGGTTCAGGTGTTACGAATTAAATACAAGTGGGATGATGAGTTTCGAGAGTCTATTTGCCAGCACAACTATTCTCGGTTTTGGAAAGGCTTGAGTGTCATTTGGAAAGATGTTTGTGTGAGTGTGATTTGGAATGTTGGCAATGGAATGAGCATTGATTTTTGGCGCGACCGATGGATCATGATTATTGAACCGCTAGTTACTTTTGTTCCAAAGAGCCTTATCTCTAAGGTCCCGTATAAATTGATTGCAGATATCGTTGATACAGTAGGGCGTGGAAGTAGGATAGTATCACGGGGCTGTTACCATTTTCGATTACTCTGAAAATCACAGCGGTTAAGCCACCTCTTACTACGCTGCGTGCGGATGACCTGGGATGGCGATGGACTAAAAATAGAGTCTTCACTTTTTGGACGGCTTATGACGTGCGTGTAAAACACAATATGGGAACGGATAATCTTATTTGGTGTGCCATTTCGAGGTACCAAGGAGAGCAACGCATTAAGGTTTTCTTGTGGCTTGTTGCCAATGGGAAAATTCTTACCAATAGCAAGCGTGTTCGCCGTCACATTGCGGTGGATCCTAGGTGAGGGGTTTGTGACGACATAGAAGAGTCAGTAGATTATCTCTTTCAATGGTACCATATGGCGAATGATGTTTGGTTATCTTTAATTAAATCTGAGCGTTGGACAGAATTTTTTACTTTGAATTTTGAGGAGTGACTCGAGTGGAACCTGGTGAGGCTGACGTATTTTGCTAAAGACCCTTCGGAGTGGCATCTCATGTTTGGGATTATGATTTGAACCCTATGGTTGACTCGTAATCGCTTGATTTTTAATCCAAACATTATCTCTTGTGAGCCTATTGTGGAGCAATGTCGTAGGTTGGCTATAGAAGCCCGTCAGACTGCAGAAACAAAGACTCGAGGGGAACTTAGATCAATCGTGTTGGGGCTCGTTGGACTCTTCCAACGGCGAGGTGGCACACTCTTAATGTGGATGGTGCTTGTGCGCAGGTTAATAGTATTGCTTCCTGTTGTGGGGTCATTAGGAACGTCGACGGCGATTGGATCATTGGTTAGGTCAAATCCTTAGGGTTTGCTCGATATTGGATGCGGATATGTAGGGTGTGTATGAGGGTTTAAACCATGCTTGGCAGCTTGGAATCTGTCGGATACGTGTGGAACTGGATAATTTGGCAGATGTTCAAACGATGCGATGTGAGATAGTTGGCTCTTCATCTACTTTGGTGCAACATATTCATGAGCTGCTTTGAAGAGAGCGGGTGCTTCAGGTTGTGCATGTGTTCCGTGAGACGAATAAAGTTGCTGATTGGCTGGCGAGATTGATGCAGGATGATTCGCTTGATAGCCAAGTTTATCATCTGATGTCGAATGCAGTTATGGGGTTGGTGGCTGCAGACCGAGAGAGTGCTACTAGTTATGATTAAGATTGTTTTTCGTCTTTTATTAGTTGACTTTGGAACTATGGTTTTTTACATTAAATTTTTACTTTGGTTATTTTTGTGTGTACTTTTTTTCTCTTACTAGGTTTAGAATTTTTTTAATGAGGCACATGAAAATATTTTTCTTGTATGATTTTTTTTCTTAATGAAATCATACACTTTGATAAAAAAAAAAGTCCTCTACATTTTTTATTTTTTATAATTCTAAAATTATTTTGTAACATTTTATAATTCTTTTAAAAAAATTATTTTTCAAAATTTTATAATAATATTTAATATTCTTATATTTTTAATTTTTTTAAAAATTAAAAAAATGCCTTTAATTCCACTTTTAAAAAATGTCTAATTTTACTATTCTATATGGTAAAAACTATTGAGAAAAGTATTTGCGAATGTATATATATAAAAAAAACTTTCGATAAACACGAATAAAAAAGTTATTTATATTACGATTATAGGTTAGGCTTGTGATAAGACTGAGTTAGGCTTTTTGGATTATTCACTCACATGGGAGTGCCAAGTAAGGATGAACCGATTCTATTTCCAGCATTGATGTGATTTTCATATTACCATAAAAATATATACAAAACACAAAAAGAATTTTGATAGTTTTAGAAAAGAATCAATCCATTGACTCATATAATCTTAATATTTTAGTATTGGGCTTAGCCTATACATATATATCCGGTAACAAGCGTAAAATTTTTTATGTTTTATACGTTTTTTTAATCGTTGGATGATTAAAACGGATGATTGAGATTAACAGTAGAATAGATTATCACTTGAAAAAGAAAGAAATGAGTTAATTTCAACCATCCATTTTTCCCATCCAACAATCCAAAAAACATATAAAACTTAAAAACATTTACATTGGGTAAGTGGATCCACTTACACTATGTAAAACTCAATTACTTTTATACTCTTTTTGGACCGTCGGATGAGAGTAATAAATGATTAAGATTATTTCCTTATTATTTTTTCAAGTGATAATCTTCGAATTTTTTACTATTAATCTCAATCATCCATCTACTTTCATCCAATGGTCTAAAAATGTATAAAACTTTCAAATTTTACATAGTTAAGAGGATCCTCTCTATCTATCTATCTTTCTTGTTATTAGGGGCTCAATTTTTCTAATACTTATTATTAGGTGCTCATTTTTCAATACTTATTATTAAAGCTCAATTTTTTCGATACTTATTACTAGAAACCCACTTTGAAAATTTAACTTTTTTCAATACTTGTTATTAGAGGTCAAAGTATTTCCATACTTATTTTTAAAATTTAATTTTTTTATATTAATTATTAGTAATCTAATTTTTAGATTCGTTCTTAAATCATCAAAATCTCATAAATGGGATTGTATAACATGATGATGTATTAAAGGTGACAAAATTTAGGAAAGTATTTTATCTAGTAAATGACAAATTTAGCTTCCACGTGCTTAAGGTTGATGCAACGTCAAAATCGGGGGGAGGCAGTCAAAAGTGGCAGGAAAATTCTGTGCTATTGTCCTACTCGACGCCTCATAACCATTGTCATTTTATATCTACATATAGAGTATGGTTGGACCTTGAAGCATATGTTCATTGGCCACAAATTAATCAATTTAATTAGAAAAAATAACTATTTATTTAGAGAAGTAGTAATATTTTCACAAATAAGAACTTTTGTAGTATCTTTTCATATATTTTTTTAATGTTTTAACAAAATACATGCTTCACATACAAATTAATTAATCTTGAGTTTCATAAGATAAATAGCATCCGCTTTTATAACAGACTACTTGTTGGTTAGTAGCTGATTTTGATTTCATAAAGCAAAGATTAAAGACATAAGTACGAGGATAATCTTTAAACCTAATCGAATAATATCTCATAATGAGTAAGTTCAACAACTACTTCATAATGTAAGAATAAAAAGGAACGCCCGGCTAAGACTAACATGGAGTTGCAAATGATGGTAATGCGTACCATCATTTGCTCCTAGAAGTGTAGGGGTGTGCATTTCAGATATCTGATCCGATTAAAATTTTAAATATCCAAAATTTTTAGATAGATAATTTAGCGATTCGTATCCGATCTGAAAATATCGAATACTTAATTTTTGGATATCTAAAATTTTGGGTCACTCGGTTCGAATTTATGACTTGATTTAATTATTTTTTTAATTTGGTGGTCTTATCCATAAAAAAAATTAGGTTTTCGAATATAACAATTAACAAAATTATTGAATATAACAAGATTTGTATCAATGAAAATTTCAATTTTTCATATATAACAAGTAAAAATATCGAATATAACAAGATTCATATCTATAAAAAATTGAATTTTTGGATATCGAATATCCAATCTGAATATGAAATAACTATTTGTATCCTATCCAAAATTTTTGAATATCCGATCCGAATTATCCGAAAAATTAAAAACAGATCGGATATTCAAAATTTTGGATCGGATCAACGGATAAACGGATCAGATCAATTTGATTGGATTTTTTTGCACACCCTAGGAGTGAGCATTCCAAATCAAAAATCGAATCAAATCGTAATGTCTAGAAGATATATGACTTGCAAGTTTAAAAATCGTGGTTACTCGAATTGAATTGGATCAGGTTTGAATTTGTATTTAATTTATAATTAATCTTAAATATTTTATAATATAAAAATAAATATTTTATACTTAAAATTATAAAAATAACTTAAATATATTATATACGAATTATAAATTATTTTTATTTACTTAAAAATTATTTATTTGAGAAATATTTATGATTTTTTAAAAAAATTACCCAGTTGACACCCTCCCCTTCCCCTAAGTTGTGGCTTCTAGACCCCGTAGGAGCAAAATTTCCCTTCCCCCTCCCCTAAGTAGAATTTGTTCAAAAAAATCATAAAATAAAATTATTTTGCCAAAATAAAATACAAATTCTCAAAACCTAAGGTTAATATGGAAAAACTGATAATCGAGATAACTAAACTGATAACCGAGATAAATTGACCCCTTAATTCTCTGGTCTAATTAGTTTTTAAGATTTAATTTTAAAATTTATAAAATTAAACTTAAACTCTCTTAATTTGTATAGTTTAATTATTTTTAAGACTCTATCCACTTTAAAATAAATTAATCTCATCTCATAATTTAATCTTAGCTCCGCCTCAAAGTAAGCAAACATCACACTTCAGTCTTGGTGTATCCTCATACTAAAATGTTAGCTTTGTGTCATCAATTTCATGTGTATTGAACAGTTTTAATCAATCACGGGTGTTGCCCACACTTTTTCTTCGTGTTTTCTTTTTCAATTAGTGGTTACAGTTTCTTTTGGTGGTCCATAATGGGTGCTCGTTCCATAGGCTTAAAAGGTTTGGACCGCTCTTCCATGTATCGCCCACTGAGAGTCCCCACTAATTCTTTTGGTCAATTGATTGATTTTGATTTTTTATAGGTATAAAGTCAAAAAAAAAAACATATTTTGACTTAATAGTCACTTTGATCTTTAATAATTTTTTGAAATAATTTAATTTTTACATTTTATTTTGGGTCAAAATGACCCTTTGCAGATAAAAACCATTAGTCAACTAACGGTAAATGGCTTGGAATGAAGTAGACAAAGACGTGACATGAAAAAATATCACATCAGCCAAAAAATAATTTTATAAAATTATATAAAATATAAAATTATTTTTTCTACCAAGTTATTTCAAGTTGGTTACCGTTAGTTGACTAATAATTTTCATCCGTAGAGGGGACATTTTGACCAAAAATAAAATGTTGAGAGTTTAACTGCTTCAAAAAAAGAATAAAGGTAAAAGTGACTATTTAGTCAAATGTTAGAGGCATTTTTTAACACTATGTCTTTTTTATAACTATTAGTATTCGTTCCATCAATTGATTAATTGGGATCGAGTATTGCAAATGTTTATTATAGTCGTAACTCATTCAACTTAATTTATCTCATTCATCACACTAAAAATTAATCTTCTAATCTTACTTAAAGATTCTAATACTTCATCTTACTAAACCAACTTATTGTTATATTTAATTGATTTTCATGTTTTTTATTGTTTCGCATTTAACAATACTTTTTGATATGTCGATAATTTCTAGATTAACTGGTTGAAAACCTTTAGTTGACATCCTCTTTTCTCCGATAGATTGTGGATTTAATTCTTATTAAGAATAAATTTGTCATGATTTGATATGCAAATTTGTATATGAACTTTGATTTGATATGCAATGTGAAGTATGAAGTTTAATTTGGTTTAGTTATATACACACAAAAAATTACATTTAGTTTAACTGTATGCATGAAGTTTTGATTTTAATTCGATTGTACGCATTTGAAAAAGCTTAAGTACATCCAATTGTTTTTCATCTTGGTTAAATATAATTAATTGTTTATGCAATGCAAAAACGTAAAATGATGCTATGAACATAATAATTTTTAAAAATCAAATCAAATTAAAAATTCAGGTATCATATTACACATTAGACCAAATTCTGTGTAGTTTTGACAATTATCCCTTCCAAAAATAAGAATGGTTTGGGTTCAATTACGTGGGCCTGAAAGGATTAAGTATTAAAAAGCCCAATCAAACATGGAAAGGCCCAAGAATCAAAGCAAAGCCCTAGCTCTCTAACCCTAATCCTCGGCTAGCTTCTTCTATATAATGCTCCCCTATTTATAAACTTTTACTCTCCGGTGGCGGCCGATGCTAAGATAGACTTTGTTTAACTTGCCCTGGTGGTTTTGATTTTGAGTTGGAGTTTTAGGATTTTTGAAATTTTCCATCGGCGTTTTTAGAAAGCTTCGGTGGAATTAATTTAATTTTTGATTTGTTTATTGAGATCAAAGTCAAGAAAGAGGCCGATGAGGAGAAGGAACGGGGCAAGAGCTGCAACAACAAATAAAGCGCACCGTGTAGAAGAAGCACGGGTTGTTGTTTGCTTTGATGAATGTGCCAAAATGCTAATCTGAGGCTTCTTCTTTTTCATTGATTTTAACTATTCTCTTCTCTAATCACTTTTTAATCTACTTTTCTCCTTTTAATTTGAATCTCTTTTTTTTCCCTAAAATTTTCAAATCAGATTTACTATATATTTTTTGTTTGGCTTTGCTATCTTATTGTGTTGATAGATTTGTTTTCCTGAATTTTAAACATTTAGAACTTTAATTTAATATTACGGATTCATAGGTTAAATTTTCAAATCACACTGATTATATATTAAATATTGACAAAATTATTATCAAACATAAGAAATTAGGTTTTTCGATTTTTGATTAATTTAATAAATATATCGGGTAGAATAAATATATTTGGTCAATTAATCAATTATTTATCTTTATTTCCTATTTTTATCATGTTATAAATTTTAGATTATAATTAAGATTTGTCAAGTAAAATGTATATCGCAAAATGAAAGAAGTTAGCTGAAAAAATTATTATTTATAATTATAACTAGATTTAGAGAATTTATTTATTTTTGTTTTTTAATTTTTTAATTAGATTTGTTATATTTTGTAACGTTTCAACTAATAATTCTTTATAAGCTATAGTTAAGTGGTTATTTATTTAGTTTTTTTTCCTAAAAATTAAGAGTGAAAAAAGCTGTAATTTTACCCCCAAATATTTTTTTCTATAATTTTAAAAAAATCTCTTAAAAATCATTTAACAAAATAACCACAGTTGTTCCTTCTATATAATGGAATATAAAAAATGAAGATAAACTAATTTATTTGAAATTAACTTTGAGATTTCATGAACGGTAAAAATAATATTGCCATTAGTTTATATATGTATAATTAGAGGGGTAATATTTGTTTATTATTAATGGAGATTCATGAGTTAAAAAGTAAATTATATAAAAAATTCAATTGCAAACTTTTTAACTCATAATGTCACATTGGTAATAAATAAATGCTAACATTTTAATTATGTATATTTTTTTATAAGCAATCTGACATTTATTAAACAAAAAAAAAAAACAATACAAACTATAAAATAGACACCATACAAGGGAAGGAAGAAGAAAACAACCTTGAACTCAAAACAGACTATCAACAACCAAACACAACAAAGTCCATTGAGAGCAAATATGAAACACAACACAACCTACATATAGGAAAAGTACAAGAACATGAAAAAACAATAAACATGCACAAAATAGTAGGACCAAACGAGAGTTCAAGAGCAATCGAAAACACCAAAGCAAAGCAGAGCCAACAAATGTATCTTCAATTGTATGTCGACCAAGGGTCACCGAGGATTAAACTTGTGGAGCAATGTGACAAGATCGGCCATCGAACGAACATCGCACAATAATAATAGGTTCGTCGATGTATGATGGACAAAGAAGAAAATAATCAGAAAATCAAGTCAACAGACAACCATTGAAAAGGCATCAAACCAGTAGTCGAAAGAGATACTTGAAGAAAAGCAGAAAAGGAAAGAAGAGGGAAAAATCATTGCTATCTCTTCAACCTTTAACCCAAACGGGTGACTTTTAATTTCACAACCAAGAAAAAAATTTAACAAATGAATCAGAGAAAATTGATGAACCGACAATAAGAACAAAAAAAAATTCAAAAGAGAAAGAAAAGAAGACAGTGAGGGAAAGAAAAGAAAGAGAACAGTGACCATCAAAAAACAAGACCTCAAGAATTAAAAATAAGTGAAGATGAAACGCTTTTGAAAGAAAAAAGAGATGGTTAAACCGTATTTTTAAAAGAGTATTATGCCTATTTAAATTAATGGTAATATCATTTTTGCAATAAAATTTAAAGTTGCTTTTTAATAGTTTATTATTTTTCATTTTCGTTCAAGAGATGATTAATTTGTTATGCTTTTAGCGAAAGTACTCTCAAGTAGAAGCTTTTTTTGAAAAGCACAACTGACATAACACACTTTTATCTTATGTGGTCAAAGTATAGATATTTTATTAAATAATTTTGAGCGACTATTGTGTTGAAAAATTTCAAAAGGGATATATTTGAGTTAATATTTGTTTGTTTTTCTATTCGTGTTTTTAATCTTATCGTATCACGTTAGTAAAATATCAATCGCTAATTAGGTTTGCTTATTTTTTGATATCATATCTGATTTGAAAATTTAAATATTTAATATTTTGGAATGATTAAAAACTATTTTTTTGGTTTGAAAAAATTGAATAAAGTATTTTTTTGATTGAAATTGGTGCCTAAAGTTTTATTTTGGCTCATTTTAAAGTTAATCTGTTAACAAAAATTCATCATTCAATTATAGCTTGACAAATTACTTTTACTTTTTTTATTTTCAAAAGCAAATTAGAAATAAAATAAATTAAAAAATTTCAAAATTGACAAATCAGCCTTAAATCCCTAAAACTCCAAATCTCAAAATTGATGTCATTACTGTCGTCAAAAGCCTCGTCGGACCTCACCACCACCACCATCGTCGTCATTGGAGGCCCCCACCCATTTCCCCAACTACCTATCATTGGTAACCGGTAAGAGGCGTGTCAATCGGAAGACGAACGCGAAAGGTTTCAATAGTTAGACATCCGATTGACACACCTCTCACCAATTACAGACAATGTGTGGTTGGGGAAAATGGGCGGGGCCTCTGACGACGGCAATAGTTGATCTGACGAGACTATCAAAAGTGGTAATGACATTAATTTTGGGGGTTTTAGGGATGTATGATTATTTTGTAATATTTGGACATTTTGAGATATTTATTTTTCTTTTTTCCTTTTTTCAAATTTTTTAAAAGAATTTAAAAAATAAATTGAAAGACGCATGTTAAATTCTAATTGAGTGATGAATTTTTTAACGGCGTTACCTTAAAATAGTAACGAAATGAAACGCTAGCCACATATTTCAACCAAAAAGAAAATATTCAACACCTATTTTAGCCAAAAAAAAATACTTTAAACACATATTGCAAAAAGAAAAGTATAGTTTGAGCACCTATTTTGTAATTAAGCCTAAATTTATTTTAAAAAATCAAAATAGTAAAATAATAAATAAATGTTAAAACAGTAATAATAATTTAATTATATATAACAATGAAAATGACAATAGTAATAAAAATAGTTATAATAAAAGAAAATATATATAATAATGATAGTTATAATAATAAAAAATATATTATTACTTAACCCAAGAAATAATAGCGATAATAGTGATGTTTTATAAAAATAAAATAATAAATAATACTAAATAAAAAAATTAAAAATAAACTTGAATGATCAAATTAAATAAAATTAAAAGTTGAAATAATTAAAATAGTAACTAATTCTGAAATTAAACTACGGTTAAAAGAGGAAGGGCTTGGATAATAATTAACTCAATATAAAAAAGATCTATTATTTTTTTCTTTTGATTTTTTGTTAATCCAAAACTTAAATATTGAGGTTCATATTCGAATCATTTTTTTTTCTGAATTCAAAAATCAAAATACAGATAATATAAGATGAGATAGTCTTTACGCAACCCTACTTTTAACCATCTAAAAATGATTTATTTGAAAATTAAAATATTATAATTTAAATGATCAACAAAACTTAAAAAATATATTAAAAAACTAAATAAAAATAAGTCTTTAAACTATTTTTGGTCAAAATGAATATCTAAATTATTTTTTCGTTTATTTTAAACAAAAATTTATATACTTAGTTTTGACAAAAAGAATAAATTTGGATACTTCAAGAAAAAATAGAATTAAAATGTTTTTTGACCAAAAATAATTTAAATATTTAAAATGATCGAACCAAATAATTTATGCATTTTACAAAAAAAAAAGTTTATTGGTAAAAAACAAAAAGAGAGCTGATTTTTCATGAAAAATGACAAACGTTGATGATTTTTTATTACCATTGTGGCTTCTAATTTTGATCCAACTGACTAACTCTGGTTTAAGACAAATTTTGATGCTATTAACTGTCAGTTGGACATGTTTTTTTTCCTCTCACAAGAACATGTTCTGATAAACAATAAAGAAAGATTCAAGATTAAACAACAAACAATTATGCAAAACTGTTAATGGAAAGAATTTCTGATAAACAATTCAAGATTGTATGAAGAGGATTTATCCAACAATTCCAAGTGATCAACAAAAGTGACAGACCAACATTATGTCTCGCTCTTAATACAAACACTAATATTAATATTTACAATAAATAACTAAAAATTCAAAACAGAAAATAATTGCATATTACTCACTATTACTCTGGGCAATACCTGCAGTTCAAGATGGATTGAATTAAACCAACAGACGAGCAAGCAAGCATATTACAACAAACTTGATATATTAGTCGCATACCTGTTAGCGAATCACTCGCAAGCGATCTTAGTGTCGAAGCTACTAAGGCATATGGCAAACGCCTGAAAAGCTGAGATCGGGTACTGATAGTCCATAGTAAATACATCCTTCCCCACTTTCCCAAACTGGAGGATGACATTCTCATGCTGCTCCTGCCCGGAGGCTAAGTTCTCCGCAGATGCAACCAGCTGAAAGTTTTTGACGGAAGCAACCGTCACCCTCCCGTTGAAGTTAAGACACCAGCACTGGAGTTGTTCGTGCCATCTCGGTGCCTTATTCCTCAATACCAGCATTCTTTCTCTTTGGGTGGAGAAAGGTCCGGACTGGAAACTCTCGGCACGGGTTGATTTTCATCTAAAGAATGGTAGTGATGGAAAGGTGTCCAGATAACTGTGTAGGAATTCAGACTGCGTGGGAGCAACACCTCCGGGCTCAATAGAAGAGGCTGGAATGGCATCCATGATGCACTGCATTCTCCTCGGACCTCTATTTTCAGTGAGCATCAAATAAATAAATAAGTGATGCAGAAAAGAGATAAAAAGAGCATATTTCAACATAAATCTACCTAGAACCCAAGACATTCAACTCATACGAGATGTGGGCTACGGGATAGTTGCCAGCCGGGACTCGTGGAGAAACTTGTTTCACATTCGTTAACCTGGTGGAGCAACTTTTGGTAACTTTGGCTCCAGAATTTGGGTGTTGTGAATCATAGATTGTGAATTTCGTCCCCAAAAAGTTTGATCTATTAAAGCAAATCAAGAATAGGTTTAGGTTTCCAAAATGAGTAAATGATATCACCTTGAATCATAATCCACCTAACAATACCTCAATTTCCCGATGTAGGTACTGCTACCTTTCGACACATCATCACCATTTAATGAGATGATATAATCTGTACATGTAGGCCGGCGGCACTTCCTTGCCATAAGAAGGAACTTTCCATCATCATTGGTAGCTACGAAGAAAATACACACATCGAAACAGTTTCAAATAAAACGATACCCAAAGAGAGACAAGGTACTCGCCAGAATTAACAAAATAGTTAAAACAAAAACATTCTATGATTCTAACTACATGATATAACCACGATGTTTTTAATTCAATAAACAATGGTAAGCAACTCACATTGATTCAGGCCAAGGTAGAGATAATATGTTTGGTTGCTACAATTCCGTTTTATGTAGCACTGAAGGAGAGAGTTCCTTGAGCCAGGCTGCAAAAACAAAAACCAATGCTCGTGCCGTAAATTTTCAGTTACTCGTCCAATGATAATTGATGAATAATGAAAACAGTTCTGAGGAAAAACCGAGAGGTCAGAGTCTATTCTACATTAACAGACAGGTATCCTTCAAGAAATTATACAACCAAAGAACTCGCAAGTTCGCAATTCGTGTCAAGAGAACTGACAGTTGAAAAAAGTCGGACATTATGAAGGAGAATTTCACATTCTCGGTTTATCACTATGATTCAAAATGCTTTAAGAAAACTTGTAATGCAGCAGGATATTGATACAGTACCCAATGCATACTTTTAATTCTGTAAGTTCCTAAAGAGTTTCACAAGGCAGTCCTAGAATGAAAACTATGAGATACTGATATCAGCTTAAACTAAAAACCAGTGGCGAAACAACCACACATCGTTTTTCTCGTTTATCAGCATCATTCAACCATCACTTGTGAAAGTTCCACACATAGATTGATAGAAGTAGGGAAATGCCACTAAACATAATAACAGGATGAAAGCAATCCAATCATATAAATAGCAAAATATGCTTAAAAGGGAAAGGAACAAGTACAGGTCGATGTCTATTACCTGCTTCAATGAGAGTGGGAATGTCAAGTTGCCAGAAATTTCAGGGGTTTTCACAATTCCCTTCATAATTTCTCTCCAATTCCTACACACACCGGCACAAGCAGCCACACTTTTTCTTGGAGGCCAAGTAACCTCCGACGCTTCTATTCTCATCAACACATCCCTCAGAAGCTCGGTGGGCATGTTTGCCCAACAACTCTGCATGAATGCATCGATAGGAACCGAGCTATCCTGAACTACCCGGTGCGACCTTGATCTCGCACCATGCCCAAACTTCACATCAAACCCTTTTCTCGATATACTCCCTAACTCCCCCTTCATGTCCTGGATAATGCTCTTAAACGACATCGATCCCCCCTTACTCGTAATCCGCTAAGATCTCAAATAACTCAATAATGTACCTAAAACAACCCAATAAGCATAACCTAATAATCTAAGTCTAATCAACCTACATTCCAAAATCTTTCATACTTCATACACAAATAAGCTAATAATCAACACCAAACAACACAATATCGAACCGAAAGTCGAATAAAATTGAAAAGAATTCCACAAACCTAAAACACCATGCACCAAAAGCTCAGGAATACAAGAAAAAAATAACCCTTTCACATAATAAAATCTAGTAATTGATCAAAATGAGTACTCAAAAGTGATGAATAAACTCAAAAGTGATGAATAAGCTTAAAAGAAACAATATTCAAACAAACTCCCGCAGATCTCTCTCCTTATCCCAACCAACCAAGAACCCATAAAACTACCAAATTATACAAGAGAAAATTAAGACAATTTATCAAAACTTAAAAAATAAAGATCAAAGCACAAGTAAGAGAAAGAACATCCCATGGGTCAAGATGGATCGGGCTTTCGGGTCGTGGGATCGACCCGGGTTTAGGGCGGTCCGATGAAATCTATAAGGGTTCATTTGCAGCCTGCAGATGCAGGAGAGGAGATAGGAAAAAAAGTTAGGGTATTTGGCTTTTTTTTTTTTTTTTTTTTTGGGAGGATTTTGAGTGGTGCGGGAAGCTGGTGGGGATTTAATTTTGGTAAACTACCTTGTTAGTCCCCTGAATATATAATGTTTTTTTATTGCGTCCGTGGACTTAAAATTTATCAAATGGTCATCTGATTTTTTTTTAAATTAACAATTTGATTTATTAACGTTAAAAAATTAGTAGTTATATCACAAGTAAGTTCATAAAATATATTAACTTTTTCATTTGGGTACATAAAATATTTTTTGGTCAAAATAAGAACTTAAAGTATATTTTTTGGTCAAATTAAGTATCTAAAATATATTTTTGGTCAAAATATGTATCTAAAATATTTTTTCGTCAAAGTAGGTACATAAAATATAATTTCTTTTGTCAAAATAGGTATCTAATATATTTTTTAATCAATGTCAAATGACAACTTTGAGGAGCCTGGATGAAAAATATTTATATACTTTAGGTATCTATTTTGACAAAAAAATATTTTAAGTACTTATTTTGACCAAAAAATACTTTTAAGTACCTAAATGAAAAATTAATATATTTTGAGTACTTATTTATAATATAAGCCTAGTAAATACGGTCTTCAACTTTTACACATAATTTTAATTTAATCCTAATTCTAAAAAAAATACACTTAATCTTTCAATGTTCTACCGATTTAATCAGTGAAAGTGGTTGCTTCAACAATTGATTTCAATTTATCATCTTAATTTTCTTTTTTTATTGATTAATGGGTTCTTAATTTGTTGGGAAAGGAACAAGGTCGAACGGGCAAGGCCTAATAAATAAGAAAGTTAAATGAGAAAGATTGATTTTTTTTTTTTGGCAAATGGTGGGAAAATGAAGAAAAATGAGTTGATTATATTAGCTTATTTATATGATTTTTTATTTATTTTTAATGTTTGGAATTATTCTTACTATTCTTTAGCGATCTAAACGAAAATTAATCTAATCATATCGAATAAGATTATTAAAACGTCAAATCTTTTTCACCTAATATTTAACATTATTGTATTTTTAAATCTAAAACTTTAATTAAACCAAAACAGTTTCTTTTAATCAATGTCAAATGACAACTTTGAGGAGCCTGGATGAAAAATATTTATATACTTTAGGTATCTATTTTGACAAAAAAATATTTTAAGTACTTATTTTGACCAAAAAATACTTTTAAGTACCTAAATGAAAAATTAATATATTTTGAGTACTTATTTATAATATAAGCCTAGTAAATACGGTCTTCAACTTTTACACATAATTTTAATTTAATCCTAATTCTAAAAAAAATACACTTAATCTTTCAATGTTCTACCGATTTAATCAGTGAAAGTGGTTGCTTCAACAATTGATTTCAATTTATCATCTTAATTTTCTTTTTTTATTGATTAATGGGTTCTTAATTTGTTGGGAAAGGAACAAGGTCGAACGGGCAAGGCCTAATAAATAAGAAAGTTAAATGAGAAAGATTGATTTTTTTTTTTTGGCAAATGGTGGGAAAATGAAGAAAAATGAGTTGATTATATTAGCTTATTTATATGATTTTTTATTTATTTTTAATGTTTGGAATTATTCTTACTATTCTTTAGCGATCTAAACGAAAATTAATCTAATCATATCGAATAAGATTATTAAAACGTCAAATCTTTTTCACCTAATATTTAACATTATTGTATTTTTAAATCTAAAACTTTAATTAAACCAAAACAGTTTCTTATAAGTTGAAACTGTGAGTTATGGGAGGGAAGAACATATACTTTTGATTGGTATATTAAAATGTAAGAAAAAACTTTGATACACAGGTTGTGTAACACGTGTCTTTTAGTTTTAAAGGTTAAGATTTTAGTTTAGGGTTTAAGGTTTAGGGGTTTAAGATTTAAGGTTAGTGTTTAGAATTTAGGGTTTAGGGTTTAGAGTGTGGGGTTTAGTTTTTTAGGGCTAGGGTTAGGAAATTAGAATTTAGGTTTTATAGTGTAAATACACAAGTTTGTGTAAAATTAATTTTACACGGCCTGTGTATCAAAGTTTTACCATAAAATGTAATTTTTTAATAGTAAATAATATTTTTACTTGTGAATGATATATTACCGTAGTAACTATATTCTTCGCATTCAGGGTTTAGGGTAAATAATGTTCATATTATTTTATTTTGTATAAGCTTAGAGTTTACTGTAATATTTTTAATTATGAAATATATATTACCACTTATTGACTAGATTTAGTGGATAAAAATACTCATATTGTCTCGTCTTGTATGAATTCGAACTTCGACATAATAATATAATACATCTCTATTTAATATAAAAAAACTATATTGTTTGAATTTTGAACTAAAATTTAATCGACAAAATCCAGGTATCACATTTATCTTTTGATTTTTTTTGGAACATTTTGTCCTAATTCACATGATGTGTGTCATTAATTCTATTTTCCTTAATTCGTGACATGTCATGCCACGCCAGACCCATGGGAAAAGTTGTAAAGTGAGTACTCTTTATTTTTATATTTATGCAATTGAATAAAAATTAATTCATTGTACCTTTAGTAATCAGAATATTGGAAGTTTCTTTTATTTTTATTTACTTTCCCCTTGTGTCTGATATTTTCGACCGTTATCCCAAAATCTTTATTAATTCACATTGTGGTCCATCCATCACTCCAACTGTTACTTCCAAATTTCAATTCGCATCATTCAAATTAAATTGTTAATTAGTGTTCATATTAATCAGTTAAAGTCCATTGACATATTAAAAAACCCTCAATTAATTAATCTTTTCTTGATTAATCAAATCACAATTGTATTCAAGAAAGAATCAAAATCAAAATACATTTCTTAAATTCCGCATAAAATTAAGATTAGATTTGTTTCCACGGCATTGGAGAATGCAAAACCTTTGGGTTCCAACACGTGTACGTAAGTGATTGGTTTCAACACAATCCCAAACATGAAAGAAGACAAGTTTCACTATCTGCAGATATTTATAGAGGTCCGTGACTGTTAAGGTGACCCTTAATAGATAGTTTTGGTATAGTCGAAATCGTAATATTCAGATGCGAACTTATAAAATTTTAAAAAGGTAAAAATAAAGTTTTAATAAAAAATATATATAATTTTTTTAAAATTTTAAATTATATGTAATTTTTAATTTTTAAAAGGACATATACATTTCCCTTCAATACCTTCTGTTCATTTATGACAATATATTCATACGGTATGCCCACAATTATATTTGCTGCGTAGTTACTATAATCATAATAATAGTTGTTATGGCAACTATAATTTAAATCCGTGCTCCACATTATTTTATTGGTAGTAGTAGCAAAGCACCAAAGCTAGGAGAAAGCAACAAGACAAAAGCGGAACGCTCCCTCTCGTTTTTCCCCATCAACCATCTCCGTTTCTGGGTAAATCTTCCAAGCTTAAAAGAGTTCCCTTTTCTTTCTTTGTTTTCTGGGTTTATTATGAAGTTCAAACCCTCTCCAGTAATGGGATTTTTCAGTTCTTGATGCATCGATTCTGGACATGATTCTTGAAGGGTTTTCTATATTGAAGTACCAGATTTCTTTCCATATAAATCTCTTTGCTTTCTTTCCAGTAACTATTAGATTCTTAGTGTTTAGTCAGTTTTTCCTTTTTGGCAGGTTTGAACAATTTTCATGCCTAAACCAGTTCCTGTTTAGTGCCCTTTCATGTGCATAAATACATAGGCGTAGCTCTGTTTACTTACCATCGTTTTCCATTTCCTCCTCGTTTTTTAATCTTTACTGTAAAATCTGGCACTTTGGTGTTTGCTTTTTTTAAGGTAAAGAGGAGACAAGAGAGAAGAGATGGTTCAAATGATGAGCAAGATTGAAAATTCGTGGTGGTGGTGGTTCGACGGTCGTCACGACGGTTCAAAGCGATCCCAGTGGCTCCAATCCACTCTATCTGGTAAAATAAAACCCTTTTCTCCTTTTTTTCACTCTGTTTGTTACAATCTCAGATTTTAGGGGAATTAACCTGAGATGTCGCTGTCTTGTAGTTTGAAAGGCATGTTTCTTTTTCATGTTCTCTAGGTTTCATTATACAGCATTTCTTGTGCCATGCTTTTGTTTGTTCTCTTTCTTCATTTGTTGAAACGATGGAATTTGGTGTATCTTAATGATAGAGCTGGACAACAAGACCAAGGCCATGCTAAAATTGATCGAGGAAGATGCAGATTCCTTTGCCAAACGTGCAGAAATGTATTACAAGAACAGTCCCGAATTGATTAGCTTGTCCAAGATTTCTACCGGTCACACCGTTTACTCGCGGAGAGGTATGATCAAATCAAGTCGGACCCTGAAACTTGACTCGTAACGACGTTGGGATCCCCGTTTGCTTCCATGAAGTACCATTCAGAGAAGGCCATGGATTTTATGGATAAAACCTACGATGGCAACTCCGAGAGTTTAGATTCCGATGATTATGCTGAATCAGAAGTCGATGACCCTGAATATCATCATGAAAGTGTCGACAAAGTCGAGGATCCCGGGCAGGGAGACGAATATGTAGCCTGTATAGTAACTAAAGGAGGACATATTGATAACAAAGATAGAAACCTACTTGCCCCAGAAGTAAGGCAAGAAGCGCCTACGAAGGTGTTCGATGACGAAGTGATGAAGTTGAGGGAGCAAATAGAGAGACTGAAAAACGAGAACAAGGCTCAGAAGGCTCGATTGATCGAGAAAGACGAAGAGAAGAAAGAGGTGATCAGACAACTCAGTTTGGCTGTCCAAGTGCTCAAGGATGAGAATGTCGAGCTTAAGAGGGGGATTGCTAAAGCATCACCCACAAGGAAATGGAGTCCCCTTGATTTCAACAAAGTAAAGGGAGGACTTTTCGGGATGTTGTTCAATGGATCTCCAAAGTCCGGTCCTAGTGTCGTTGCTCTGTAGTTTTCGAGTTAGGTTACATTCAGGCAAATAGCATATACATAGGTTAGAAGTATCTGCTATACATGTGTTACCTCAGTTTGTGCCATTCTTTTGTTCAATTTTGTTTCATTGTTGTTGTTCCTTAATGTGAAAAGATGTTGAACTTAATGTAGTGACATAGAAATGGAGATTTTGACTTCGTTTTTATGACATTATTATCTAATCGAAGCTACCGACAACAATGTCATACATTTCCACCTAACAATAACATCAAACTAAGCCATATATGCTACACAAATTCAGAGTGAAACTACTAGGAAGGATAATTGGGGGTTGCAATGAACAGAAATTCACACACCAGACAGCTGCTGCAATAAACAAAGTACCAGCAAACCAATAGCCTCTTCTCCAAGTTTACCCCGGGATATCGATTTTTTGGTATCGATTTTCCAGTTACGGTAACTCGAATAGAATGTGATGAGGTTGATGATGATAAAAAGGGTTACAAAGCTTTTGAGCTGATGAGGAAAGTGATGGAGGAAAAGAGTGGGGTGCTGCTGCTGTAAGTCATAAAGATGGTTTGATAAATTTTATGGTAAAATACAGCTCCGTTGGTTGGCTACTAGACAATGTGGATAAGTAAATTTGTTAAAGGGAGCACATGACGGTGTAGGGTTCCTTTTCTTATCCTTTTCCTGTCATTGTTTTCTGCTATGTTTCACCCGTGACATTGTTGCTTGTAGTACTTCTGTTGTAGAAATAGCGAACTAAACTTGTAAACACGAGTGGACTAGGGGGAATCGCCCTGGAAATTTGAAAATCTTATATGATTTAGAAATTTTTTGTAATATCCCAAATTTTTGGTTAGTGACCAAAATGAAAATTTTGTAAGTTTGGTGGTCAAAGTATAAACTTTGGAAAAGTTTAGAGACTAAATTGTAATTTTCAAAAGTTATGTATTTTAGTCCCGTAAATGAATAGTTCACCCCCAAGAGTGACATTTTCGTGTTACCCGGATTTCGTACGGAGTTTGTATTTTTGGCTATAAAGCGATAAAGTTTGGAAAAATATTCGGATAATCGGATAGAATCGGATATTCAAGATATTTTAAAGGATGATAAGACAAGGTTAAAAATGTCATTTCCATGTCTTAAAATGGTAAGATTTAATATGGACCATTGGATTCAAAGTAGATTTCCATGCTAAATATGAGTCGTTGGATGAAAAATGGCAAGATGATAATTTTGAGAAATTTCAAGGGTAAAGTTGGTAATCACTAACTCCTTGGATTGTTTTGGACCTTTGGATTGGTAGGTAAACATGTGTCATGATATGGAGCATTGGATTTCAAGGGTAAAAAGGTCATTAGACATTAAAATGAATTTTAAATTCATTTTAATTATATTAGATGACAAATGGCTAAATTAAAAAGAAAAGAAAATTCAAGATTTCTCATCATCTTTCTCCTAGTGTTCGAACACTTCTTGAGGTAAGGGGAAAATTTTTTATTTTGATTTTTAAGCTTATTTACTTGGATTTTAGATGAAAGCATGAAATAATAAATTGATCTCCATGAAATTCTCTATCTTTTGGTACCATTTGTTCATGCTTTCCTTGCTTGAAACCTTAGTTTTGTGCTTTGGTTGGATGAAGGGGATGTTTATATATGATGTTTTAAGATGAGATTTTGATGTAGTTGTTGTAGAATTATATCCAAGCTTGTATGATGATTAAAACTACTTGGAAGTTGATAAATCCTAATTTGTTTAAAGTCAGGGTTTTGATAGGAAGTTGAATTTGGATTGATTTTGATATGGGAATGATTTCAGAAGCTTGGAAATGAGGTTTAGAAGTTGAATTCATGCTTGAATCAAGTTGGAAAATTTAGATGTAGAAACCCTTCAAATTCGGCATTTAGCAAGAAATTTAGGGAAAATTTTGGAAAAAAATCCTAAGGTTAGAAATGATGGGAAAATGATGTTACAAGGCTTAGAATGTTGTTTGGACCAATTTGGAACTTTGTTAAGTTCTAGGGACCTTTTCGCATATTTTGGGAAATTTAAGGACTAAGGTGAAAATGTTGAAAAGTTGAGATATTATGCTGAAAATTGATGTTAGAAGATTCAATTGGATCATTTTGGAAGTTTTCAAAGTGTTGAGGATCAAATGGAAAATTAAGGAAAAAATGGGATTGAAATGGAAATTAGTTAGAAAGCTATGTATTAAGCTTGAAATTATTTTGGAATACTTGGATATGTTGTTTAGTGCTTGAAGTTAATGGCAAGGGACCATTTTGAATAATTTGGAAACTTGAGGTGAATTCTAAAAGAATTCACTTTATGGTTATTATTAGGATTTTATTCCTAATATGTGTTATTGTTAGAATGATACTAACATACACTTTGAAATGTATGCGTTTGGGAAACGATGGTTTTATAAATCGTGAACATGATCAAGATCGTTTTGTAAGCAAGTCTAAAGACAAGGAAAAAGTTCGGGAATAATGTTAAATCGACAGTAAGAATTCTAGTGAGGCATCAGGTGAGTGCAATGCATAAATAAATGATACATGGATGTTTTATACATCACGGGTAGGACTTGCGATGAGTCTACCTGGTTTATATATTGGCATTATATTTATGTCATTGATCATATATTTGACATGTTTTAAATATGTCAAAGATTTAATATAAATGCATGGATCACTAGTTATATATGATATTATTCTATGAATGTTATTTCGTGTATGAACTGCCCAATATTTAAATATATTAATATACATTGCCATGGATGGAATAAATACGGTAAATATGCCCAAGTAAGTCACTAAGGGACATGGTATAGTTGGCATGCCATAGAGTCCAGCAACACGCTGCATAATCGGGATAGCACTATAGTGTATATAAAGGACACTTAGTGTATGGTAAGCACAACCTTATAAATGTGTGGGTATTATGGTAAGTACAACCTTATAAATGTGCGAGAAACACTTCGGTGCATATTAGACTCGTGTACCCAGGATCCTCATAGGTCTATATTTGGCTATGAAATCGCGTTATAAAATCAGGTTATGAAATCGGTAAATATTTGATAAACGGTTTAAAGAGTTTATACACTCTTAAAATTATGGCAAGTATATTGGTAAGAAAATGTATATACGATTTATATCATATTTATGTATGATTGATATGATGGTAAGTTATATCTAGTGATTTATAATGCATGAAAATGGTTACATATTATTATAATTTTGTTATGTTATTTGCACTGAATATTATTGTTGCCTCACTAAGTACATGCTTAGCGTGTGATGGTTTTCACGCGTAGGTAAAAGGGAGAAATCGGAGTAAGGAACAAGCATCCCACCTATCCGGATTATAAAAATGGTATCAGTAATATCATCTTTTGATGTGTTTGATAATTCTAGATGACATGTGTATGTTAAAGTTAATTAGTTATGTATTAGCTTACACATAGTTTTTATTAGCTACGAAACTAGTGTATGTTTATAGTAAAAGATGAGTAGTTATATTATATTTAAAATCGGGTAATAAACCAATAAAGGTAAATAAAGCAATCAGGTAGAATTTTATTTCGGGCAGTTTTTAGGCAATTATAATCTATATACTTTATAGATAAGAATTGTTAAGTTGCTGCCTGAAATCGGACTTAATTTGATAGGATAAAAATTCGGTAAATGATTTTACGCGATAAAAAAAAATTGTGTGCTACTCTAATTGGTATTTATTATAGAATACTGATTAGGGTGTTACATTTTTTTATGTATTTTTATTGAAAATTTATTTTTGTCTCCTAAAATTTTATAGATTCGTCCTTAAAATTTAACATAAAGTCTTGCGTCCATCCTTGCTTGTAAAGAAAATGTTAAGGTCCCAACCTACGCAGGTAAGTGTTGGATTTGAATATATAACCGTAAAATTGTTTTTGAAGTTTTTTTCATAAGCTCGTATTATTATCTGAATATATGTCAAACATGAATAAAATTTAAAAAAAATACTAATTAAAATTAATCGTGGAAATGTCAATGGAGTTGCGAACTTTTAACATTTGGTTCATGCAATGTAAGATTGTTTAGGGGAATATGATTATGTGTAAGATTAATCGATAAATTATTTAAAGTGTTATATTATATTGTTTGGTTCACAAGACCGAAATGTAAAAGTATGATGTTTGGTTGAGATAAATGTAAGGTTAACTAAGAGCACATTTTATTAAATTGTTTTTATGATAAATTTTTCTTAGTTCTTACATGTTGAGTGAGTCTTAGTTTGATCGGTACTGGCATTGCTGTCAAGGACGAAACTATATGGGGGTGGAGAGGGATAATTGCCCCCCACCCCCAACATTTTTTTTACTTTTGTCCCCATATATTTTTGTATGTATATGTATATATATATGTATATTTTTTAAAATTAGTTTATTTATGAATTTACCTTATTTTCAAACGTTTATATTTTGCCCCTACTCTAAATCCTGGCTCCGTTCCTGATTGTTATTGTTGCAACATACAAAATAACGAGAATTCAAACATGCATAAATGCACAATATCCTTAATTTATGGGTGGCGAAGGATTTGAGTAGTTTAAACAATATATTAAAAGATAAATATACATGTTGTTAATACAATAATATATATATATATATATTATTTTCATGTCATGTCTATTATCTCACCAAATCTATGGGCTGGGCCGAGGCACCGATTCAAAACAATTCCATTCGAGCTCGGACTCAACCCGTCTTACTTACCCAAATTAAACTTTTTTAATTGAAAAAATAATAAAGAATTTAACTATAATTTTATATTAATATTTGAATTATTATCCTATACATTGCCTGTGAAAAATAAAGTTTTCACAAGCAAGTTTTTTAGGGGGTTTAGGATTTTAGTTTAGGGTTTAGAGGTTAGTGGTTTTGTTTGTTAGAATTTAGGATTTAGGGTTTGTGGTTAAATTTTTAGGGTTTTAAGGTTAGAAATTTAAGTTTTAGATTTAGGTTTCAGGTATGCTTGTGTAAACTTTTTTTATACTTGCAATGTATCGAATATTAATCTTTAATACTTATGTATTTTAATATTAAATTTAAATAAAACTACATTTTAGTTTATTTACGTTATATCCAAATCGGACAGAGTGGGCCACGCGACCATGGACAAATCTAATTTAAAACGATTAAGTTAATAAAACAATAAATTCTAAAATAATATTGTTCAAAATGTAATATTCCCATGAGAACGTTACATTAATTTAAAAAATGAAAAGTAATAACATTATTCATCTAAAAAAAAGTAATACTGTTAAAAGAGAGAAAAAAGAATAACTGTAATGCTTCTCCTTCTCATTAATTAAATAAAATGAGTACATCATCTATTTATACTATTCACATTATCAGCTAACTGATTAACTGTACACTAACAAACTAACTATACACAACTAACTAGTTAACTAATAGTTACAACTGAAAACTGCTATTGCTGGCGGTGTAAAGACATCCTTAAAACCCCAACTTGATAACCAAGTGCTCATGTTGTTGAACTCCTAGAGCCTTGGTCATTATATCTGCAAACTGTTCTTCAGATCGTACATGTTCAGTCTAGATCAGTCCTTGAATTTTTTCGCTGACAAAATGACAGTTAATCTCAATGTGTTTGGTCCTCTCATGGAAAATAGGATTTGCTGCAATTTGCAATGCTGCCTTGCTATCACACATTAACCTTGTTGTCTTTTCTTCCTTTACTCCTAGTTCAGCCAACAACCCTTTCAACCAAACTATCTCTGCAGCTGCTACTGCCATACTTCTATACTTTGTCTCTGCTGATGATCGTGCTACAGTAGCTCGTTTCTTCGATTTCCAGGAGACTAAAGAATCTACCAATTTTATACAAAAATCTGTCACACACCTTCTTGTTATTGGGCATGATGCCCAATCAGAATCACAGTAAGCAAGCAGTTGACACTTACCGACAGAATTCAAGAAAATTCCCTGACCAAGACTTCTTTTAATGTATCTAACAATCCTCAATGCTGCATCAAGGTGTGATCTTTTAGGTTACTGCATGAATTGACTTAGAATGTGAACAACAAAAATAATGTCTGACCTGGTGTGAATCAAATAGATTAATCTTCCAATAAGTCGTTGATAAACTGACTTAGCTTGCAGCAATTCATCATCCTTATCTTCTGCTCATATTTTAAAGAGGTGATTTTTTTTGTTTTGTTCCATTGGAGTTATTTCAGTATCCTCTATTAATTTTAGAGCATACTTCCTTTGATTCAAAATAATTTTCTCTTTTGATCTTAGTATTTCCGGCCCCAAAAAATACTTTGAATCTCCAAGATCCTTCATCCTGAAGTTCTTGTTCAATATGCCTTTAAAGCTCTTCAATCAACAGCTTATCATTCCCAGTTATTAGAAGATCATCAACATATATAAACATGATGACTACTTTTTTCTTTATTGTTTAATAAATAATGAGTAATTGTATTTACTCTGTTGATATCCTGCTGTCAACAGTGCTTTTGTCATCTTTAAACTTTATTGTCTCGAGGCTTGCTTTAGTCCATGAAGTGACTTTTACAGCCTACACACTTTGGACTCTCCCTGATTGTAAAACCCCTCGAGTAAAGTCATATAAACCTTCTCAAACAAATCACCTTACAAAAAGGCATTGTAAACATCAAGTTGATGAAGAGGTCAGTGGAAGATAGAGGCAAGAGTGAGAACAATGCGAACTGTGACCATCTTTGCAAGAGGAGAAAAGGTATCAACATAATTCACCCCTTCCTGCTGAGTCTACCCTTCTACAACAAGGCGAGTTTTAAACCGCTCTACATCACCATTAACCTTGTACACCCAATTAAAATCTTTTCTAGTGGTAAAGAAACTACAGACCACGTGCTGTTGGATTCCAAGGCAGAGAATTCCTCATTAATTAAATAAAATGAGTACACCATCTATTTATACTATTCACATTATCAGCTAACTTAATTAACTGTACATTAACAAACTAACCGTACGCAACTAACTAGCTAACTAATAGTAACAACTGAAAACTGTTATTGCTAACAAATACCAACAATAGTTGGTCAAAGTGATAAGCAGTTTGATATCGCTTAAGCAAGTTTCGCGTTTGAGACCTTGTATATTCATATAATTCCTGTCGGAAGACTCCCACCAAAATCAAGTATATGATGTGAATCAGTCCGAATTAGTCAGGACAAAACCCTAAGAGATTGGGAGGGCAACCAAACAAAGAAATGTAATGACATTATTATCTATATTTAAATAATATTTATTATTAATAATCAGATATTACGAAACTAAATGAAATCATTCTGAAATTTTATATTGTCAGTATAATATTAATTGAATCGAACCGAATCCACCTCAATTGATCTTGCTAATGTCTGGTTCTGAAAAAGTGCCATATTTTTCTGTTCCCCAGACTCTATAGAGTTCTTTTTAGGCTTAATAACTTTTTTTTTTGGGGGGGGGGGGGGATATACCTTTAAAATGGAAATCAGATTGGGAAAATATATAAAAAATGGTCAACGGAAATGTCCGATCCGTGTTTGCTTAGAATTAATAAAACACCCCTAATGATTGGTAGAATGAAAATTAAACAAAGTTAAATCACATCGTATTTTAGTCGATTATTAGTAAGATTATAAATAAATTATTTAATTTTAAAAAGATACAAATAAATTAACAAACATATTATTAAACCGTTGAAAGTAAAACGGATGTTCAAAGGCGTTTTTAGAAAATATTTTATAATGTTTTTCTTATTAGATAAATTACGCTATAACTCATCCAATTAATGGGTCATCTAATTATTAGTAAATTTATAAAAAAAGTCACTTAATTTCAGAAGGTCACAAACAAATCTCTCAATTAGGAGGAAGAAGTTCAGAATTAGTCTTAAAATTCTATGTCAATTAGGACTTAATTTCAAAAATTAATATCACTGCATCACAAATTTGGAATCTTTTTAGAATAGTTTCATGGGTTTAAATTATATTTGATAATAGAATAATTTTTTGGGGTTTTGCTATACACACCCAAAGGGCTGTGTATAAGAACTACTAGATTCTTATCATTAATTGTCATTTTACTTTTCGATGAAATCTATTAGAATGTAATTAATTACATTCCTAAAATATTAAATATCACTGATTCAGGTTGTTTAATGTAATTAATAATCATGTAAAAGGGTTTAGGTGTTTAGGGTTTATGATTTATAATTTTAGAGTTTAGGGTTTATTGTTTTAGGGCTTTAGTGTTGTATTTTTATGGTTGTAGGGTTTAGGATTTCTAGGATTTAGGGTTTAGTATTTATGGTTAAGGGTTAGGGTTTAGGATTTAATTCTATTAAACACCATAAATTAATGATATTTAATTTTTAAGAATGTAATTAATTACATTATAATAGATTCTATTAAAAATTAAAATAAACATTAATGATAAGAATCTAGTAGTTCTTATACGGGCTGTGTATAGCAAAACTTTTTTTTTAATAATCGAACCAAACAAATAGAACTAAACACTAGCAACAGCCAATTGAGGGTCACTGTGCAGTAACCCTATAACACGCACAGGTGGAGATTCAAAATCCATCATTCCCATCGATTGATCCCTCGTCAAAGATGCCAACAAATCAGCAACAGAGTTCGAAATGCGACTTATTTGTTTAGCCATGACCTCCCAGCTACGGCACAACTCTCGAATAACTACAACCAGAGCATTGTGGTAACCCTCTGCCCGATCGGTCTTCAAACAACGGACCTCCTCCATCGAGTCCGACTCAAGCTCAACAAATCTATAACCGTGTCTCCAAGCATAACATAAACCCTTATAGATCGCCCATAATTCCTCATTCAAAGCCGAACATTTACCTATATTTCGAGAAAAGCCAAACAACCATTCACCTTGATCCGACCGAATGATGCCACCAATGGCAGCCGAATCATCAATTATATTCACTGTGCCATCAGTATTTAATTTAACCCAGCCTGCATTGGGCATTTCCACAACTTCCTATCGTGATCGCTCTCTCCATTCGATCTACCTCCAATGTCTCGGGCCAAACTTCCCAATTGTTCAATCTCCTCTAACAAACGAAGACTATCCTGTACAACATCATCCTTCTCTACAAATGTAGGATCAAAAAGCAACTTGTTCCTCTTGGACCATAGATTACAACACAAAATGGAGAAAAGGGCTGGCCAAAGCACCTTGTCTGGCATAAATCGATCGGCCTTGAGCAAGCTAGCAACAAACCACTCCGACAAAGGTAAGGATTGAAAAGCCTGTAACTTGTCCGGTGGAATCAATCTTTTCCAAACTCCCAAAGCTGCAGGGCAATCACGAAGAACATGGAGTACATCCTCAGTGTCACGCTTACATACCCCGCATCTATCCACGCTATCATGTGACGTCGCACTCTTTCCGCATTCTTAAGTAAATTACCTCTCAATGCTAGCCACATAAAAACGTGAATCCGCTGTGGCACATTCAAACACCAAATAACCTTCCAAGTGTAAGCACCAATTTATCCGGGCCCAACTACTATGCCCAAACTCAAATCCAAATCGAGACCCAATTTAACCATATCTGAAATCAATCCAAACCCGATTCAAATTAAGATCACAACCCGGTTAACCAATCTCTCCTCACCCAGTCATCCTTAAATCTCGTTCAAACTGCATACTTCACTCAACCACCTCCATGCTTACTTAGTCCACAAATCACTCAACCCACATCCCCACAACATCTGGGATTTTATTTTGGTGAAGCTCTTATAAATTTGCATGGGGAGGAACTTCAGTGAACGGGGTGGGGGGAGGTCTGAGAGAAAGAGGCCACTCAGCCATAATTCACGAAGGGAGAGGAACTTCAGTTAACGGGGGAAAGCTGTTAAAAATATGACTTAAAATCTGCCAAGAATCAAGTTAAAGATATGCAGTTGGAATAATATTTATTTTTTAAATTTAAATTTCAATCTTTTTGAAATATTGTTAATATAGAATAATGATTTTGTTAGATTTTATATTATTTCTTGTTATCTTTTTATTACAAATTGCTCTATAAATTGAGCATTCAACATTCAATGAAACATGCTCCCATACAATCTTTCCCTGTTCTTCTTTGACATTTCTTTTTCTCACACACTTTAAGCCAACAAATTGACATCTGAGCTTTTTATCTTGAGGGACCTGTCAAAAATGGAGGAGACAAGCTTCACAATGGCACCACTAGTCTTCAATGGACAAAATTACCAAACGTGGGCTATCAGGATGACTGTTCACATGCAAGCTCTTGACGTCTGAAATGCAGTGGAAAGGGATTATGAAATTACTCCACCTCCGGCGAATCCAACAGTGGATCAAATGAAGAATCATAGTGAGAAAAAGACAAGGAAATCATGCTTGTTTTCTGCAGTTCATCACAATTCTTACGAAAATAATGCACTTCAATTTTGCTGCAGAAATCTAAGAGCATCTTAAAGAACAACATGAAGAGAACGAAAGAACAAATAACAGGAAGGTAATGAATTTACTTCGTGAATTTGAAATAAAAAAATGAAGGAGTCTGAGTTAATAAAAAAATATACCGAATAACTTGTCAAAATTGCAGACAATGTGAGAATGCTAGGTAAAAAAATTTCTAATAAAAAAATTGTTAAGAAGATTATAGTTACACTTCCTAAAAAATTTGAACCTATATCTTCATTGGAGAATACTAAAGATCTTTCAAGTATGAGTTTGAAAGAACTTTTAATATCGTTGTAGGCTTCAGAAAATAGAAGACTCATGAAGCAATAGAATTTCATAGAAGGAGTATTTCAAGCTCACAGATACAAGAAGACTGTAACCAACAAGCAAGTAAATGGATCATATCCACCATGTCCTCACTGCAAAAAAAAAAAAAAACTAATCATCCTCAACAGTAAGATGTGACTAATGTTGCAGCTGAACAATACGAGGAGGATGAACTCTTTGTTGCAACATGTTTTGCAAACAAAAACACTCATGAGAGTTGGCTTTTCGATAGTGGTTGCACAAATCACATGACATATGATCAAGATCTCTTTGATGAACTTGATAACACAATTATTTCCAAAGTCAAAATTAGAAGTGATCAGTATATTCTGGTTAAAGGTAAAGGAACCGTAGCAGTACAAAGCCAAACAGGTTTGAAACTCATTTCTGATGTTTTATTTGTGCCTAACATTGATCAAAATTTGTTAAGTGTTCGGCAACTTATTGAAAATGAATTCAAAGTCTTTTTCAAAGAAAAATATTGTTTGATCAAAGATGCAGAAGGTACAGAGGTGTTCAACATAAAAATAAATAGCCTTAGATATATCAAAGGATGAGCAAGTTTCTGTTTCACAAGACGAGAGCAATATAATGTTCCAAACCAAACAATCTTAATGTTTTTGTCTTAATGTCATGAGATGCATAAAAAAACACTCAAGATGCATGTGTTGTGCTGACATATTTGCCCAATTCATTGCTAAGTCAAAGGATGTGAATTTTGAAGCTATAAATAAAGTTGAGGTTCTTCACATGACAAGGTTTAAGTTAAAAAAAAAAGGCTGAAGGTTGCATCTTCTAAGTCAAGAAGGAGTGTTAAAAATATGACTTAGAATATGCCAAGAATCAAATCAAAGATATGCTGTTGGAATAATATTTGTTTTTTAAATTTAAATTTTAATCTTTTTGAAATATTGTTAAGATAGAATAACGATTTTGTTAGATTTTATATTATTTATTGTTACCTTTTTGTTGAAAATTGTTCTATAAGTTGAGCATTCAACATTCAATGAAACATGCTCCCATACAACCTTTCCTTGTTCTTCTTCGATATTTCCTTTTCACACACTTTAAAGCCAACAGAAGCTACAAATTAAGGAGGATTTAGAGGGGTACGATTAGCAAGGGAGCGGAGTTAGAGTGAAAATAGCCCCTCGGCCATCACTCAATCCAAATGATCGAGCCTACAGCTGCCCCCGGCATCCCTATCACCATTACTCGAACCGGCATCGCCCAACAACTCTCAAGCCTTGCTGCCTCCATCGATACTGACTTTTCCCTTCACCAGAGCACTCACACATAGAGCCACCTCCCACCATCCACTATCTTGACTACCATCATAGTCCCTAAATGGCCATTACCGTCTCTCATCAGTCGTACACCATCACTCGAGACCAAAACCTTGCAGCAAATGAGAAGAAATCAAAATTAAAGTGAGAACATAAAGCAAAAAATCTAAATCGGGAAAAGAAAAGAGAAAAGAGGGACATTACCTTCAGATTTTTTATAGTGGTTCTGGTCATCGAATAGCGAATCCCAATGGTGAAGTTGAAGCTTGGATGATGAGGAACAACATACTCTGTCCCCAAGATGATCTAAAAGCCGAAATAGTAGATCCGAAGGTGGGAAACTGAGAAGTTCTAGGTCATTTTTGTGTGGTTCGAGATGAATTTACGAGGAATGGACCTTGGATTCGTGTTTAGAAGGTCGAGACGAGCCTCCTGGTGCGCATTGGAGTCAAACGGCCACTAATGATGGTGGCCAGAGTGGTGGCCAACGGCGGCAGTGCATGTGTGCGACTGAAGTCTTAGATTTGGTTTTAATAAGGGAAAATGAATAAAAAAGTATTAAATGCATGCATCAATTAAGATTTTTTTTTTTAAATTCTTTTAATCAATGCATGCGAACAACACTATTAGGGAGAAACTAAAGCTTGCGTATGTTTTAGATTTAGGGGAAATTAACTTTTAACCCTCCTATCTTTAGGTGTCTTTCATTTAGGTCCTGATTTGAATTGATATGTATAAATTTGACCTATAGGTTTAGTTTTCTTTCAATTAGGTCATGTTTCATAATTTGATTAATTTTTAAGCCTTATGATTTGTTCTTTGATTTGATTTGGTCCTTGAATTAAAATTTGGTGATTAATTAGTTTTAATATTTGATCAATTTGTGAATTGATCTTTAATTGAAATTAATTTAGTATAATTGGGTGCATTTTTTGAACTTAATTAATAATTTGACATTAATTTATTTGACTAAGTTCGAATTTGTTCTATTTGGTGATTTTTTTATTGAATTAGTTTACATATTTTTCATATAACAACATTATTTTTTAGTAGTGCTATTAACCCTTTCTTTAAGATCTTTTTTAGACAACATAAACTTTTAGGTACCAATTTTGGGCGTAGCGGGGTGCTATAACCTTCCCCACTCGTAATCGATTCTCAAACCCGACGATAATCTCGGTGTTGACACAGACCAGTCTTTCAGGTTTTCGGTCGCACCTAACCCAAAACGACCGATAGCGACTCCAAACCAATTTGTAGCGATGTCCCCTTTCGCTAAAAAAGTCGGGTTTTCGAAGTGTTTGTGATTTTTCAGGTATTAAAATATTTATTCCGTGGGGGGTTTTAGAAACCCGTGTTTTATTTAAGAAAATGGAGTCGCCACCGGCCACTTAGGTAGGCCGGACACCATAAAAAACCAGAGATTCGAAAATTGTTGGGGTTCGGGAGTCAGTTACGGATGGGGAAGGATTAGCACCCCCACACCGCCCAAAATTGGTACTTTAATAATTACCGCTTTATTAAAATTAAACTTTCTGGATTAAAGTGACGATTAAGTTAAGATTCGGTTATAAGTGCGAGTAAATTTTAAAGGCCCCGTTATCCGAGAGTAAACGCCCAACCACTATCACTACGCCTGATACTGGCCCCGTTTACGCTCGGATAAAAGGGTACCATATTGATAATTTATATTCCATTATGCGACCTTAGAAAGCAAGACATAACATACAATTCGTATTGACATGATACTATAAAAATAAAAGCATGCATATTACAAAATTAAACAAACATAATAAAATACACGGGTAAAAAGACAAAGTATGGTAAAAACGAAGCAAATACGAACAAGATAAAAACGTGCTTACAAAACTGGATTAATTATCCTCAACATGCTTAAACACATTAAGACAACATACAACTGAAATATGGATAACATACACATGGCATAGTATGGCACTAGAGGAAAACATGCTAGAATAAAAACTAATGCTTGATATTTGACATGCGACAATATGCATAGACTAAAAAACATGGCATCTCCATAGCACCAAGAAATACACTAACATATATCCTAAAAAACGAGGATATGAAAATCCATGTGGGTACATAAAAACATGATGTACAAAGAAACTAAAACAATATCTAAAATAAGCCTACATACGATGAACGAACGGATTAAAACACAAAAAACATAATATCACAAATAAACGTAGCAAGCAAAAACATACTAACATGTAACCTGAAAATAAAGTGAACAATCCATACATGCCAAAATACAAACACGATAAGTACAAGTTAACTAAGCATACCAAACGAACATGTACATTGCGGGCAAACAAAATAAACAACGTAGAAAGCACAACCCAAAATACGCAAATAATCATGACATTAGTACATGTATGAACAAAATGAACTTGCTGACAACATGTGATAGAAATTAAATGACACAAACATTCAAACATGAGAAAGGTCCAAAATGCAGCAAAAGGAAAATCATGAAGCAAAAATAAAATAAACAAAAAACACATTCAGGGATTTAATTAAAAACTGAAACAGACTTGCAGGGACTGGATATGCAATATGACCAAGGGGCAAGCTCAAAGTGCAAAGTTTGAAAACGCGGAATAGTCTGTGGGGTAATTAAACATTTGAAATCTGATTTCGGTTAATTTAGTGATCAAATTGAAATAAAATAGAAAAGAAAAATGACCGAAACTATAATTAACCCATGCGGCAAGCTCAAAACGAAAATATAGAGGACAATGGAGGATTTATGATGCAATTAGACCATTTTATTTTTATTCTGGGTCTATAAAACCCAATTATCTGGCCTCTGATTTCATTTTCCCTTCATTTTTTTGCCCTTAAGAGATAGAGCTCTCTCCTTTGGTTTTTTCAGACGAAACGGCCGCCCAAAAAACAACATGAACCACCGCCGACCGCTGTTAGTCGGCGACGGCGAACCCTTAGATCGACCCAAAACGACCCATTTGTCACGTATAAACCAGATCTCCCCTTAGATGTTAGAAACAAACAACCGTCCCCTTAGATCTAAAAAAAACCGTACCCATTTTGAAAGAAAAACCTTTCTTGAAATGACCCATCCCCTTTAACGCCAGCATCTTACTCCGATTCACCCCTACAAGGGCTTCTCACCAGAGAATGGACCGACGGCAAAGGTAGACTCGCATCCTATCCTTTTTCATATTATTTTTTTGGGAAATATACATGCATGAAGAAGGAAAGAAGAAAAAAGATTACCCACGAAACTCTATTTTTCTTTTTGTATTTTTTATTTCTGGAAACTGATCCCCCTTTACATTTTTCGGTTCGTTTACATATATCCTGCTCTGATCTGAGTTTTTTGGTAGAAAACAATACATGAAAAATACGTTAGATCTGATTTTTGGGTACTGATAATCCATTGTTTTGGTGTTTTGCACGTTCTTTGAGCACGGTGGTTGAGTTGGTGGTACGGCGAAGTGGTGTCAGCATGGAGAGAGTCATGGTGGTGGTGTCCCCTGCCAGATCCACTCACGACCGTTGGATCAGATATGATCTAACGACTGTGATTGCATGGGGAATGAACGGCCTAGATCTGGCCTTGGAATGAGCAAAGCTGCATCTGATCTCGACACGTGGCAGAGGGAGAATGAACGGTCTCGCGCGTGCAACGCACGCGCGAGTGGGAGACGAGCAGTCCCGTGGGTGAATTACACGCGCGCCAGCTGGATCATCTTGGTGTCATCTGGACCGTTGGATCAAATCTTGATCCAACGGCTGGGAGGGTGACGGCTGCAAGGAAAAGATAGGATATTAGATAGGGTTTTAGGGTTTTCACAATATTGGGTCAGGCCAAAATGGGCCTTGTAAATTACATTATATTTTTCGGGTTTTTTTTGTAATATTATGTGGACTTGGGCTGTTATTATAAGCGAGTTTTATATTTTAGATTTGTTTTTTTAATTTAAACCTAATAATAATAATAATACTATAATAATAATATATACACATATATAATTTATGTACATTTAACCATACATGCAAATTAACATATACCATATAACATTCGAACACACATATACATATATTTGCTCACACACCTAATTAATATAAGTATACACACATTATACATACTACAAACATACATAGTACATGCACATGCAAACCACATATATACCACATACACCCAAGCACATATATACATGCATTTTATACATACAAAATAAATATAACCAAATACACCCTAGTACATATATAAGCTATTAAAACGTACGTGACATGTGACACACATACACCGTACTAATTACTAATGTATATACATAGCTTATAATATACATGCACACATCACACACACTATACGTACGCTAATCATAAACATATAATGTAATATGTATACATGCAATAATAATTCCCCATTAATTATTATACTAATATATTAACCATATTTACAAACCGAATAAAAATGAGTGATTACAGTTGCCCCTCTTTGCTTGTTCTTGTGAAACGAGAACAAAGCAAAGACCAAAAGCACTCATTTTTATCCGACTTCCCTGCTCATGACTTCGGAATCACGTGTTCTTCTGGAACTCTCCGCTCTTCCTCGGCTGAATTTCCAGGCTGCTAAGTTCTCCCTGTATAGAACTTCTTCACCTTTGGTTCTTTTTTGAGATTCTGGAGTTAGGGCTCTTCCTATATAGAACCTTTCACTGGGGCTTGAAAACGTAGGCTTCTCCTTTATATAACCTTTGTCTTCGATTTTTCTTTCCTCTTTTTCTTTTTCTTCTTTTTTCCCCGTTTCTTCTATTTCATTATTTCTCTGTTCTTTTCCCTTTTTTTTCTCGTTTTCTCTTCTTTTTCTACTTTTTTCTTTTTTCTCTGTTCTTTTCCTTTTTTTTTCTTTTTCTCTTCTTTTTCTACTTTTTTCATTTTCCTTTTTCCTCTTTTTTCTCTTATTTTTCTACTTTTTCCTTTTTTCTCTGTTCTTTTCCCCCTTTTTTTCTCTTTTTCTACTTTTCTTTTTTTACGAGGCTGTTGACATTTTTGGACCTACGCTACTAAGGCTGCCGCATCATGCCCAAAGGACTTATCGATGGCCCGAAAGACTTATCACCATGCTCGAAAGACTTATTGGTCGTGCCCGAAGGACTTACCCGATGACCTGAAAGATTTAACGTCTGGGCCTCACGCCGCTATGGCTGCCGATCTTTCTGGACTCACGCTACTAATGCTGCTGCATCATGCCCGAAGGACTTACTGATGGCCCGAAGGACTTATCACCATGCTCGAAAGACTTATTGGTGGCCCGAAGGACTTAACATCGTGCCCGAAGGACTTACCGATGACCCGAAAGATTTAACGTCTGGGCCTCACGCCGCTATGGCTGCCAATCTTTCTGGACTCACGCTACTAAATGCTGTCGCATCATGCCCGAAGGACTTATCGATGGCCCGAAGGACTTATCACCATGCTCGAAAGACTTATTGGTGGCCCGGAGGACTTAACATCGTGCCCGAAGGACTTACCGATGACCTGAAGGATTTAACGTCTGGGCCTCACGCCGCTATGGCTACTAATCTTTCTAGACTCACGCTACTAAATGCTGCCGCATCATGCCCGGAGGACTTATCGATGGCCCGAATGACTTATCACCATGCTCGAAAGACTTATAGGTGGCCCGAAGGACTTAACATCGTGCCTGAAGGACTTACCGATGATCCGAAGGATTTAACGTCTGGGCCTCACGCCGCCATGGCTGCCAATCTTTCTTTTCTTTAGTAAATTCTTTCACAATTCTTCAAATACCTGTCTAGGAACAAGCAAAAATTGATATGCCTCTATCTATATGATGCATGCAATGTCGTGATTTCTTCTTCTCTTTTTCTTGATTCTTTTTTTCTTCTTCTTTTTTTTTTCTTATTTTTCTTTTCTTTTTATCATCATTTTCTCTTACTCTCTTTTCTTTCTTTTTCTTATTTCTTTTTCTTTTTATTTTTAGACATGTTTTAAAATCCTATGCCCTGAAAAGTCATTCTTCGGATTTCTCTGTTTAATTTCTTTTTGCAGTATGCTCAGTTTTGATCTTCATTTCTGTCAATTTTTGTTAAGTGAGTACCCGCTCTCATTTTTTGCACGAGCACTTGCATTTCTTCTTCGAGGTCTCTGCCCACTTCACCAACAAACTCTATATCATGCATGTGTAGAGATTCTTACTATTTTTTTTGCTCTGGATTGCCCCACTCGATCATGAGCTCGACTGCCTTCCAATTCCTTTGACCCAATATTCTGAGTATTTGTTAGTTTCGTCATCGGGGTGAGCAAAATGCTTCTATCTTCTTGTTGCCTCTTGATAGGAACCATTCGTCGATCTCTGTGCTTTAATTCTTTAGAGACTCGATGTTTACCTTTTACCGTCCCCTATACTTTGTAAGCTCATTTTTGTCTTGTTTCGTCCTTCATTTTCTTGAACCATCCCAGGCGTCATGGCTAAAACCCGCTTATTGTTCTTGAGCTGTATGACACCTATGCTCTTGTCATTATCTTCATTCCATACATGGTGGGGTCGTTTCTAGTTAGGTGCTCCAATAATATCTGCAATCTTGTGTTCTGGATCTTGTCCCCGAAGTAATATATGGAAGTCTTTGTTGCTTTAGCTTGTCAATTTGTTGATTGGCATTCCACTAAAAGGTATCATTTAGATTAACATACATGATCTTGAAAACACAGCATATGAGCTCTGGATATCAAGTGCAAGAGCGGCTTAGATTCAACCACTCAGTAATTCAAGGATGTAAAGTCTTCCCTGGTGACTCGGTTCATCCTCATGATTACCGCGTTGCTGCAGAATATTGCTCTTTCTCAATTCTCATTACCTGCTCTGCCCCCACAAAGGGTGGGCTTGTATGACCACTCGAGCGCAGAAATATTACTCTAAGAATAGAGTTCTAGGTGGTGCAAGTTTTAATTTTACCTATGTTATCGTCTATTTTCTCTCTTTTCTTTTCTCCTTTTTCTTTTTTCTTTTTTCTTCATTTTTCTTTTTCTTTTCTTTTTTGTTGTTTTTTTGTTTTTCATCTTTCTCTTCTTTTTTTTTTCTGCTTTTATCATTATTTGAGGAAATCGATTCATCACAGTACTTTGTCTTGAGGACAACGATGGAGCGAACAACACTGCCCTAAGTTACTCGGCATAGTCACGATTTGAAAATATTACCATCACTCATGAAGCTAAGGTTTCTTGAATTGGATGATGTATCTCCACCTTATCGCTTCAGCGGAGTGCCCCAAAATTCCCAACTCTTATCCAAACAAGCCTATTACCAGGTTTCGAACATAGGAGTGCTTTTTATTATTTTTTTCTCTTTCTTTCTCTTTTCCTTTCTTTCTTCTTCGTTTTATTCAATTTTTAATTCTTATTTTTACTTCTTATTTTTACTTCTTTACTGCCTAGAAGATTATGCCTAGAGTTTCAATTTTAGGCAACTCTACATGGTTGACTTTTAGAGCTTTTTCGTCCTTGAACATCATCGAAAGAGTAGTAATCTCGCTTTGCTGATCAGAGTCTGGTAGGGAAGATTACACCTCATCGTTGTCACAACTTCCACCTAATGTCACATCTTGCAATTGATATCCAGTGTCCTATAACGGTGAGAAAATATATATCTATATGCTTTCAAGAACATTATATGTTAAGCGAAATGTGTTCTTCATTGGAATAAAAATCAACAAACATGCCCCTTCACAAAAGATCTTTACCACACGTGGGCTACCAGTGGTAAAGTTGATTCCTTGTATTACTTCAGGGAAGTCTTTTAATGTAGAGATATCTCTGGTTTCCTCAGCACTATGCAGACTTGCCCCTCATCCTTGGCCTTCCACTGCTGGATCAGCTCTTGTGTCACGGTTCCAACATTGATTAGCTTCTTGATTTCCTCCAATAAAGGTCTACATTTTTTGGTGGGATGCCCCGGTGCCCCCATGTGGAATTCGTATGTGCTACTCGAGTTAAAACTATGGGCAAACGGATCAGGTACAATCTTCATCGGCCTAGGAGCAAGATAGTGACCCCTACCAAATGAGGCCAAATGTCTGGGATAGATGTTCCAAACACTTCCAAATTTGTGCTCGTCCGAGGAATTTTCCTTGATGACCCCGATGTGTCAGTCTGTCTTCTTCTTTTGCGGCCACGCGAACCCTGGAGATGATACTCATTTACCTCTCCGTCTTTATCTATCTTATCTTCGATTCGGTCCTTAGACTTAGACCCCACTTTTTCTTCTTTGATTGCGTATTCTATCCTCTCTCTAATCGTCATGAAATCTTCGAATCCGTTTCTCGATTTCTCCAACATCACATCGAAGAAAGGAGAGGGAGGCGTTGCATGGAATAGGGGAGTCAACTCTTCTTCCGCTATAGGAGGCTGAACTTGGGTCGCCAAACATCGCCACCTTAGTGCATATTCCCTGAAGCTTTCATTTGGTCTTATTTTCTCATTCTGAAGAAACTGACGACAAGGCGCTAAATCTAAAGCATATTTGTATTGTCTCAAGAAGGCATTAGCGATGTCACCCCATGACCTAACTTGGTTTCTGTTCAAGCGGTTATACCATACTGTTGCAGGTCCCGTCAGGCTATCATGGAAGTGGTGGATCAACAACTCTTCATTCTTCATGTATCCCTCCATTTTTCTACAGAACATGGTTAAGTGAATCTTCGGGCAGCTGGTTCCGTTATACTACGCAAATCTGGGAACCTTGAAATCCAGAGGAATGACCAAATTAGGGACTAGGCAGAGTTCCCTCGTATTGAAAACATTTATCTTTTCTTTCTTCTTCAGCTCTTTCTTTATTCTTTCTTCTAGCTGGTCAAGCCTCGATTCTTCAGTTCGTTCCATTTTCAAACTAATTCTGCCATCGAACCCCAAGTATTAAATGATGAAGTGCGATGCGATGATAAAATTATTAAATAATGCAAAGGACGTGATGCAAATGCAATGCATGAATGCAATAAGGTATTGATTCCACAAGTGATTTGTCCCTATAGGGCATCTTTCATTCAAACCAAAAGGTTTCATTACATCCGGTATTAGGGGTTTACAGATAGCGATGAGCCCTGGCACCTAATGTCTTGACCTCATTCAATAATCCTATCAGCTTTCCTGCGCGGTCCCATACTGATCCATATTCTGGCTTATCAGCGCTGTTGCATCAACTAAATCTGCTACCTGTTGAGCTACTTGTCGGGCTTGAGTCGTAACCATCTTCATGTCTTGATCTTTCTCCCGTATTGTTTGCTCGGCCTTTTGTAGCTTAACGGTCATTGCCCTAGCACGGATCTCGCTGGTACGTAAAGAAGTCTCGAGCCTCGCTATCTGTTCTTTGAGTGCTGTGTTTTCTATTTGAAAGGCTTGTAATTCATTCCTTTCCTGTTGCAGACTTGATTTCAGGATATCTTCCATGGCCAGGCTACTTTCCAACTCACTTTGGAGAATGTCGCGTTGGCTTTCAGCTTCTTCCAGCTTCTGTAATAATGATCTGACTTTATTCTTACTATTATTGCATTTCTGCTTCTAGCGTTCTAAATCGTTCCTCAACCGAATCATACCATTAATCCACTCTTCAGCAGTGTCACCCAGGCCGACATTCTTGAATTCAAAGTGCAGCTTCTGGTACTTATCTTGTACACTCTTCAATTCTATGCTCAGATCATGCCTCTCATGTTCGAGCTGGTCGTACTTGCGTGCAAGTTCATCTTCTGAGACGCTTTTATTCTTGACTCCTAAATTTATCCCGCTTGAGTGACCCACTTCTGTGTTACCCGAACCTTGGGCTGGGTATTGACCCTCCTTCGACTTTGCCCCTCAGGCAACAGCTGGCTCGCTGTAGAATCGGGGTTGTCCGCCTTCGAAACCCAAAACTCCCATTCTGATAAGATCTTGAACTCTGTCCTTCAGGGCCCTACAATTTTCAGTGTGATGACTCGAATCGCCTATGTGGTAGCTGCACTAGACACGACTGTTGTAACCCTTCGGATAAGGAGGTTTCCTTGGTATAGACTACACTGGTATGATAAGGCTCATTTCGACAAGCAAAGGAAGTAACTCGGTGTATCTCATGGGTATAAGATCATGCTTTCTGATGTCATTGGATTCTCGAGCTTCCCCTGGTCTTGCCTCTGTTCCCTTGGTATCTACCCTAGATATGCGGCTTGTCTGCTTCTTGAGATTGATCACAAAGGGATTCGATTTGTCGTATTTAACGGTATTGTCTGTCTCAACATTTTGTTCCACATTCTGATCCTCGATCGAATCTTTTCTGAGTTCGACATGCTGCTTGCCTTTCATCATAACATTCATCTGGTCCATCATCTCGGACATCTGCTTCTTTAGTTCTTGTATTTCATCTTGCTTGTTACCATAACTGACACTACTTACTGAATCTTTTCTGGAGTCCTTGAACGATTCTTCTTCGGCTGTCCTTGGCCTAGTCTCGGGATGTAACTCTGGAACTGGACCCCCTTCTTTCAGGTCAAAGAACCTTTGGTCCATCATGAACAATCTTCTATTATAGGAGAAACCACTCGGGAATCAATGCCCTGTGTAATGTGAATGCGATGATATGCAAAAACAAAACAAAAAGAAAACAAGTCAGTACCGGACAAAATGATAAATACATAATAAAAGGGCAAATTAAATGTGATAAACAAACAAGGCGATCCTATTTATCCCGTATAAGACACCTAAGGTTATGGTTCTAACAGGGTGGGTTTCTATATGTTCTCTACATGCAGTTCCGGTTCTAAGAGGTACCCGAATTGTCCTCGCTGTTCTCTACTAAGAGTAGCAAGGCCCCCGATTATCACCCATTATAGGCTCCTTTCAATCGGGTTCAATTCAGGGGACCCATTCGCTTATGCCTGCACGAAGGAACGATATCCTTACGAAAGCATAAGGTACTCGAGCCCCGATGGATACTTGCTAGGGCCTACACGGGAGAACGATATCTCCACGAAAGCATTAGCGTTTCCCCCACTTAAAAGATGGGTTTATATGCCAAATTTTAAATGCGTTAAAATAAACGCACAATTACAACCAAATATTAATTTAATAGTCACCTTAATCCAGAATTTCTAATATTATTAAAGCGGTAATTATTTGAAAAAGCTTGACTCTCTTTTTGTTGTTTTTGAAAAACAAAAAATGTCCCCAGCGGAGTCGCCAATCTGTAGCGATGTCCCTTTTCGCTAAAAAAGTCGGATTTCGAAGTGTTTGTGATTTTTCAGGTATTAAAATATTTATTCCGTGGGGGTTTTAGAAACCCGTGTTTTATTTAAGAAAATGGAGTCGCCACTAGCCACTTAGGTAGGCCGAACACCATAAAAAACCAGAGATTCGGAAACTGTTGGGGTTCGGGAGTCGGTTACGGATGGGGAAGGATTAGCACCCACACCGCCCAAAATTGGTACTTTAATAATTACCGCTTTATTAAAATTAAACTTTCTGGATTAAAGTGACGATTAAGTTAAGATTCGGTTATAAGTGCGAGTAGATTTTAAAGGCCCTTTTATCCGAGAGTAAACACCCAACCACTATCACTACGCCTGATACTAGTCCCGTTTACGCTCGGATAAAAGGGCACCGCATTGATAATTTATATTCCATTATGCGACCTTAGAAAGCAAGACATAACATACAATTCGTATTGACATGATACTATAAAATATAAAAGCATGCATATTACAAAATTAAACAAACAAAATAAAATACACGGGTAAAAAGACAAAGCATGGTAAAAACGAAGCAAATACGAACAAGACAAAAACGTGCTTACAAAACTAGATTAATTATCCTCAACATGCTTGAACACATTAAGACAACATACAACTGAAATATGGATAACATACACATGGTGTAGTATGGCACTAGAGGAAAACATGCTAGAATAAGAACTAATGCTTGACATTTGACATGCGACACAATTTATATGCATAGACTAAAAAACATGGCATCTCCATAGCACCAAGAAATACACTAACATATATCCTAAAAAACGAGGATATGAAAATCCATGTGGGTACATAAAAACATGATGTACAAAGAAACTAAAACAATATCTAAAATAAGCCTACATACGATGAACGAACGTATTAAAACACAAAAAACATAATATCACAAATAAACGTAGCAAGCAAAAACATACTAACATGTAACCTAAAAATAAAGTGAACAATCCATACATGCCAAAATACAAACACGATAAGTACAAGTTAACTAAGCATACCAAACGAACATGTACATTGCGAGCAAACAAAATAAACAACGTAGAAATCACAACCCAAAATACGCAAATAATCATGACATTAGTACATGTATGAACAAAATGAACTTGCTGACAACATGTGATAGAAATTAAATGGCACAAACATTCAAACATGAGAAAGGTCCAAAATGCAGCAAAAGGAAAATCATGAAGCAAAAATAAAATAAACAAAAACACATTCAGGGATTTAATTAAAAACTGAAACAGACTTGCAGGGACTGGATATGCAATATGACCAATGGGCAAGCTCAAAGTGCAAAGTTTGAAAACGCGGAATGGTCTGTGGGGTAATTAAACCATTTGAAATCTGATTTCGGTTAATTTAGTGATCAAATTGAAATAAAACAGAAAAGAAAAATGACCGAAATTGTAATTAACCCATGCGGCGAGCTCAAAACGAAAATATAGGGGAAAATGGAGGATTTATGATGCAATTAGACCATTTTATTTTTATTTCGGGTCTATAAAACCCAATTATCTAGCCCCTGATTTCATTTTCCCTTCATTTTTTTGCCCTTAAGAGGTAGAGCTCTCTCCTTTGGTTTTTTCAGACGAAACGGCTGCCCAAAAAACAACATGAACCACCGCCGGCTGCCGTTAGTCGGCGACGGCGAACCCTTAGGTCGACCCAAAATGACCCCTTTATCACGTATAAACCGGATCTCCCCTTAGATGTTAGAAACAAACAACCGTCCCTTTAGATCTAAAAAAAAAAACGAACCCATTTTGAAAGAAAAACCTTTCTTGAAATGACCCATCCCCTTTAGCGCCAGTATCCTACTTCGATTCACCCCTACATGGGCTTCTCACCAGAGAATGGACCGACGGCGAAGATAGACTCGCATCCCATCTTTTTTCATATTATCTTTTTTTTTGGGAAATATACATGCATGAAGGAGGAAAGAAGAAGAAGGATTACCCACGAAACTCTATTTTTCTTTTTGTATTTTTTATTTCTAGAAACTAATCCCCTTTACATTTTTCGGTTCGTTTACATATATCCTGCTCTGATCTGAGTTTTTTGGTAGAAAATAATACATGAAAAATACATCATATCTAATTTTTGGGTACTAATAATCCATTGTTTTGGTGTTTGCACGTTCTCTGAGCGCGGTGGTTGAGTTGGTGGTACGGCGTAGTGGTGTCGGCGTGGAGAGAGTCATGGTGGTGGTGTCCCCTGCCAGATCCACTCACGGCCGTTGGATCAGATCTGATCCAACGGCATGGGGAATGAACGGCCTAGATATGGCCTTGGAATGAGCAAAGCTGCATCTGATCTCGACACGCGCGAGTGGGAGACGAGTAGTCCCGAGGGTGAATTACACGCGCGCCAGCTGGATCATCTTGGTGTCATCTGGACCGTTGGATTAAATCTTGATCCAACGGCTGGGAGGGTGACGGCTGCAAGGAAAATATAGGATATTAGATAGAGTTTTAGGGTTTTCACAATATTGGGTCAGGCCAAAATGGGCCTTGTAAATTATATTATATTTTTTGGGTTTTTTTTGTAATATTATGTGGACTTGGACTGTTATTATAAATGAGTTTTATATTTTACATATGTTTTTTTTAATTTAAACCCAATAATAATAATAATAATACTATAATAATAACATATACACATATATAATTTATGTACATATAACCATACATGCAAATTAACATATACCATATAACATTCAAACACACATATACATATATTTGCTCACACACCTAATTAATATAAGTATACACACATTATACATACTACAAACATACATAGTACATGCACATGCAAACCACATATATACCACATACATATATACATGCATCTTATACACACAAAATAAATATAACCAAATACACCCTAGTACATATATAAACTATTAAAACGTACGTGACATGTGACACACATACACCGTACTAATTACTAATGCATATACATAGCTTATAATATACACACACTATACGTACGCTAATCATAAACATATAATGTAATATGTATACATGCAATAATAATTCCCCATTAATTATTATACTAATATATTAACCATATTTACAAACCGGATAAAAATGAGTGATTACACAATTTTGACCCGAACAAAAACAGGGTCGACACCAAGGATTAAGGATTTCAGCATCGCTCACATTGGAGATAGCTTTATAAGCTGATCAAACCGAGAAATCAAGCTTGTATTCATGTCTCCACCCCAATCGATCCTCCCTCCATTATCTCGATAGAGGCATAACAGCAAGCACCCTTTGGACACAATCCTCCGGCAAAACGGCACGCAAATAATCAACATCCCAATCCTCGGACTTAGTAGTGAAACTAGCAACATGTGATGGCATAGGAGAATAATCTGAACACGCATGATGCACCAAAGGTCCCATACCATCTAGCCTATGATCATACCAAAAATCAACATAATTCCCATCACAGATTGACCTAATCAAACCATCCCAAACGTTGTCCCAAACATGAGTGATGCCGGCCCAAAGATAAGAGGGAGGGATAGTACACGCAAGGATAATGGCACTACACCATCCCATCTATATTTCGCTCGAAGTACCCTCACCCATAGCTTATGCGAGTCGGTGATCAATTAAACCAAGCTTCATTAAGAAAGCTTTGTTATACTCCTCTAAGTCGCGAAGGCCAAGACCTCCAGCATCGAGTGGTTTTTGTACATCCTTCCACCGCACTAAGTTCACTCTACGATGATCTGTTGTGTGCCCCCAAAGAAAACTATGAATCAACTTCTCAATCTCCAAACACACACTCTTCGGTATCCATGTAGCCTGCATAGTATAACCCAGAATTATTTGCATCACCGAACGAACTAAGGTAATTCGGCCGGCTAGCGATAAAGATTTCAAAACCCAACCAGACAGACGACCACGAACTTTGTCAATAAGATACCCATACGTGGCCTTAAAGACTCTTTGATGCAATAGAGGTGCACCAAGATAATTGCTGAGATTAGAAACATCAACAAAGCCAAATCCCCGTCCCTGAACAATCTGCTCGTGTACATCAACCATCGTGTTGTCGGAGAAGAATATATAAGTCTTGGTGCTATTAATTTTTTTGTCCCAAAGCACTACAAAAATCATCCAAAACCTGACGAACCACAATTATTTGATTAACGGTGGCCTCCATAAATAGAATTAGATCGTTCGCAAAGAAGAGGTATAAAATATCGGGGCTGTTCCTACTAAAATAAATCTTCTTTCAACAACCCCTATCGATCTGATTAAAAATTGCATGCGAGAGTCATTCCATACACAATACAAAAATAAGGGGAAAGGGGGTCCCCTTGCCGAATACCCCGAGATGGCGAAAAGCTATCAGACAAGTTACCATTCCAAGTGACTTGTGTAGAGATTGAGCTAACACAATCCATAATTAGTTGAATTAGATCATCTAGAATTCTAATATCTATCAAAGTGTCATGAATAAAACTCCATTCAAGCCTATCATAGGCTTTCTCATGATCATTTTTCATAGCCATCCATCCGACCCTCCCCTATTTCTTCTACATAGAGTGTATCACTTCCTGCGCCAAAATTGCACTGTCCATGATGCACCGCCCAGGAACAAAACTCACTTGATTTTGTGAAAATCCATTGTGGCATAAATGGTTTAAGACGATTAACAATTACCTTTATCAAGGTCTTGTAAACCATGTTACAAAGGCTGATAGGCCGAAAGTGAGAGAACGATTCAGGCACCTCAACTTTAGGAATAAGAATAATTATCATTCGATTAAAATCACTCAAAATACTCTTGCCATGGAAGCAACTCTAAAAAAAACAAAGGACACTCTTATTAACAACCTTCCATTTTTTCTGATAAAACATGGCATGAAGACCATTAATACCAAGAGCTTTGAGAGGACTTATCTCCGAAATTATCCTCTATACCTCCTCCTCAGTAACTCCTGCTAGCAATAAATTCCGCTTCAAACTAGATAAAGCCATGAACTTACCTCTAATAGGCAATTGCAACAAAGCTCATTGGTTTGAATGAAACAAAGATTTGAAATACTCCACTGCTTGTAAACAAAGGACATTCATATCATCGCACCACTGCCTATTCTCCAATTTAAGCATAGCAAATGTTTTTTTTCCTCGTCTCCAACATAGTGGAGCGGTGGTAAAACTTGGTATTACGAGCACCATCCGAGATCCATAAACTCCTAGAACGTTGGAACCAAAGTCTCTCCTCTTATTGTAACACCATTACTAATTCGCTCTTAAGATTCTTCTCTAACTCGAACAAGAAAGGAGAATCAGAATTTTCAGTTGCCCGCTCAATGCCATTGATACGAGCTAGCAAAAAGAGCCTTCTGCTTGCCAATGTTACCAAAAATATTCTTGCTTCAATCAATAGCATCCCTACGAAAATTTTCAATGCATTGTTCAAGAGGAAGACTATTGTTCCAAGCACTTCTCACAAAAGACCCAAAACTTGGATTAGATTGCCAGACAGCTAAGTATTTGAACGTGGCTTGAGTGTTTCGTGGCTGTCACGGAGAAGACATTAAAAGTATAGGCCTATGATTAGATCCCAAACGCTGAAGATGAAGAACTTACAATTTCGGGCAGCAAAGGTTCTATGAAAAATTCCCCATATATCTATCCGAACGCTGTTGTAATGTGCCCCTCCTCCAAGTGAACTTAGGCCCCTGAAAGCTAAGATCATTCAAATAATTCTGATTAAAAAATCTACAAAGTGGCGACAAACACCATCCCGTCGTTGTGAGCCCCTAATTCGTTCACTAGAACTAGAGATTGCATTAAAATCACCTCCTAACACCCATGGCAAATTCGAATTCGGTTGCATTGCTTCTAATTGATCCCATAATCCATTTTTTCTTTGACGGTCTAGACTAGCATACACAAAAGATAGTAAGAATCTTTGAGACGAATGTTTATCCGTGCAAATAGTATGAATGAATTGGTTGGATACGGCAAGGACATCCACACTTATAGAATCATTCCAAAGAAGCCAAATTCCCCTAAAAAACCATTCACTTCAACTCAAAAGAGAAAAGGGTACTTGTGCCGACGGATAATCTTGTCAGCCGTCCTACCACTCACTCTCGTTTCCATCAACGCTACGATATTCGGCTTATGATACTTCAAAACCAACTTTAAATAATTGTTAAAATCAGGGTCAAGAGCGCCCTGAACATTCCAATGTAAAACTTTAAACATGATAAAACAGATTAAAGAAGAAAATAACCCGACACCTATTGAGCCAATTCCATGACGTCAAAGATGGTATTTTCTCTCCATTGCACCTGCGACTCACTTCCAGGTTCTTTTTCAGCAGGTTCGTAAACTGCCCTACCCTTCATAGAATTATTTCGTGCTAGATCCCTCGAAACATCAGCTAACCATTCCCCTATATCAAAATAGTATTTGGGTTTCGATTATCATGCTTCTTTTGAGGTTTCAGGCCCTTCCTCGCTACCCCTTTAATAGACGATAAACGCCGTGAACCACTCTTCTTAGAACTTCTAGTACCCGCTGGCACTCCCTCTATCCCTTGAGGTGATAAATCAACAATGCGGATTACTGCATGATTGGACTTATCAAGCAAAAGTTGAACCATAACCAATATGTCTTTAGAAGTAACAACCTCGCCAACTTTTTTCGAGCCATTTTTATTCAAAGGACCCGATGCCCTCTCTACCCTCTCCATTGCATCACTCGAACTTTCCTCTAAAATTACAAACCCAATTCTAGATATCACATTTCTAGAAACCCTACGTTGCTTAGCAGCACTGACCATGGGTTCTTTACCTGCCCTTTGTTCATTCCCAAGCACAACCCGAATCCCATTGGCCACCAATTGGCTAGGGATTTCCTTATACAAAACAACAGTTGGCACATTCTCATGCACTCTGTCGTGATAAATTTGAGAATAGAAATTGTAGAAGAAATAGATAAGATCAAGAAGATATATAGATAGAGAGATTGGAAATTGTTTTTAGGGTTTTTTATGCCTCTGCTCATTACAAGATTCATTATTTATACTAACTGAATTCTAAGAAAGGAAAAAATTAGTTAGAGCCTTTGGGGCCCTCCTCACTCTAGCTCCCCTGCGTAAAACTTGCTTTCATCTACTATCAGTTCATGCTCACCAGGCTCCTCATGATTAGGGTTCATTACCAGGGCTGAATATAGTGGTAACTCGGCTATTCCATCCGTAACATTACCCCCTCCTCCGACAGTAACCTTTTCCCTCAAAGTTCTCAGCTTCAGTTGTTTCAGAACAACCATCCATCATTAGTGGCAAGGGCGTGATTTGTTGTAGCAGTTACCCACGACACGGCTTAAGCTGCGAAATATGGAACACCGGATGAATTCTTGTAGTCTCTAGCAGCTTCAACTTGTAGGCCACTATCCTTACCCGTTTCTCCACTTGGTATGGTCCAAAAAATAAGGGCTTAACTTTTATTTTCTCTTCAACATGAGAGATAATTATCGATAGGGTTGCAACTTAACAAACAACCAACTTCTGATGTCCAATTCTAATTTCCAGTGATGTTTATCGACTTGATTCTTCATACGAACCTGGGCCTGCCACAAATTGTTCTTTAGCACCCTTAAAAGCTCGTCACTCTCTTGCAATTCTTGATCAACGTGATCATTCTTAGACCCTCCCTCAAGATAGTTAACCATAGTTGGTGGTCATTCTCGCAGAATTTTGATACGCAGTGTTATACCAATATTCTGCCCAAGATAAATGTTGTTCCTATTTGCTCGGATCCTCATCTATCATACGTTAAAGGTTCATCTCGAGACATCGATTAAGTGCTTTCGTTTGTCTATCCGTTTAAGGATGATATGCCGAGCTCATACACAACTCGGTACCATGCAACCTAGCTATTTCAGTCTAAACTTCGATGATAAATACCTTATCCCAATCACTGACCAGAGTTTTTGGAATCCCATACAATTTTACCACTCCTTAAACCAACACTTTTGCCACCCCTTTACTGTCAAATTTTTCGAGAAAGTGCAAAGAAATACATGTATTTTGTCAATCGATCAACCACGATAAGAATGGTTTCTTTTCCATTAGACTTAGGTAAACCAACAATAAAATCTAAGGCTAGATCCTCGAATACCTGTGAGGGAATTGGCAAAAGTCCTGTAGGCATCAAACTTTCACTCTTCATTCTTTGATAGATTTGACATTTTCAGACATAATCGCGAACATCCTTTAGCATACTCTTCCAATAAAAACTTGCTGATAACCTGAAAAGTTTGATTAATTCCTGTGTGGCCTTCTCTTTTTGAACCATGACACTTCCTTAGCAACAAGGATAGCAAGGCCGCTTCATTTGGCACCATAATTCGACCTTGAAAAATCACCAACCCTTCTTGTTCTATATATTCCAAACCTTCTTGAGTCCTTTGTTCGATCATTTTCTTTATTTTTCCAATCTCTTGATCATGCTGAGTTGCTAGTCTAATATCATCCAAAACTCCAAATAACGGCCGTGACAGTGTTATGAAGATGACGCCCATCTCCCTAGATAATGCATCAGCCACATCATTTAACTTTCCCGGTCGATAACAAATATCAAAATCATAGCCGATCAATTTGGATAACCACCGTTGTTGTTCCAGAGTTTGAATTGTTTGTTGGGTGAGCTCTCGAAGTGATCTTTGGTCGGTTATGATAATAAATTTCTGTCCGAGAAGGTATTGTCGCCATTTTCCCACCGCTTGAGTGATAACAAATATCTCTCTATGGTATGTTGAAGCCCCTTGCATTCTCAGACTCAATTTCTGGCTATAAAAGGCTAGGGGTCGAGTTTCTTAATGCAACACTGCCCCTATTCCAACCCCGGAGGCATCGGTTTCCACTATAAACTCCTTATCAAAAATCTAGAAATCCTAAAACTGAAGTTGAGCAAAGACAATCCTTTAACTGCTTAAATGCTATCTATGCCTTTTTGGTCTATTCAAATGAGTCCCCTTTTCGAAGTAGGTTTGATAATGGTGCAGCAATAGTGGCGAATCCTTTGATGAACTTGCGGTAGTATCCCGTAATTCCTAGAAATTCGTAGACTTCTTTTACCTACATTGGTTTTGGCCACAGTCGGATAGCTTCCACCTTTGATGGGTCTACTGCCAGACCTTCCCAAGATACCACATGTCTCAGGTATTTGACTGTCTCCTAACCAAATGCACATTTGGAATGTTTAGCCACTAATCCACTGCCTCACAAAATCTGCAACACTTGCCTAACATGCTCTACATGTGTTGGCCAATCTTTGCTATAAATTAAGATTTCATCCAAAAACACAGACAAACTTACGTAAATAGGGTCTGAATAGGTAGTTCATGGTAGCTTAGAACGTCGATTGTATGTTGGTTGATCTAAAGGGCATAATCAGAAATTCATAGTGCCCCTCCTGTATTCGGAATACGGTCTTAGAAATATCTTCGGCCTTTACCCTTATCTGATGATACCCAGCAAGCAAGTCGAGTTTTGAAAAAAAATTAATCCCCCTAACTTGTCGAATAGCTTCTCAGTTATCAGAATCGGAAATTTATCCTTAATAGTAACAACGTCCAACGCCCGATAATCCATACAAAATCGCCAGGTGCCATCTTTCTTTTTCACTAATAAGATTGAGGACGAAAACAGACTGTGGCTCTTTCGGATCAACTGTTGTTCAGTAGTTGCTGCACTTGCCATTCAACTTTTTGTTTCTAAAAATGGGGATATCGGTAGGGTTTTAAGTTTACTGGCTTGCTATTGGGGTCCAAATGAATAGAATAATCATATTCCCATTTCGGTGGTAACCCTATAGGAGCAACAAACACATCCAAAAAATTTTCCAGCACAACACTCATCTCTTCCGGCTCTGTTTGACCCATTCCTTCCATGTTTTGTTCCAATTACAAATAATAGTAATCATCCACAACCCTAGTCTCTTCCATTCATCTAAAAGCTTGGTAACACACTGCTTAGAGTCCTGAACCAACTTTACCTTGCCGAAACTAAAATCAAAGCTTAGAGAAATCCAAGGAGACTGGTCCTAGCATCGCCATCCACGCAACTCCTAAAACCATTTTGGCCCCTTCCAAAGGTAGAACGGAAAAATCAGTCTTAATTTCAGTACCCTGAACCTACAACTTAAGATTTTAGACGCAACCCTTATTCTTTAATTTCTCCCTGTTGCCGAATAATACTCCAAAATTGGGAGCAGTCGTAACTTGTTAACCCAAGTATCTCACCGTTTAAGACTGCACAAAGTTGTGGGGTACTTCCCTCATCGATTAATGTACGCACTATCCTGACCTTAACCTCGCCTTGAACCCGCAAGGTGTTTGGTGTCACACATCTCGTAAGAGCATTGAAAGACACCATGAACTGCTCACGATTTTCTTCCTCGCAATTCAACCGTTCTTCCTTCTCTTCCCCACTCGAGATTTTCTCTATCTCATCCTTATAACGAGCTTCATCATCTAAGAAAAAGAGTTAGGGATCCTTACACTTGTGCCCCAACACATATTTCTCATCGTAGTAATAACATAGGTCTTTCTCCCTTTGTACTTGTGCTTCGGCTGCAGAAATCCTTAGGCTGAATGAAATTTGCCCTAATAAGAGGAGGCTCAACTGGTGAGGGTCTGCCTGGTAACGTTCGGGGCCCTTGTGTTTGACCAAGGGCGCTGGCAACAATGAAGGTAGTTTAGGCCCAGATACATTCCCCCAAATCCTTTCTGCATCCCCAAGTTTGGCCTCATAAAACCTAGCCAAAGCCAACACATCAATCATTGACGTGGGAAGCTGAGCTAGCACCTCATGTTTGATATCTTGCTTAAGAACAGAAATAAAACTCTGCGTGATAAACCCCTCATACAAATTCATTGTGGTGTGAAATGTAACACCCTCAACTCAGATGTTACATTTGGGAGTTAAGACCATCCCAAAATCATAAATTTCTCAACTTAGTTTAGACCAATAAAATGCTTTCAAAAATATTTAAAGCCAACTATTTAAAAATAATTATATAAATGATTAAAACATTACAAAGGAGCTTCAATTAGATTAAAACATTTAAACAATTGACTTGATTAATAAATTATCAAAAATAAGAATTACAGACTCAACACGTAAGGTCCTATGAATACAAAGCCCACTAAACACAAGTACCGTGCTCTGAAAACCTCTACGTGCTGGAAATTCTGTTAAGAATAGTGCTTCTCAATCTCGCGATCTGTTGATAAACCTCCGCAAGAAAATAATAATTCTAAGCAATGAGCTTACAAAGCTCAATGGTACACATCTACTCTACTATACTTCATGCTAATCATAACATAGGCATACAAGCTAGTACGATCAATAAGGAGAGATAAATAAACAAGTGGCACTACCGCTAGTCGCCTAAACATATGTTCTCATCAAGCAAAACATCATACATGGCTCACAAGGCCCAATCATACTCGGGATCTCACCAGATCATCCGAGCTAAAGCAAACAAGTCATACCACAAACTTAGAGTGACGTCCACGTCCACACAACATCAAGATCATACACTCTGAGTGAGGCCCATGTCTACACAGTATCAAGATCTTACACTCTGAGTGATGCTCATGTCTATACAACATCGAGATCCTACACTCTGAGTGAGGCTCGCATCCATGCAGTATCAGGATCCTACATCCATGCTTAGAATCTCACGTCGAGCATTATTACTCGGAATCTCACATCGAGTATCATTGCTCAGAATCTCACATCGAGCGTCTTCTTGTGTTGCAACACTCTCTCACTAGGTATCTGAATCCCAACCAACAAGAATTAACTCAACTACATAGGTGTCCATCAGCACACAACAAGGACTTTTAATACCATACAACATCAAATGATCCACCAAGGATTCCTGTGGGTTACTAACGCAAATAATTCACCCATTATTTACCAAGTTATTTCTCATTATCAAAGTGTACATGAATCATCTATATTAGTCCATATTATCTCATTAATGTCCCATGTCAATTTCCATATTTTTTATTAGTATTAGAGACTATTTCGATCAATGGGTACCGATACTAATATTTCTTACTAGAAATCCCAAATTTCTACAAGTATCGATATGGGTCGACTCGTATTGAAATAACCCTCAATCGCATACCGATACGGCCATAGCTCGTATCGATACCCTAAACACGAGTTTGCACCATTTTTTAAATTACAATTTTACAATGCTTACTCAATCCCTAAAGCTTATAAAATTCATTAGAGTTGGTATTCTACCCCATTCAATCATTTTATATTAATTCCCAAATTTATGATCATTTATTAGAATATTACCAATTATTAGGCCATTTAGTACAATTCCCATCAAATCTTAGCAATCTATTCGAATAAGCTTACAAACCATCACAATTATCTTAATCAGTCAAACAATCATCAAATAATTATACGAGCATCTCAAACGACCCTACACAGTCTCTAAAGCCTTTATAAAAGTCTAAGATATATTGACATCATCATCATACATCAAAAAAATATCGACTCTCATAATATTGATCTTTACTCATGCTTATTTATCGCCTACCTATTTTGCGAATACTAACATGCAAAGCAACCATACTTATGATGCTCATGAAGTAATGTGAGTTCGAAGTATACTAACCTTAAACCCAAGCGATAAATCCCTATCCTAGCTCCTCCAAACATCATCTTTAATTCCAATATTTGAGTCTATCAAAACCTCGAATAAAACAAATACGATTACATAAGCCAACTCACACTATCAGACTACTTTAGGGGATAAAACACGTAAAAAAGCATATTGGGCTCGAATTTGGCAAAATGGACTGCTCCAATGGAATCAGAACGTCGAGAAACATTCAGATAGGGTTCCCCTAGAAAAAGTCAACTTCGGTCAATAGTCAACGGCAGCGCAACGATGACAGTGGCTGACGGTGAGACGAAGGCGCAATGATTAGCAGCACAAAGGTATGGTGGCTGACAACATGACGACGATGGTGGCACGACAACGCGGTGGCTGGCGACTAACGGCTCAGCTAGCCAACTGGCTCGGTTTGACCCAGAATTGGCTCAGTTCAGCCCAGAACCGGGACTAACAGCTTAACCTGGGCCAACTATATTATACAGCCTGGCCGGACGTCACCCACGCACGGCGGTGGCGCGTAGGGGTATGTGAGGGCATCTTTGGTAAATGGTTATCCTAACTTTCTCGAACCGTCTGAACTCGGTGGTAGCCTTGTTTTTCTGATTTGAACCCTCTAACCCCTTCAACTTACAACCCAAAACTTTCTCTCTTTTACCCATTCGCCGGGGGCTACGATAGTGGTACCGCTGGTATCGTCGGACTTATCTCGGCGAGATAAATGCAATGACGATGGTGGTGTTACGATCAGATTGCTAAATATCCATAGATCGAAGTTTGAAAATCTCTCTTAACTTTTCTCTCTTTTCTCTTCTCTCTCTTCTCCACTTTTTACCTTTTTTCTCTCTTCTCTCTCCCATCAGCCAACTTTAATTTAAAAATATCCCATTTATTATTTTCTTTTCTTTTATTTACTTATTTATTTATCCAATCATTTAATAAATCACAACCCACCCAAATATAATTATCATAAGGCCCAAGCCCAAACACCTATGGTTGGGCTCTCAACTGTTAGCCCATAACTCGGGTCTAAGACCCGATTCGCTAACCTAAAAATTAGGTTGTTACAACTCTCTCCTCTTTAAAAGAAATTTCGTCATCGAAAATTGCATTCACAAACCAGAGAAGATGCCGAATCATAACAACTCTTTGACGTTCTCAAAGATTTTCCACTAGCTACTCTGATCTCTCACAACACTTATCAAAACAAGGCCCTTGTTTTCTAATGGTACAAACAAAATCTTAACCAACTCTTTCTCTTAGAAGGGTTACACCTTTTCTTGTATAATATAGGTGACAAGCAAACCTAACGGTTCTTGGCAAGACTGTCACACGATTACATCACAGAAGAAACTTAACTTACACTATAGAACCCAAAGATTGTTGCACGAAGAATTCTTCTACAGCCATATGCAATATAAAAATAACATGAGGTTAAACAGTCGTTGCACCCAAAACAAAACAACTGTTCTCGTGGTGACTCCCTGAAGGAGACTTTAACTCTGATGGCATCGTATAACTAAAACATTGCTTGTTCGGAGCGAAACATTCGAATGACGTCCTACCTCATCTCAAGTAATTACCTTAAACTCAGCACTATATCTCGTATTAAAAACCCAAGCAGCTTTCTTATTTGGTCCCCACAAGAGCCTTGCGCTCTAACCCATAACGAATCTGGAAAACATGTTACCTGCACCACTACTCAAATCTATCATCACATAAAAATCCTATCAAAGGATAAGGCCCCATCTCGAAACTCATGCCAAAAGGTAATATGCACACATTGCAGTGTCGTACTGCCCACTCCACTACCAATCCAAGCATACTTCTTATCTGGGTCTTACATTTGCCGAAAATATCAAATGGTACCCACCAAGGACAAAACCATTACTCAACGTAATTCCAACAAAAATGTGTATTCCCAAATCCATTACGCGGTCTACAGTTATCTATTTAGTTTCTATTGAGGAAATATCAAAGTACCCCAAACGACTTTGAGAAACTAAATACTCAACTCCTAACTGATGGCAAGTCAAACACCTGACGTTGTCTCAAACACACTACTTCACATTGTCTCCCAAAACATGTGGCGAAAGTTGGTACAAACTGTTACTCTTATCATTTACCAAATACTGACCACTGTACTATATAAAAAGAATCACTTTTCTTAATATATCTTCTATAAATCACCCACAATAAGATCTCAAAGTTCATCAGAAACCATCGAACCCAAATTCAATCATAACATTGTATCCTCTTAAATGCAATCAGATTCTTTTCTCACGACTCTCTAAGAAAATTGATCCTTAACTCGAAGCTAGTATCGGTATTCCCTTACATGACCATTACCTATGATAGCCCTACACGGCAGCATGATATATCCACCTAAACTTGCTCAGTATGACCCATTACTCACTTTACTTAGACGGTGATCAACCATACGATCCATGGCTCTCACTTACTTCGGCTCATGATTTTGTCCAAATTCTAAACTTCTTTAAAGATCAAGTACTCTAAAATTTTACATTGTTGGGGAGAACACAACCTTTCCCTTTTGAGCACAAAAATATAGCCTCGTCGGTATAACAAAACATCTTCAAAGATCTCAAAATCTTACCCGAATTTAATCGAGTTATTATCATTTCCACAACAAAATGGTCTTACGAAGCTCAGATCTCTACCAAGGTTCTTCGGCCATTATTTAGAAAGCGATAAAATAATCAAAAGAATTTACAAAGTCTCAAGTTCTTACCTCCTTAACATTACACGATAACTGGCCCTTCCCTCACACACAAGATCATTATCTTGATAACGTTCCCAATGCCATATTCTTATACATTCACACGTTTTACGCAAAGCCTCAAACTTGTATTCAAGAAGCAACATTGTGGCCTCTACCCTATCATCACTGAAATATCTCAACGTCATTAAGAACATCACTCGCTACCACGATTCACTTAAAGAGATAAATCTTTATTCAAAATCCATTTCGAATTTTTCTAGCTTTTTCACATTAACAATAAACATCTCATTCTTAAACTAATCCCGAAAAAAACACACACAAGTACTTTACAATCTGTTAAACGAGTCATCCTCCCTATGAGACAATTAACAGTCATTCACTATCACTTAACAAGCTACCAACGGTTCGAGCATCACTTCAACGAATCAAATTTCCATTAACGAACGAACCTAACTCTTCTTCCAGTGAAACACTCAAGCAAAGAAAACCTCGTTCGAGTTGCACCTCTACAAATGAATATTTGACTTTACAACTGGTCAGTGTCATCTAACAACGGCGATTGACACCAGCATCCAACTCGATCCTACCTTAACATCTACCCATGTTCTTGATAGAGAAAGTCTTGGCCACTCATTCAAGAAGCACAAAAAAGCACTCTGACAATCTAAAAGCTCTTGAGCATTGAACTACACACACTGGCATCCGAAGAATGGTCAAACATGTCTCATAGCCCCACTATGCATTCTCTAAACAACCATTTTAGAGATTACGGTGAAAGGGCAATTGTTCAACATTCTCCTTACCAAAGAATGGGTTCTCTCGAGGTCTCAGAGCCTCAAGTCCACTCCTAACAATACCGGCTCTAAAGCCTTCATAGAAGTCTCGAATATATTCACATCATCATCATGCATCATATAAATATCGAGTCTCATAACACTAGTCTCTACTCATGCTTATTTATCGTCTACCTATTTTGTGAATATTAACACGCAAAATAACTACACTTATGATACTCATGAAGTAATGAGAGTTCGAGGTGTACTAACCTTAAACCCAAGTGATAAATCCCCATCCAAGCTCCTCCAAACATCATCTTTAATTCCAATATTCGAGTTCATCAAAACCTTGAATAAAACAAATACAATTACATAAGCCAAATCACACTATCAGACTACTTTAGGTGATAAAACACATAAAAATATCTTACCAAGTTTAAATTTGGCGAAATAGACTATGCCAACGGACTCAGAATGTCGAGAAACCCCCGGGTAGGGTCCCTCAAAAAAGTCAATGCCGGCCAACAACCAATGGTAGTTGACAGCAAGACAGTAGCGACAACAGTACAATGACGCGATAGCTAGTGGTGCAACGACGCAGTGGTTGACAATGCAACGACAGTGAAAGCACGATAGTACAACTACTGGTGGCAAAACGATGGTAGCACGACAGCTCGACAGCTTGCGGCTCGGTGGCTAACGGCTCAGCTAGCCAACTAGCTCGGTTTGGCCCAAAACCAGCTCGGTTCAGCCTAAAACTGGGCCCAACAGTTTAACCCAAGCCAGCTATATTATGTAGCTTGGCCGAACGTCGCCCACACACGGTGGTGACTCGTGGGGGTACAGGTTCGAATGTTGCTAACGCTTGGCAAACGATTGAATATTTAGTGTAAAAGTGCAAGAAAATAATGCCAAGGTGAGTCTTATAGTGCAAGTATACACGGTCAGCAAGTAATACAATAGTAAGCTGAGTATCGAATCCACAAGGATTGACCAAGAATTTATTTGCTTAATGTTTACTTGTTTGTAAGAGAATAAAAGTGTTTAAAATGATTTGGATTTTTGATTGAAACGATAGCAAAAACAAAGTAGTGAAAATGGAAGTAGTTTGGCAATAAAAGTGTATTCGAATGAATGATGAGCGTTGGCAAGAGATGCTTGGATTTCACGCTACTTATGTCGTCCTTTAATAATATCCTACCTTGGTTTTATTTTTGAGCATATTAAAGGTAGTATTGCCTCTGTCGATGGCAATACCCTAAGTTAACCATGATAAAACCCCTATATGTCTATAGTGAAGCTTTTCATTAATTAACGTGATTAAGTGTCAATCTTTACTCCTATAGGGTAGAGTCACTTTCGAGGCAAGTTTATCTACTTGAAAATCTTCTGTCGAAGCTTCTTGACTTAGTATCTAGCAACTGATCGTTGCCCCTTAAGTTTGTTAAGATATTAAGGTGGAATAAGCACACTATGTCAATTGTCGTATGACAAAGAATTTGAGAAAATTAAGTACTAGCAGATAGAAAATAATGCCAAGGCATTTAGATTATAAAAAACCAAACATAAAATCGGTATTAATCACAAACATCCCTCAACCAACTGTAAAAGCTTAGTTCATGGTTGGGAGTTTATCCACAAAACATCATTGTTTCTCATCATCATTTTGAAATAAAAACAAATAAAACTAAGAGAATGGGCAAGAAGGAGATCCATCAATGCAGCCCTTCGAATGATTTATAGCTCTTGGTCTTAGCTGGTCAAACCACGTTGCCTCTCGGTTCACCATGGTGCAGTCTCTCTTCAATCCCCCTCAAGTGGTGGCTTAAGCTCCTTTAAATAGGCTTGCGTGGAAACCCTAAGATAAGCTTTTGAGTTTGAATTTTGAATGCGCAAAGGGATAAGACACGTTATCCTCTTATCTCGATTTAAATCCTAGGGCTGACGTGTACAAGGTCCAACGGCTACCTTGACCGATCATCGGACGTCAATCCTTTGCCAGCTGAGCTTGGCGTTGTTTGGTCAATCTATGCTAACTGCTACTCGACAATTCTCTTGGTTCTTTTCCTATGTTCTCTGCCAACGCCTCTCTCAATGCCTGCCTGCATGTGTCCTGCACCAAAACCAGCAAAATAACCCTTCACACTGGCAACAAGATAGCTCCTAACTCCTTATGCAAATGCATGAATTTAACAACTAAATGCAAACATATCTACTTAAAGGCAAGCAAAATAATTGTGAAATAGCATAAAAATCAGTACTTTTAGGGAGTTAACACACCCCCAAACCTAGCTCATTTCTTGTCCTTAAGTAATGCAACTAAAAATTTATAAAAACAGAAAAACAGGAAAAGTACCTTGGTAAAAATTGTCATGGTTCCCAACACCTACTAGCTAGCAAAATATTATCCTAGGTCTGTCATCGAATATTCAGTATATCAATGCCAAGAAAATAAGCAAATTCAAGTGCAGCAATATAGTTCTAGTCTAAGGTCATCAAGTGTGCATGAAGTACGGGCAATATGCATCGAATTTACTCAACTCCCTTAGTCAACTTTACTACCCAAACTCAAAATTTTTATTTTTATATAAATATTATTTTTTCTTTTTTTCCCTTTATTTTCCAATGGTGTTTTTATGCTGGCATTTGATTAGGGTCGCAACATGTACTGTTTGGCGTGAGACTGTAGCGACCCTTTTAAATTTAATAATCAAAATTTGAATTTTAATGAAAATGTTTTTTTTTAATATTTGATTTTTTTTAAAAATAAGGAAAATATTTAAGATTTAAGATTTTTTGAAGATATATAAAAATGGTTGGGAAATGACTGAAAATCTGAAAAATTTGACGTATTTTTGAAAATAAAATGTGGGAGTCACCACCGGTCGTTTTAAAAGGGGTAGACCGGACATCAAAAATGAAACCAGAGATAAAATAGGTCCGGGAGTCAGTTACGGATGGGGAAAGAGTAGCACCCCCACTCTGCCCAAAAATTGGTATAAAAATACCGCTTTTTAATTCAAATTTTCCAAACTAAAGTGACATTTAAATCAAAATTCGATTATACATGCGAGTAAATTTTAAAGGCCCTATTATTCAAGAATAAATCGAAAGACCACCACCACTACGTTTGGTACTAGTCCCGCTTACTCTCGGATAAAGGCACCGCATTAATAGTTTAAGTCCAGATGCAATACTAAACAAGGCATATGAGACATACGAATATACGACAAAAACAAAGCGCGAAAGAATCAACAACGCTAACATAAACGAAGAAATAACAACTTAGATAATCAACCACACACATGAATATAACACCAATATTACTGACAAAATAAAAGAAATAGTTGGATATAAAAAAACAGCATAACTTCTAAAAGAGGCATATATACGTGTATTTATGAAATAAATTAATACCCATATATTTATAAAATTATATACTATATGTTATATAAGAAAAACAAGTGGTTTTTACCAAATATATATATATATATACCGTAAAACCGAAACTACAATATATAATACGGTAACTTAATCCATTAGTTAAAAGAGTAACAAAGGTCTTGTAATATGTATATATATATATACATATGTACGAATAATTTTATGAAAGTAAAATATTAAAAAAACTACCAAAGTATAGTACCATAATGCCTCTATTATAATATAAACACATTCGAATTTACCCCGAAGGCACAAATAAGCATTCAAACCAACAAAATGCACATAAATATGAATGAATAAATAAATGGGAGGCCGAAATGTAAATAGAATAAAAGGAAAGAGCAGAAATGTAAACATGCAATGCAGAGGACCAAAATAAAAACAAAATAACCAGAGAGAAAAAAAAGAATTTTGATACTGGATTTTGGACCAAAATAGACACAAAATGAAATTTTGGGGACTGAAAGGGGTATTAAACCACTTAAAATCAGATTAAATACGAAATGGGGACAAATTGAAAAGCTATTAAAGCTAGAGGGGCGACGACTGTGATTTACAAAGGCTGAAGGGCCAAAAAGTTAAAAACGCGGAGTGGCCTAAGGAAAATAAAACCATTTTGAGATTTTAATCTGAATGAGATTAGGGGTGAAATTGCGTGATTTTGGAAATTTTAGAGGACCCCTGGAGTAATAAAAAGAAGCGGAAGGGCCAAAAAATTAAAAGAGTGATGCTGAGAGATTTATTGCGATAATAACCGTATTTTTTTAACGCACTATAAAGGTCGAGTTTTGAGGCCGGGCATCCCCTTTTGCCCATTTTTCCAAAGCTTCCCATTTTGAAAACCAAAATCCTCTACTAGGGTTTGGCAAACCCAAAAACCTTCACATTCTACCACACCGGCCGCCGTTTACCGGCGTCGAAAGCATAGAAATAAACCAACAACCCCTTTTTTAAGTCTATCATACCTTGAAAACCCCAAAACTGAACCGCCGTTTGAAAACCAATTTTTTTTTAAAAAAACCTTTAACCAGACTCGAAAAAGATAAGCTCATTCTTTTTTCTCGACCTGAAACACAGGCCTCGGTTTCCCCCTTTGTTGGATCACTACAATGGCCTAACGGCCAGGAATTATCACTGGGCGGGGAAATGGACGGTGAGAGAAAACAACTGAAGGTTTTTCGAAGGTAAAATCTCGACTCCTCTTTCAAAAAAAAAAACAATGCATGCAATTGAAGAAAAGTAAAAATACCTCAAAATTTTCTCTATTTTTGTATTTCTTTCCCCAAAAGAATTCCCTGAATCCATTTACAATGATTTTTGGTTTAGATTATATAGCCTGAATATTACATGGAAAATAAAAATTTGAATTCTTTGTTGCTGTGAACTTTTGTTCGTATTCATGTGCATCTTCTAAAATTGTTGGCTTGCCGGCTCTACTTTTTCTGCACGTACATGCCCTATTTTAATTTTGTTATTTCTTGTTTTTCTTGCTGAGGTGGTTGATCGGGAGAGATGGGGAACCAGCAAAAGACACTAGGGATTGTAGGAGATGGGCATAGAATTGGAAGGTTGACAGCCACGCGTGGTGATCTGAAGCGTCGGAGCGTGTGGTGCACGCGCACGTAAAGAAGCCGAAGGGCCAGGGTGTGTATCACACGCGTGCGGGCTTGATCCTAGCCATCCGATGTGAGCCTGATCGAACGGCCATAAAGATGCGGCACTAGGGCAGATGACTGTTTGGTAGGGTTTTCTTTGATGTTGCAATCTGGACCGTTAGATCAAAGGCCAGATCTAACGGCCAGGATTTGGTTGTGAGAGAAGCATAAGATAGGGTATTAGGGTTTTGGTCAGATATTAGGGTTTGGGCCCCTAACGGGCCTTGTATGTATAATATTTTTTTGGGTTTTCATATATTGTATATGAACATTAATTATAAAAATTGAACTTTATTTATTAATATACTATTTATTTTTTTGTTTTCCAATTTTTGTTTAATAATAATAATATAATATAATAATAGTATAATAATAATGTAACATAATAATAATAACATGATAATATAATTATAATATAATAATACTAATAATAATGATAATAGATAATAATATAATGATGATAATAATAAAATAATAGTAATAATAGCATAATAATAGTAGTGACAATAGCATAAATTAAAAGACAATAATAATAATAATTATTAATAACTCCAAATAATAAACAATAAATAAAAATAGCAATAACAAATAGGTAATAATAATATCTTATAATAACTAAAGCCCAAGTTATAAATTTAAAAAAACCCAGACAAAATTAGTGATTACAGCTGCATCTCTTTGCTAATTCTTGTGTTAACAAGGATAAAGCAAAGACTAAAATCACTAATTTTGTCCTACTCCCATATTCGAGGTTTGAATCACCATGCACTTGAAGGTTCTACTGATGATTCGAAAGGCTGATGATCAAGCACTGAAGGCTTTGCTGACACCCAAATCACCCCACACTGAAGGTCTTACCAGTGACTTGTACTGACAGTCTCACTAACAGTTTGAATCACCAAACACTAAAGGTATTACTAAGGATCTGGATGATTAAAGATCGAGCACTGAAGGCTTAATGATAAGTCAAATTATCATGTACTAAAGGTCTTACTGATGGCTTGGAGAATTAGAGTCATACACTAAAGAATTTACGGACGGTCTGGCTTACCATGCACCGAAGTCTTATCGATGACCAAAAAAAGAAGATCTAACACTGAAGGATTTGCGGACAACCTAGCTCACCATGCACTGCAGGTCTTACTGATGGCTAGAAAATGAAGTCAAACATTGAAGGGTTTACTGACAGTCTGGTTCACAATGCACTGAAGGTCTTACTAATTCTTGGAAAATTAAAGTTAGGCACTAAAGGTCTTACTGATGGTATGGCTCACCAAACACTAAAGGTATTACTGAGGGCTGGCAAATGAAGCCAAACACTGAAGGGTTTACTAATCGTCTAGTTTACCATGCACTGAATATCTTACTAATTCCTAAAAGAATAAAAATCGAGCACTAGAGGCTCATGATGGTCTAGATTATCATGCATTGAAGGCCTTATTGATTCTTAGAGAATTAAAGTCAAGCACTGAAGGCTACTGATATATTGACATCTGATACTGAAGGTTGATAATTCGAAAATAAAGCCATGCACTAAGGGCTTTTGGTGTAGATCTTGAAGTAACACCTAAAATTTTTGCTGGACGGGCTCTTCTCAAAGGGAACCCTTAACTTCGCTGTGATCTGACTCTTTCACACATAGAAATACATATCAAAATCTTTGTTAGGTGAGTTCTTAGAAACTTTTGATTCTTCGCTGTGATCCTCTTTTCATAAAGTTAATGATCGAAATCTTTTCTTGAGTTCACGAAAGTGTGAACTGAGATCTCACTGGAATTTACTTCTTCCATCGCAAAGTTGTAGGCTAAGATTTTTGTGAATCTCTAAATACCTGTCAAAAAGATAGATGATTTGATGTATGTGTTAGCATGCCCCTAACCTAGGGATGCCTAACTATATGAGGCTCGAATGGATACCAATTAAGGACCACTCGAGCGAGTGTTGTTCTTCAAGGAACTTCACTAAAAAATCTCACTCTTGTTTCTTCACTAGGGTCCCAATGCGGCTAGAATACCCTATCTCACACTCGAGTTCAACCTCTCAAAGTGTATCTTCGAAGTTTCTACTATAGACTATTCTTCTTGATTTTTGCTTGATTGCTCAATTTGTCTTTGGATGTATCTCAACTGATTTGTAATCTTTATGCCCCCACAAAATTTTTGGGCAAAAATTTTGTGGCAAAATTTGACTTCTTCATCAAACAACGGGATTAAAAAGTTTTCGCCTTAATTATGACCTGGACTATCAAATGCAAAAGATCTTGCCATTTTGCAAACATAGTGGCTCCCATTCTTTCAAGAGACACCTTCTCTCTTTACGCCACGCATTGCCCCTTCATGCTTGGGCTTTGTCACTCTTTGTCAACCCAAGATGATCATTTGCATCAACTGCCTTGCAAGTTTGAAATCAATTTTTGAATGAAAGAATCATTTTATTTGTTCAAAAGGGTCACTTTGCAAATCAATACTTTAATGAATGATGCATTTTTAAATTAGCATACAGAACTTGGAAAACCCATAATTTGGAAAAAGTAGAAAAAAGAATAGGATTCCTTGGATATCAAATGCGAGAGTGTCTTAGATACAACTCCCTATGATCAATGGATTGCCTTTGAATTTTATGGCGATATTTAAAGTTATGATTTTTTTTCTCAAATGGCTTGATTCATCATCATGATTATGGTATTTGCTTGATCTGTTTGAAGACTACTCCTTCTAGTTCTCAATATTTTTCTCCTCTTAAAACAATTCCTTTGAGAATTCAGGGTATAACGTAAATTGAAAATTAATTGCAGTTATGATGGTTTCAGTGTCTTCAAAGATCCATCACTGACGCTAGAGTATTGAACCGGTGGACTCTAGTTCCTTATTAGATTTGTTCTTCCCCCCATAGTTCTATCAGGATGTTCCGAGACTTATTCAATTGTTCATTGATTTTAAAGACTTATCACTCAGCTAGGGTATTGAATATGTGGAATCTAGTTTCTTATTAGATTTGTTCTCCCCCACAGTTTCATCAAGACAGATTTTTTCATTTTATTTTTTGATTTATCTTCTTTTTTTTTCTCTTTTTTAAGGGTTAATAGAATTCTCAAGTTGAGCAACTCCATCGATCTATCTTAGGAGATCTTCTTATCATCGAACATTATCGAAGGAGTAGTAGTCGTGCTTCTCGCTCTTTACCGACTGGAGCAGGTTGAGCAAGAAATCATACTTCATTATGATCACAACATTCGATTAATCTTTGCATTCGAATCAATGTCACAACAAGCATGTGATATCCTAGGACCTTCAAAGGTAAGAAAGGATGTAAACATATACTAATGATTTAACAAAATGCATATTTTCATTAAAATAGAGGTTCATAAACAAGATAGGTGCCCTTTACAAAAGATCATTGCTACTCTCGGGCCGAAAGTAGCAAGATTGGTTTGAAACATAAAAAGGAAAGTGCAAGAACATTCATGCAAATTGACATCTAAGAAAACAAGACAAAGATAAGATGCATCTAAAGCTTCCAGCGGCTGGGAGCCAATCATGACTCCTTGATCCCTCAACTTCTCGGAATAACCTGGCCTTTTAGTGGCCACCGTGGTTAGGCAAAGGATTAGTTGCCACATCAGGCGTGTTAAGCTGTAGAACTTCAGTATTGATCATGTTCTAGACCACCCTCTTAATGCTTTGTAGTTGTTGATGTTGTGCCTGGGGATCCTTGCATGATAATCGCACTTAGCCTTGGGGTCAAACCAAGATGGATAGGGAGGTTGCATCGGAGTAAGGTGATAAGGGCGAACCAAGTCTGCCTCAAAAAGCTTGGGGTATAACTCACTGTAAGTTATGGGTAAATGAGTGAAAACCCCCTCCTTTCTAGGTTCCTTTCAAACGAGCCCTTGTGAACTTGTCGCCGTCAGCTTTTGTGCGATCGTGACGCTACTCGAGCGATGGGTACTCACATTGCTCACCTCATTATCTATTTTCTTCGGGCATATATACGTGTATTTATGAAATAAATTAATACCCATATCTTTATAAAATTATATACTATATGTTATATAAGAAAAACAAGTGTTTTTTTACCAAATATATATATATATATATAGATACTGTAAAACTGAAACTACAATATATAATACGGCAACTTAATCCATTAGTTAAAAGAGTAACAAAGGTCTTGTAATATGTATATATATATGTACAGATGTACGAATATTTTTATGAAGGTAAAATATTAAAAAACTACCAAAGTATAGTACCATAATACATTTGTTATAATATAAACACATTCGAATTTACCCCGAAGGCACAAATAAGCATTCAAACCAACAAAATGATCATAAATATGAATGGATAAATAAATGGGAGGCCAAAATGTAAATAGAATAAAATGAAAGAGCAGAAATGTAAACATGCAATGTAGAGGACCAAAATGAAAACAAAATAACCAGAGAGAAAAAAAAGGAATTTTGATATTGGATTTTGGACCAAAATAGACACTAAATGAAATTTTGGGGACTAAAAGGGGTATTAAACCACGTAAAATTGGATTAAATACGAAACAGAGGCGAAATTGAAAAGCTATTAAAACTAGAGGGGCGGCGACTGTGATTTTCAAAGGCGGAAGGGCCAAAAAGTCACAAGACGTGGAGTGGCCTAAGGAAAATAAAATCATTTTGAGATTTTAATCTGAATAAGATTAGGGGTGAAATTAGATTTTACAAATTTTAGGGGACCCCTGGAGTAATAAAAAGAAGCAGAAGGGACAAAAAGTTAAAATAGTGATGTGGAGGGATTTATTGAGATAATAACCATTTTTTAAATGCACTATAAAGGTCGAGTTTTGAGGCCGGGCACCCTTTTTGCCCATTTTTCCAAAGCTTCCCCTTTGAAAACAAAAATCCTCTACTATGGTTTGGCAAGCTCAGAAACCTCCACACTCCGCCATATCAATTGCCATTTATCAGCATCAGAAGCCTAGAAATAAACCAAAGACCCCTTTTTTTTAAGTCTATCATACCTTGAAAACCCTAAAATCGAACCGTCATTCGAAAACCCATTTTTTTTTAAAAAAAACCTTTATCCAGACTCGAATATGATAAGCTCCTTCTTTTTGCTCGACCTGAAACACATGCCTCAGTTTCCCCCTTTGTTAGATCACCATGACGGCCTAACGGCCAAGGATTATCATCGGCGGGGACCGGATGGCGAGAGAAAACAACTGAAGATTTTTCAAAGGTAAAATCTCGACTCATCTTTAAAAAAAAACAAATGCATGCAACTGGAGAAAAGCAAAAATACCTAAAAATTTTCTTTGTTTTTGTATTGCTTTTCCCAAAAGAATTCCCCAAATCCCTTTACAATGATTTTTGGTTTCAATTATATAGCCTGAATATTACATGGAAAAGAAAAATGAAAATAAAAATCTGAAATCCTTGTTGCTGTGAACTTTTGTTCGTATTCATGTGCATCTTCTAAAATTGTTGGCTTGCCGGCTCTGCCTTTTCTGCACGTACATGCCTTATTTTAACTTTTTTATTTCTTGTCTTTCTTGCTGAGGTGATTGATCGGGAGAGATGGGGGACCAGTAAAGGACACCGAGGATTGCTGGAGATGGGCATAGAATCAGAAGGTCGATAGTCATGCGTGGTGATCTGAAGCGTTAGAGCGTGTGGCGCACGCGCGCGTGAAGAAGCCGAAGGGCCAGGGCATGCATCACATCGTGTGGGGCTTGATCCTGGCCATCCGATGTGAGCCTGATCGAACGGTCATGAAGATGCAGCGATGGGGCAGATGACTGCTCCTTAGGGTTTCCTTTGATGTTGCAATCTGGATCGTTAGATCATGGGCTAGATCTAACGGCCAGGATTTGGCTGCGGGAGAAGCATAAGATAGGGCATTAGGGTTTTGGTTAGATATTAGGGTTTGGGCCCCTAACAGGCCTTGTATGTATAACATTTTTTAGGTTTTCATATATTGTATATGGACATTAATCATAAAACTTGGGCTTTTTTTATTAATATACTATTTGATTTTTTGTTTTTCAATTTTTGTTTAATAATAATATAATATAATATAATATAATATAATATAATATAATATAATATAATATAATATAATATAATATAATATAATATAATATAATATAATATAATATAATATAATATAATATAATATAATATAATATAATATAATATAATATAATATAATATAATATAATATAATATAATATAATATAATATAATATAATATGTAACATAATACTAATAGCATGATAATATAATAATAATAATATAATAATAATACTAATAATAATGATTGCCAATCTGCCCAACATCTGATCGATGAAGGGTAGTGGGAAGTCTTTCCTAGTGGCATTATTCAGCTTCCTATAGTCCATGCACACTCTCCAACCGGTAATAGTTCTAGAAGGAATCAACTCATCTTTGTTATTTTGATCCACTGTCATGCCACCTTTCTTTGGCACACATTGCACTAGGTTGACACACGAGCTATCAGAAATGTGATACATTATCTTGGCATCCAGCCACTTGATAATTTCTTTTTAACTTCCTCTTTCGTGCTCGAGTTCAATCTTCTCTGGCCTTCAATTGTTTTGCCATGATATTCTTCCAAGATTATTTTGTGTATGCAAATAGTTGGGCTTATTCTTCGGATATCAGCCAAGGTCTATCCCAGAGCTTGCTTATAATTGCTTAAAATTTCCAGCAATCTTTCTTTCTGATCATTAGATAGATCAACAGTAATGATCACTGGAAAAGTAGAGTGTTTACCTAAGTACCCATACTTGAGGTGGCCTGGCAATGGTTTCAGTTCTAATTCTGGTGGCTCCTCAATGGATGGTTTAGGTGCCTTGATTTCTCCGCCAGCCAACTCCAATGGCTCTAGCTGACCAAAGTAGTTAACAACTTCATTCTCCAAGGTTGGTCCTTCAGTGTCTTCACTCGTCTCAATTTCATCATCTAGTTCTCTGGCATCATCATCTACTTCTTGGCATAGCTGTACCACGTCTATAGTGAAAATAGACTCCGTCATCTCATTAGCTTGGCATTCTTCAGGTTTATCTGCGCATATAAGAGCTTAAAACACATTAAATGTAACATGTTGGTCATTCATGCACATAGTAAGTCCACCTTTATGAACATCAATTAAGGCTCTACCTGTGGCAAGGAATGGTCTGCCCAATATAATTGGGACATTAATATCTGCCTCATAATCTAAAATGATAAAATCATCTAGAAATATAAATTTATCTACCTTTATCAACATATAATTGAGACATTAATATCTACCTCATAGTCTGCCAACTGAAGTGTTATAGTGGTAGGCCTTGCTTCGATGCCGAGGTTCTTGAAAACAAACATTGGCATCAAATTGATGCTGGCTCCCAAGTCACACAGTGCCTTACCTATGAATCTGTTGCCAATGGTACAAGGAATAGTAAAACTTCACGAATCTTTCAGCTTCAGTGGCAATTGATTGAGTATCATTGCACTGTATCCTTTAGTGAGAGCTACAGTCTTGAAATCACCCAATTTTTCTTTTTAGATGATAAGTGTTCAAAAGTACTATTTTTATTACCCTTTTTACTCATATTATTGTTAGACATAGGCTCATATTAGTTGCATAATTAGCCATTCATGCATTAATTCATGTTTCTTTCCATTGTTGAGCTTGATTACATAACTTGGTGATTTTTGTGGGAAAAGATGCTGCTTTGGTGTGTTTTTGTGTGTGTGTGTAGAATCACTTGCCAAAGCAAGGCTGGAACCAGTTGCCAGGGCAATGCATGAAGGAGATGCCGAACTAGTTGCCAGGGCAATGCATGAAGGAGATGCCGAGCTACTTGCCAGGGTAATTTTCGACAAGGAATAAGATGATATGGTAGTCAAAATCGATGACTAGATAAGCCCAAGATGACGTAGAGCAAAGCTAAATTCCAAAGGAGTTTGATTTCCATGAAGAGGTCAAAGAGAAATTAAATCCCAAGAAGATAGAAGAAGTTCTATAAGGAATTTAAATATAATAAAGAATTATATTCTTTAAAGATAATTTAATTCCAACTTAACTTCCTCCTCAAAAAAGACTTTGACCTAGCCCTATAAATTCAAGACCATGCCGTCAACTCCAAATAGAGAGGGAGAAGAGAATTTTCGACAAGATCAAAGGGGGAGATATCGACAAGGCTCAACCATTCTTCATCTTTTTCTTTCTTGTCAATTTGGTTTATGCTAGGAATTCTTTATCTTGTGTTTCTTTGGAACCTAGCCATGAACTAAATCTATTTAGCTATGGTTATTGTGTTTTGTGGTTGTGAGAAACAATTGGATTTTGTTTAGGTAATAAGAGTTTGCACTTTCTATTCAAGGTTTATTCATTCTTGGTCCATATTCTTGTTTACGAGTGAATTGGGAGAGGATCTCGTAACTTCATCTATTTATCTAATATCGGGAGAGTTAGATTAAAGAAACGAATGAGTATGGTCTTTATTCAATCTATTGATGGTGAAGATTAATCCGGCTTAGGAATAAGTTAAGGATTTCAACGGCTAAGAAGAATGCAAGATTGGTTGTTGTTCACCCTTGATTCGCGCAGGGATGTATTATCAAGGCATGCAAAAATAGCTAGAGTTTCGACTTAGGGATAAGAAGAAACCATTGAAGAACGCTCCGCCGAACTTGAAGTTGCTGCCCAGCCGCCCGAGTAGTTGCCCAGCTAGTTGCCCAGGCAACCATCGTTTTGTTGCCAAGGCAACCCCACTGTGTAAGTTGCCACGGCAACTGAGTTGCCCTTGCACTCTTTTACCAAGACGATGCAATCGGCTATCACACCTCAACTCATGATAACCTGACATATTCTCTCTCATTTGATTATATCTTCTTTTACTTTATTGCTTTCTAGTTTAGTTGATTAGTTAAACTCCTACAATCTTCTACTTGTGTTCTTTTACTTTTTACAGGCAAGAGATTAGATTCTTGAAGTGGCACCAATCCCTGTGGAGATGATATCTTTTATACTATAACTTGCGACGTATACACTTGTACAATTGCAGAGCTCTTATTACGCGAAACAAGTTTTTGGCGCCGTTGCCGGGGATTGGCAATAACGACTTTGTTTTTATTTTCTTGCACTTTTTATTTTTCTTGTTTAAGATTCAAAGGGCTAACATACTTTGGTTTTGCATTGGTATATGACCAGGGCGAGACCGATTACACCAGAATATCCCTTTGATCCAGAAATCGAATGAACCTTACAAAGACTTAGACGAAGGTTAAGAGTAGCAATAGCTAATGAATACGACAATATGAATCAAGATGTTCCAGCAAGAGGAGGAGTGATTCTTGCACGAAACAGAACTATTCGAGACTATCTTTAAGAAGATCTTGATGGACTTAATCCAGGAGTTGTCGCGCCTGAAATTGAAGCCGACCACTTTGAGTTGAAACCGGTGATGTTTAATATGATCAACACAATTGGTCAATTTGGCGGCTCAGCAACTGAAGATGCACGACAACATCTTAAATCTTTCATTGAGATTTGCAACTCATTCAAAATACAAGGAGTCACCCCCAACGTTTTACGACTAAGATTATTCCCCTATTCACTAAAGGATAGGGCGAAAGCATGTTTGAATAGTATTCTTGCCGGATCAATAGGATCTTGGACCGATCTTTGTCGTGATTTCGTTGCTCGATTTAATCCTACAAATTTAACTGATAGGCTTCGTAATGAAATTACTTATTTTCGGCAGGCAGATGATGAATCCATGTACGAGGCTTGAGAGCGATTTAGAGAACTTCTACACAAATGCCCCTACACGGATTCCCAGTATGGACACAAGTAACAATGTTTTACAACGCTGTGAATTCATCAACAAGGATGATGCTAGATGCCTCGGCAAATGGCATACTCCTAGATAAGTTACCGGAGGAAGCAATGCAAATTCTAAACAGGTTTGCCAAGAATGATTATCAATTCCCATCTGCTAGAAGAGGAGGAGTTAGACGCCAAGCCACACTACACGAACTGGGATCATCAGACTCAATTTCGGCACAATTGGCCGCTCTAACCAAGATGGTCCAGAACATGCAGAAACAAAACAACACACATGAGGTTAAGGTAATGGATTCCTTTTGTGAGTTATGTGGTGGTAACCATGATTCTTCTGAATGTATGCAGAATCTGGAATCCAACTTCTATGTGGGGATTTACAATCGGAACAACAATGTGATGTCCAATACATATAATCCAGCCTGGAAGAAGCACAAATTTTTCATGGAGTAATCCCAACAATGCTCTAAACCAGAACAATCAGAATGCACAAGTATCGGGATTCCAGCAAAATATGCCACGACAACAGTTGCCGCAGCAACAATCGGCAACATCTAGTTCTTTGGAAAATTCTCTCAATGCTTTTATGTTGAAAACTGAATCTTATATGGCTGAGAATAGTAACTTCATAAAAAGAACTGATGCTTTTATTAACAGGACCGAGATGGGATTGCAAAACCAAGAGGCGACAATCAAATCATTAGAGAATCAAGTCGGACAATTTGCTCAAAACCTGAATACTAGACCGCAAGGAGGTTTACCTAGCGATACTGAAGTCGCAAGAGGAACTGGCCATGAGCAATGTAAGGCGATCACCACTAGAAGTGGCCAACAACTTAAAGAGGCCCAAGCTCGCTCATCAAACAAAAACTCCACACAAAGAACAAGATGAACTCAACGGCAAAACCTTAGATGCTGAACCAGGAATTACCGCGGCATCCAGCGATAAGCATGCCTCGGCAACTAGCGATAAGCATGCCTCGGCAACCAACGATAGGCACGCCACGACAACCCCAATTGACAATGCCTCGGTAATGCCGTCAATCAGGTTCCAGATCAATGAAAGGATCGAAGATATCCGACTTCCACCACCATTCCCACAAAGGTTGAAGCGACAAAAGCAAGAATATCAATTCAAGAAGTTTCTTGATATCCTAAAGCAAGTCTACATTAACTTGCCATTGGTTGAAGCAATTGAACAAATGCCGAACTATGCCAAGTTTCTTAAAGACATTGTGTTTAAGAGAACAAGGCTAGGAGAGTTTGAAACAGTTTCCGCAACAGAGGGATGCATGGCCATGTTGCACAATAGCATGCCACCCAAGTTGAAGGATCCCGGAAGTTTCACAATACCTTGTTCCATTGGAAACCACTATGTCGGGAAAACATTATGTGACCTTGGAGCCAGCATAAACTTGATGCCTAAATCGGTTTTCCAGAAACTAGGAATCGGGAAGGCAAGACCTACAACAGTTATGCTACAGCTAGCCGACAAATCCTATGGGCATCCAGAGGGAAAAATCGAAGACATACTGGTAAAAGTTGATAAATTTATTTTTCCCGCTGACTTTATTGTTTTGGATTGTGAAGCAGATGAGCATGCACCTATCATTCTCGGGAGACCCTTCCTAGCAACAGGGAGAACCTTGATCGATGTTGAAAAGGGAGAACTCACAATGAGGGTGAATGAACAACAAGTTAAACTAAATGTGTTGCAAACACTAAGGCATGCCGATGATCGGAAAGAATGCAAACTTCTTCATGCCACGACAGAGTTCAACTTCGATGAGGAATTTAGTTGCCTCGACAACTATATTGCCGATCAAGAGGAACCTGAGGAGTATGAAGAACCAATTGATGAGGAACAACAAGAAGAGGTAAATTGGTTAGTCAATCGACCAGGTACATACTTTGAACCACTAGATTACTCAGGTAAGGAAGCTAAACTTGAAAAGCCCTCCATTGAACAACCACCGATTCTTGAGTTGAAATAATTGCCAGAACAACTAAAATATGCTTACTTGGGAACCGATAATACATTACCTGTAATTATTTCCTCTAAGTTGCAGCCTGACCAGGAAAAGAAGCTGATCAAAATATTGATGCTACACTAGAAGACAATAGCGTGGACAATTGCCGACTTGAAGGGAATTAGCCTGGCAGTGTGCATGCACAAGATTTTGTTGTAAGATGATCACAAACCTTCGATTGAGGCCCAGAGGAGACTGAATCATGCCATGAAAGGGGTTGTAATGAAAGAAATCATCAAGTGGCTTGACGCCGGCATTATATACCCTATCTCTGATAGTACATGGCTAAGTCCGGTACAATGTGTACCGAAAAAAGGAGGTATAACGGTGGTAAGTAATGAAAACAATGAACTCATTCCAACTAGGACTGTGACCGGTTGGAGGGTTTGTATGGATTACCGAAAACTAAACAAAGTCACTAGGAAAGATCACTTCCCATTACCCTTTATTGATCAAATGCTTGACCGTCTTGCAGGTAAACCCTTTTATTGTTTTCTTGATGGTTATTCAGGTTACAATCAAATTGCCATAGCATTAAAAGATAAAGAAAAGACAACCTTCACATGCCCATACGGTACTTATACTTTCTGAATGATGCCGTTCGGATTGTGTAATACCCCGACAACCTTCAAAAGATGCATGATGGCACTCTTTTCAGATATGGTCGAAGACTTCCTTGAGATCTTCATGGATGATTTTTCCGTTTTTGGTAATGACTTCGACAGTTGCCTCGGCAATTTAGAGAAGATGTTGGCAAGATGTGAAGAAACCAATTTAGTCCTTAATTGGGAGAAGTGCCATTTTATGGTAGATGAAGGAATAGTGCTCGGCCACAAGATTTCATCCAAGGGAATTGAAGTAGACAAAGCCAAGGTGGACGTGATCGAGAGATTACCCCACAAATTTCGGTTAAAGGAATCTGAAGCTTTCTTGGACATACAGGTTATTACAGGAGGTTCATTCATAATTTTTCTAAGATTACTAAACCCTTGTGCAATTTGCTTGAACAGGATAAAGTCTTCAATTTTGATGATTCTTGCGCCCAAGCATTCGAAACCCTAAAGGAAAAGCTTGCCTCGGCACCCATTGTCGTTCCACCCGATTGGAAGCTACCTTTTGAGCTCATGTGTGATGCAAGTGTTTTACGGTAGGAGCAGTCCTAGGCCAACGCACAGGTAAGACCTTTCATGTGATATACTTTGCTAGTAAAACTCTTAATAGTGCTCAAGTAAACTACACAACAACGGAGAAAAAGTTACTAGCCGTAGTTTTCGAATTTGACAAGTTTCGATCCTATTTGATTGGTACAAAGGTAATTGTTCATACAGACCATTCGGCAATTAAGTATATATTTGCTAAAAAGGATGCCAAACCTCGTTTGATTCATTGGATATTGCTTTTACAAGAGTTTGATATTGAAATTAAGGACAGGAAAGGAACAGAAAATCAAGTGGCCGATCGCTTAACACGTTTAGAACGTAATAGGGAGGAGGACACAGATTTAGAAATATGCGATGCATTCTCGGATGAGAAAATTTTAGTTACCTCGGCAACCATTGATGCGCATGCCTTGGCAACCCTCGATGCCGCAGTAGCTCTTAACGCGCACACCTCGGCAACTCCAGACACGTACTCCTTGGTAACCACTGATACGCACGCCTCGGTAACCATGGACGCGTATGCCTCGGTAACTCTAGACGCACACGCCTCGGCAATCTTGGGAGCAGTCGCCACGACAGCACATGCCTCAGCAATACCATGGTACGCGGATTTAGTTAATTTCCTTGTTTGTGGTATCTTACCTTATGGCCTTACTCACCAAGGGAAGAAGCAGTTCTGCCATGATGCTAAGCATTACTTTTGGGACGAACCTCTTTTGTTTAAACAATGTGCAGATCAGGTTATATGCCGATGTGTCCCTGAAGAGGAGCAGCAAAATGTACTCCGACAATATGGAGGACATTTTGGAGGAACTCGTACCGCGGCCAAAGTTTTGCAATCTGGTTTGTATTGGCCAACACTGTACAAAGATGCCCAAGAGTTTTACGAGCAATGTGATCGTTGCCAGAGGACGGGTAATATCTCTAGACGACATGAGATACCGCTCAAAAACATCATCAAGGTGGAATTGTTCGATGTATGTGAGATCAATTTTATGGGATCTTTCCCATCTTCATTCGGCAACCTCTACATTCTACTTGCCATTGACTACGTGTCTAAATGGGTTGAGGCAGCTGCAGTTCCCAACAACGATTCCAAGACCGTACAACGATTCTTCCAAAAAAATATATTTACACGGTTTGGGATGCCGAGAGCAATTATCAGTGATAAAGGCAAGCATTTTGACAATAGACTTATTTCCAAGATGTTGCAACGCTTTGGTGTATCGCATAAGATTGCCACGGCATACCACCCACAAACCAATGGGCAAGCAAAAATTTCCAATCGAGAATTGAAGGGTATACTCGAGAAAATTGTAAATCCCTCTAGGAAGGATTGGTCAATAAGACTAGATGACGCACTTTGGGCATATCGCACTGCATTCAAAACACCCTTAGGTATGTCCCCCTTCCGACTTGTCTATGGCAAAACATGCCATCTACCGGTGGAAATCGAACACAAGGCATATTGGGCAATCAAAACCGTGAATATGGATTGGGAAATTACCGGGCAGAAGCGTTTGTTGGACCTCAACGAGATAGAAGAATTCCGTGCACTCGCCTATAACAATGCACGAATCTACAAGGAGAAAACAAAGCAATGACATGACAAGAAACTATTGCCGCGGTAATTCATGCCAGGGCAACTAGTTCTCGTATTCAATTCTCGGCTAAAACTTTTCCCGGGAAAACTGAAATCAAGATGGTCGGGACTATTCGAAGTTGTCAAACCTTTCTCCCATGGTGCCGTGATAATCAAGTCCATCACTGACGAACATGAATTCAAAGTTAACGGACAAAGATTGAAGCACTACAACGATGCCCATGTGGAACGTAACAAAGAAGTGGTCACCTTAGGAGATGCATGAGCATGCTCTCCTTTCGATATTTTATTTTTATTTTTTATTTTATTTTTAATTTTTTTCGAACTATTTAATTTTTATTTATTTTTATTATTTCTGATTATTTGTTCTTTTTAGGAAAGATTTATTTATTTTCTTTAAGATTAAAACCACATCTTTCCTTCATAGTTATCTAGTTGTTTTTAAATTTTAAGTTTAAGAATTTCTTTGCACATTTTTATTTATTTTCTTTTATTAATTTATCTTTAATCCTTATTTTATTTTTTTTTGAATTGTAGAAAAGAGTTCAAGATAAAGAGGAATTTGGATTCAAGAAGGAAACTTCTTCAAGAAGGAAATTAATGGGCTGAATCTAAAGCTTATATAAAGCCTCCAACTTACCCTAAATAAACCCCCTAGCCATCACCTTCCCCTAAATCGAAACCCTTTCCCCTTTATTCCAAAATTAATCCCACCCACCATATTTACTACCTATCTTTTCTATATAACCCATCACCCTTAACTTCCAAGAAACCTATTCCTACTTTTCATCTTGCAATTCTTTAGTTTCTTTTATTTTCTTTCCTTTATTTTTACAAAACTCACAACCAAGATCATCCATGACATCCAAAATTGAATTTTTGGTTCATCCAAGTTCCTCCAAAGAACCAAGATACAAGAAGTTTGCTACACCGGTGGTTCAAGAAAGATTTCACTCCAAGTTTGAAAGCCGGAAGATTTGCGAAGAACAAGGCTTTGAATACTCCAACTCTCATTAAGATTTCGACCTTGAACCATTCATCTTCGAAAGGATTGCACAACAAAAGTGGAAAATCTTTTGCCATCAATCGGAACCGGGTAACATCTCATGGGTAAGAGAATTCTATGCTCACTCACCTAACCCGGATAATCCTTATATTTTTGTTCGTGACAAGGCTATACTCATAAGCCCCGAAAACATCAAAACCTTTTACGGGCTCTACATTGAGAATGACGAGCATCAAGCCTTTGTTGATCAACTTACGCCCAAGCAACTCGACAAGGTGCTTCAAGAACTCACTCTACCGGGAACTCAATGGAACGACGGTAAATACAAGGGCACGGTAAATTGCCTTCGGCTTAAACTCGAGGCAAAATTATGGAATAAGTTTGTTGAAACTTCTTTAATGCCCATAACACACAATACCACCGTTGATACACCTCGTCTTTTGCTCATACATTCTATCTTGCATGATCGCATCATTAACATTGGAAAAAATTATTTGTGATGAGATTTTTATATGTAGCTCAAAAGTCAAGGGTTCTCTTTTCTTCCCTTGCTTAATTCCCAATCTTTGCAAGGAGATGCATGTTCCAAGTGAGTCCACCGATGAAAATGACCTACCAAAGTCCGGTTGGAATCGAGCACAAATCCAAAAGCTAATGGGAGAGGCACCGATAAAATCCTCAATGCCCCCAATTGCCGCGGCAACCCCCGCCACCTCGGTAACACCTAATGCCCAAGGACCTAATCTCGGGCAACTCGGCCATCAACCCCGGGACACTTTGAAGCACTCTTGCAACCGTTGGTAAGTCGCCGTAAGCAAATTGAAGACCGGCAACTAATGTTCATGCGGTACATGAAGGATCACAACAATGCCATCACCCAAGTCATCCTAGAAAAGTACCCGGACAGCCGCGTGTCGTTCCCAATCTTTCCTGCCGAGATTCTTGCCATGGCAACCAATGAAGCAGTCACCACATCAACTGCAACAGATGATGTCGCGGCAACCTACATCGCGCCTGCTCTAGCAGATGCCACTACAACCAACACTGAAGATGCCACGGCAACCAAAGATAAAGACGCCCCGGCAACCACTGCAAAAGCCAAAGGTAAAGCACCTATGCCCGATTCAACTCGTACGGAATCATTGTCTGATTTTTTAGATTCCGACGAGTCCTCCATTGCACCAACAAAGGTCGCACCAATCGAATCCTCCAAGCCCAAGTGAAAAGCCAATAACATTGATGAAAAGGACGATGAGGACAACCCCGTACGAGGATCGATTCCACCATCGACAACAAGGAAGCAACCACTGCGTTCAAGCAAAAGAATCAAGACACCGAACAAAAGGAAACTAACCATCTACGACGACGAACTCTCGGAGTAAGTCCTCATTTGCATTTTACTTTTCTTTATTTTTATTTTTCTTTGTTGCATGCATTGAGGACAATGCCTCACTCGAGTTTGGGGGGGATTGTTATTAGTTAATTACCATGTTTAGTTGCATTCAACTTAAGTATTGCATTTAGGATACATAAATTGCTTGCCATGCCTTTAGTTGGAACAAGAATTGCCTAGATTTGATGAATATTCGATAATGACTTTGCCAATGCACTTAATTGATAGAATTTTTTTATTCTAGGATAACCGTGGAAACACTTAGAATCTTACTATGATGCTAAACTTGATGAAACACTATTGTGGCTTGATTGATTTAAGGAATTCTAGCGAACTTAGGTTGATAGTTAAAAAGTTTGGGGATTAGAATAAAAATTGGATGAATACTAGAGGTGCCCGGAATTGGCTCTAGTATGTGCTAAAAATTGATTGCAAGAGGTGCCCGAAATTGGCTCTAGTATGTGCTAAAATATTAATAGCTAGAGGTGCCCAAAACTGGCTCTATTCGAATAAATTAATTTAACATAAGAAAACTAAAAACAAAACACTAGAGGTGCCCAAAACCAGCTCTAGTTAAAACATGTTAAAAGAACCCAATGAAGTAATTTGAAAACCTCTTGTTTGCATAGAATCCGAAAAATCAACTTGCACACACTTACAAGCATTATAGTTTGATTCCGAGTAACTCCTAAGTTTTCTGAAAAATGAAAAGCCAATCATACATTGTGCCCCGGTTCTGAGAATTGAAATCAAGTTCAAAGCTAAGTTTGTGAAAATTAAAATCTTGGCGGGTAATTATTAGTTTGCATTGCTTGAGGAAAAGTAATAGTTCGAGTTTGGGGGTGTAATAAGTGTTCAAAAGTACTATTTTTATTACCTTTTTACTCATATTATTGTTAGACTTAGGCTCATATTAGTTGCATAATTAGCCATTCATGCATTAATTCATGTTTCTTTCCATTGTTGAGCTTTATTACATAACTTGGTGATTTTTGCGAGAAAAGATGCTGCTTTGGTGTATTTTTGTGTGTGTGTGCAGAATCACTTGCCAAAGCAATGCTGGAACCAGTTGCCAGGGCAATGCATGAAGGAGATGCCGAACTAGTTGCCAGGGCAATGCATGAAGGAGATGCCGAGCTAGTTGCCAGGGTAATTTTCGACAAGGAATAAGATGATATGGTAGTCAAAATCGATGACTAGATAAGCCCAAGATGACGTGGAGCAAATCTAAATCCCAAAGGAGTTTGATTTCCATGAAGAGGTCAAAGAGAAATTAAATCCCAAGAAGATATGAGAAGTTTTAGAAGGAATTTAAATATAACAAAGAATTATATTCTTTAAAGATAATTTAATTCCAACTTAACTTCCTCCTCAAAAAAGACTTTGACCTAGTCTTATAAATTCAAGACCATGCCGTCAACTCCAAAAGGAGAGGGAGGAGAGAATTTTCAACAAAATCAAAGGGGGAGATATCGACAAGGCTCAACCATTCTTCATCTTTTTATTTCTTGTTCAATTAGGTTTATGCTATGAATTCTTTATCTTGTGTTTCTTTGGAACCTAGCCATGAACTAAATCTATTTGGCTATGGTTATTGTGTTTTGTGGTTGTGAGAAACAATTGGATTTTGTTTAGGTAATAAGAGTTTGCACTTTCTATTCAAGGTTTATTCATTCTTGGTTCTTATTCTTGTTTGCGAGTGAATTGGGAGAGGATCTCGTAACTTCATCTATTTATCTAATATCGGGAGAGTTAGATTCAAGAAACGAATAAGTATGGTCTTTATTCAATATATTGATGGTGAAGATTAATCCGGCTTAGGAATAAGTTAAGGATTTCAACAGCTAAGAAGAGCGCAAGATTGGTTGTTGTTCACCCTTGATTCACGCAGGGATGTATTATCAAGGCATGCACAAATAGGTAGAGTTTCGACTTAGGGATAAGAAGAAACTATTGAAGAACGCTCCATCGAACTTTGAAGTTGCTGCCCAGCCGCCCGTGTAGTTGCCCAGCTAGTCGCCCAGGCAACCATCATTTAGGGCAACCCCGCAAGTTGCCACGGCAACTGAGTTGCCCTTGCACTCTTTTACCAAGATGATCTAATCGGCTATCACACCTCAACTCACGATAACTTGCCCTATTCTCTCTCATTTGATTATATCTTCTTTTACTTTATTACTTTCTAGTTTAGTTGATTAGTTAAACTCCTACAATCTTCTACTTATGTTTTTTTACTTTTTACAGTGCAAGAGATTAGATTCTTGAAGTGGCACCAATCTCTGTGGAGACGATATCTTTTATACTATAACTTGCGACGTGTGCACTTGCACAATTGCGGAACAGTTATTACGCGCAACATTAGGCAAAATGTCCTTCATGAATTTAACATAGTTGGGCATCTTCTCAAGAGCTTCTACTAACGGTATATTAATCTGTAACTTCTTAAGAACTTCCAAGAAGCATTTAAATTACTGATCATGCTTGTGCTTCTATAGTCTTTGCGGAAATGATAAAGGTGGATCAGCAAATGTTGACTCCACCGGCTTTGCCAAGGGTTTGTTGGCATTGGACTAAGGTCTGGCATCGCTTATGTCTGTTTTTTTTCTTCTCTACTTCTTTTGGTTCATTTACGGGTCCATTCTCTTTCTATTGGCAATTAATTGGCTGGTTAAAAAGTATCCCAACCTCGTATTGTTTGCCACTCCGAAGAGTTACAGCTTTGTATTGTTCATCACCTCTCTGTCGACCATCTTCTGTATCACTTGGAAAAGCTCCATGAGGTTGATTTCTGAGTGCGTTGGCAATATGTCCAATCTAAATCTCTAAGTTCCACATAGATGCTGCCAAACTCTAAATAGTTACATCATTCCTTTCCATATATTATGTCAAAGTCCCTTGGTTGTTCATTTGTCCTGCATAAAAATTGCTTTGTGCCCTCTGTGGCATGGCATTCTGGTTGAAACCTTGCTGAGCATTGATATTCTGAAGCTCGGTATTGTTCTGACACTAGGCATTGTTGTTCTGTTGCTGGGCATTGTACTGATTACCTCTTTGATTTCCCCAAGCTAAATTTGGGTGTTGCCTTCATCCCGCATTGTAAGTATTGGAATTTACATTATAATTAGGATTGAAATTGCCAGCAAAATTTACTGACTCAGGGTTGGCAGGGCAATCTTCCATGTAATGGTCTCCCCACATATTGTGTAGAATGGGTCTAATGCTTTGACCTCTTGGGATTCTTTATTCTTTTGCAAAGTTTTCACCATACTAATAAGATTGGAAATCTCAGCATGGATAGATGTTAGTTCATCTAGCGCTAATTTCCCACAAGTTTTAATTTCGGTCCCCAGTCTGGCAGTAGGAAACTCGAAATCATTAGTTGAGATCCTCTCAAAGATGCCAACTGCCTCTGTATAATTATTGTCAAGCAGCGAACCATTTACCGAAGCATCAACAACAGTCCTGGCATGAGCATTGAATCCATTGTAGAAGATCTCTATCTGGGTCTAATTTGGGAATCCATGCATGGAGCACCTCCTCAACATGTCCTTGAATCTCTCTCAGGCATCATATAGGGTCTCATCATTAGCCTGCCTAAACGTAATGATCTCACTTCTCAGCTTGGCAGTGAGTTTAGGTGGCTGGAATCGCAAAAACAATTCTAGCATAGATCTCTCCATAAGGTGACAGAACCAAGTGGCAAAGAACTAAGACACATTTTTGCTCTATCTCTTAGTGAAAATGTGAACAATTTTAGCTTCAATGTATCTTCTAACACTCTAGGCTGCTAAAATAGATGACAAACTTTAATGAATTGCTTCAAGTGTTGCCTTGAGTCTCTAGTAGGTGCTCCATCAAATTGTCCTACATTTAAAACATTTGTATCATCACCAGTTTAAGTTCAAAATTTGGTGTATTTACCTCTGGACCAATCAGTCATGGCATCAAATTATCTATGTTTGGTGTCGAGTGTTCTTGGATAGGTCTCTCTTCCTCCACATTAATGGCTGGGGCAGCAGGTGCGGCCGATATCCCATTGTAGATTGGTGGATTTCCCTGATTGTTTGGGTTACCATTGGTTCCTATATTGCCTTGATATGCCATCTCTCGAGCTTTTCTTTTTAACCTTCGTGGGGTTCTTTCAATTTTTGGTTCGTATGGCCAATCTTCCACCAAAAGGCGATTTATAGTTATACACCAGTTAAAACAAATAAATAAAATGGAAAAAAAATAAAAGAAACGAAACAAGTAAAAATCAAAACAATAAATTTCATCGTAATCCCTGGCAACGGTCGAAGGGTCAAGAGTGTGCCAATTCTCCTGCTGGTGGATTTATACATCATAACCGTTGAGGGCTACTCTGGTTCGAGAATGTATATGAAGTGGTCGAAGGAACAACTTGGGAAATTCGTGTATCCGATGTGTTTTATAAAATAGAATGGAATTGGTTTTAAGTCGCTTGAATGCCAATATATGATATAACATGTCATGAGAAATGGATTATGTTTTGTATAATATGGTTTACACATGAGATGTTCTTTAAGGTTGTTATTTTGAGGTTTTAGCATGAGAAAGCTTAATTTGAGGTTTATGCTAGAAATCCATGATACATGAGTTGCAATGGTTTAAAGGTTTAGATTGTAAAGATTATAGAAGCATGGGATGTTTTGGCATGAGATACTTTATATGTTTTGAAAGCAAAATGGTTTTAAATGCATTGATGAGTGTTTTTGAGATTCCCTCACTAGGCTTTATAAGCTTGCACTTTCCTTTCTCATCAATACAGAGAAGTAGACCTTTTGGACAATAAGCAAGCAAGGGGCAATCCAAGAGCAAAATAATTTCAAGTATGGTTTTATAAATACTATGTAGTAATAAGAGGCAATGTGACCAAGTTGTAATTGGGAGTGTTGTTTTGGTTACTCCCTAGTTTGGACAAGTTACGTTTGATGTTTTGGACTTGTATGATGTTTAATATCTTATTTTAAGAGGTTGGGAGACAAATTGCATGCTTGGGTAGAGATCATACCTTTAGGATCTTCAGTTGTTCTTGTGATGGTTGGTATGACCTCCTAGAATGTTCTTTTGATTGTAGAAATGTTGCTTAAGATGTTATATGATGTTTAGGTGATGTTTGAAGTGAGCCAAAGGGTCATATGTTGGACCTAGAGGTCATTACAGACATTCGCATACTGGTACAAGTACCAGGGATCGGTACGCAGGTTCTAAAATGGCTCCGTTCTGAGGGCAAAATACACAGGGGTACCGATACAGTTAGCCAAGTATCAGTACACCCCTTGGAATTTACATATCAAAATCGGTACACGAGTTTGAGTACCAGAACGACCCCTTTATTTTTATAGCATCGTACCGATATGCAGGGTATGTATCTGTACGCATTGTGGTTACTAGAATTTGAGGTTTTGAAGGAAAACAAAGAATGGTATGAGAACTATGCTGTACCGGTATGGGTTGCTTTACGCACCGTATCGGTACGGTGGCTAGTGTATCGGTACACATGGAAATTAAGTCCATTAAGTCGTATCGATGCAGGCTCGCCCGTATCGGTACGCATTGATGTTTTCGTTGTGTTTTTTCATGTTGAAGTTTGGAAATGTGCAATTTAGTCCCTGAATTTTATATATACAATCGTATGAGTTTAGTTGATTGTTTTAAGTTAAAATTTGACCAATATGCGTGAAACTTGACTAATTAAGGATTGGTAACTCTAATTTTATGAAAGACCTTCTAATTTTTAAAATTTGTATTTTGGTACTTGAAGTACGTTCTTGATCAATTGGATGACAATTTTATGCCCGATTGAGTTGTAAACTTCACTGCTGCCAGTATGATCACCTTAGGACTTAATTATGCATTTAGATAAAATAAAATAAAAAATGGACCATTTTAAGTAATTCTTTAGGGTTTGTCTCGGCAAACCCAATGTAGCTCGCTCAGTTCAGTCTGGCATCTAGGCTGGGTCAAAGGGATTATATTTGGTGGTATCAGAGCTAGGTTATAATCGTTGGAAGGTGGGTTATGGTTGTTTGATTTATTGTTTTTGAATGATTCTGTTGTTTAGTATTGGCGGTGTATGATATTGTGAGTTTATGTTTGAAATGTGCTATGTTGGGGTAGAGGCTTGGGGACACATTGCCTTATTACTACAAGTGTAAAATAATTTTGTTTTGGAAACCTGAGCATCTTGGATTCTTGCTTAAAGCTGGCCCAATTAATATTTTGATATATTTTCGTGCTATAAATTCATATTTTGAGTAAGTTGCCAAAACGAGAGCTGAGGATTAAATATGAATACATCTCTTGTAGATATTGTTGTGATATGGATCCCAAAGTAAGATTGAGGTATTCATGGCTGATAATACGAAAGGGGATGTTGAGGTCTATGCCAATAAGATATTATGGTATATGTCAATAGATCAAGGGTTAAGGATGGTTGGTTTTTAGAAGTTTGTGTTGTTGGAGATCCTTTCTCAAAGTGCTTAGATGATTTTATTAGAGTTGTCTAGTGGTTGCAAAGTTAAGTTCAATGTTGAGACATACCTTGGTAAGGCTCTTGAACCCTTTTGGTGTCGTGTAGATAGCAAATGCATTAAGTGGAATTTAAGGTTGCAGAGGGATGAGTTTTGGTGGATGTTGGGCTTCACGAATAGCAAAGGCAGTGGTATTTTTAAGTTCTGTAGTGCTGAGATGAATCTTGACTAATAGTCAAGACGTGCTAATAGTCTTGGTAGTGGGGCATAGTACAGAAGTGAAGAAATTGTAGGTTTTGGAAAGGTTGTATGATGTGTTCTGATGATGTATTTGGGTTGTAAGTGTGAATTATTAATCATGCACAGTACAAAACACGTATATGTATACATTTAAATATGTCATTACATGCATACATTTGGGCATGACACTAGAGGTTTGGCATATAATATGCATAGGCATCCATAAGGGCATATAAGCAAACGTGCATACATAGGTTCACACTTACATATAACTTCTTGGAGACCGATGAGATTACGTTAGAGGTTAGCCTAGCAAGGAGTTTGTTTAGGATCTTATGGAGTTTGGAAAGTGTTTAAGGTAGATTTTTAGAAGTGGAAGTTGTGTTAGACCTGAAACAACCAATGTTGGTGTTAGGAGTGCATGGTCTTCTAGAATCAGTTGATTTCTATTGAAATATATGACGAATTCTCTAAGGTCATTGCATCGTTAGTGAATTTGTGACATTGGAGATGTCCTGTGGTTCGCGGTTGGCAAATGATGGACAGGCACTTGCGCCTACTGTTGTGCCATAGATGGGCCATGGGAACGGTTGAGGAATTTTTAGCGTAGGGAAGAAGGTTAGAGGATAGTTGCTCATACCGTGGCAGTCCAACCTAAGGGTGGTAGACCAGCGAGGATCTACGCACATCGTGTGGGAAGGAATGATACATATGTGATTGCAGGTACATTTACTTTGCACTCTATATCATTACTCTCTTTGATAGATTCTGGTTCTATACATTTATACATCTTGCGCGAACATGTATGTTTGCTTGATAAACCTAAAAAGGTGTTAGATGTGGGTATACGAGGGACTAGTTCTTTTGGTGAGACAGTAGTTGCTAGGAGGTTGTTTAGGACATGCTCTTGATGGTTCAAGGTCATGTGTTTGCCGATGATTTGATGGAGTTACTGTTTCATGGTTTTGATGTAATCTTGGGGATGGATTGGTTGACCGAGCATAGGCTGTGGTTTATTTTGAGACCAAGTGAGTTTCGTTAAAACTTGTTGAGGATTATGAGTTGGTGATTGTGGGCAAGAATGTTAAATTCTTTTCTAATGTTGTTTCGGCTTTAGAAGCATGGAAGTTGTTGGAGTTGGGGGTCAAGCATACCTAGCTTATGTTATGAACCTAAGTACGAAGGAGGTGCGAGTCCAGGATATCCGCAGTGTTTGTGATTTTCCAGGGGTGTTTCCGAAAGAGTTGCCTGGATTACCACCGGATAGATAAGTAGAGTTTTGCATCGAGACGTATGCGGATACGACTCTAGTGTCATTTGCACCGTATCGCATGGTACTGAAAGAGTTGAAGATGCAGCTTCAAGAGTTGTTGGATCGTGGTTTCATCTGACCTAGTGTATCACCGTGGGGAGCACCGATGTTGTTTGTAAAAAAAAAAGATGGCACGATGAGAATGTGCATTGATTATCGGTAATTAAACAAGTTGACGATTAAGAATAAGTATCCTTTATCGAGGATTAATGATTTGTTTGATCAGTTCGGGGTGCTACGATGAGAATGTGCATTGATTATCGGTAATTGGGTATTCCATGAATTCTTAGATTAATTCGTGGTGGTGTTCATCGATGACATTCTTGTGCACTCTCGTATCGAGGAAAATCACGATCGACACCTACGGATTGTGTTACAAGTTTTGTTATATAATAAGCTCTATACTAAGCTGAGTAAGTGTGAGTTTTGGATTAAACAAGTGGTTTTTTTCTTGGTCATGTTGTCTCGGCGGAAGATATTCGTGTGTCCGTAGAAGATTAAGGCAGTTGTGAATTGAAAGCAACCTAAGTTGGTGATAAAGGTTTGTAGTTTCTTGGGGTTAGTAGGGTATTATCGTCGCTTTGTGGATGATTTTTCGAAGATTGCTTCTCCTTTACGAAGTTGTTGCAAAAAGATGTAAGTTTTCAATAGACGGAGAGTAGGCAACAAGCTTTTGATAAGTTGAAGGAAGCTTTGATGCAAGCTCCAATCTTGATTCAACCTAAGCCGGGAAAGAGTTTGTGGAGTATAGCGATACATCCTATGTTGGGTTGGGGTACGTGTTGATGCAAGAGGGAAATGTTGTGGCTTATGTATTTAGACAATTAAAGGTGCACGTGCGCAACTATCCTACGCATGATATAGAGCTTGCTGAGGTAGTGTTTGCGTTGAATATTTGGAGGCATTATCTTTATGGTGAGAAGTGTATTGTATACACGGAACACAAGAGTTTGAAGTATTTGATGTCACAAAAGGAGTTGAATCTTAGGCAACGAATATAATTATAGTTGTTCAAGGATTATGATTTGACGATAGAGTATCATTCGGGTAAGGCTAATGTTGTAGCCGATGCCTTGAGTAGGAAGGTTGCAGTAGAGCTAAGGGCGAGATTTTCTTGGTTGAGTGTGACACGAGATGGTAGTTTGTTGGCTGAGTTGCAAGTGAAGCTTTAGTTGTTGCAGATGATCAAGGAGAAACAACAGTACGATAATCCGTTGGTACTGTATGTTAAGGATATTATGGATGGCAATCAAATGGAATTTTGTTTTGATGATAATGGTGTTTTATGTTTCAAGAGTTGGGTGGTTGTACCGAAAGATGAGGAGTTAAGGCACACAATCTTGACTGAAACACAATCGAGTCCTTTTGCTATGCATCTGGGTAGTACAAAGATGTACCAGGGTTTGAAGAAGGAATATTTTTTGGGTTGGTTTGAAGAAGGATGTGGCGGATTTTGTTAGTTGTTGTATGGTATGTGAACGTGTTAAGGCTGAACATCAGTTTCATTCCGGGTTGTTGTAACAGTTAAAGATTTCGAAATAGAAGTGGGAGAGAATTACCATGGATTTTGTGTTCGGTTTGCCTTTGATGCCAACAAAGAAGTATTCAATATGGGTGATTGTGTATAGGTTTACGAAGTGTGTGCATTTCTTTGCTGTACATACGATGTATACTTTGGATAAGTTGGCAGAGTTGTATGTTGCGGAGATTGTAGGGTTGCATGGGTGCTTAAGTCTATAGTATCGGATAGGAATCTGCGGTTTACAGTGAGGTTTTAGGAGTGTTTGCATAGGGCTTTAGGTACGCGGTTGAATTTCAGTACTTCGTATCATCCTCAAATGGATGGTCAGTCTAAACGCATTATCTAGGTGTTGGAAGATATGTTGTAGTGTTGCATCCTTGATTTTCAAGGAACGTGGGAGAAGAATTTGCTGTTGGTGGAGTTTGCCTATAACAATAGTTATCAGGCTAGTACTCAAATAGCTCTGTATGAAGCTTTGTATGGTAGGAGGTGTCGCACGCCACTTTGTTGGGCGGAGAGAGGTGAGAAGTATGTTTCTTTGCCTAATGTGCTGAAGGACACTAATAAGAAGGTGAAGCTTATTAGTGATCGGTTGAAAGCGGCTTTGGATCGGCAAAAGTCATCTACTGACTTGAAGCGCAGGGAGATTAAGTTTGCAGTTGAAGATAAAGTATTTCTTAAGGTTTCACCTTGGAAGAAGGTAATGAGGTTTGGGTGTAAGGGTAAGTTGAGTCAGAGGTTTATTGGGCCTTATGAGGTGTTAGAGCGTATTGGTCCAGTTGTTTATAGGTTAAGGTTGCTTGTAGAGTTGGAGAAGATTCGTGATGTTTTCCATGTGTTGATGCTTCAGAAATTTAGATCAGACCCTTCACATGTGATGCCTGTTTAGGAAATTGAGTTGAATTCAGATTTGACCTATGATGAGGAACCGGTGAGAATTTTGGATTCAAGCAGCAAGGTTCTTCTTAGCTAGATTGATTAGACGATTCGGGAGAACCAAATTAGGCGATTCGAATTAGTTTCAGGAATTAATTCTTAAGAAATGGGTTTTGGCTAAAATAAAATATAGAAAAATGCTAGAAAATATTTAATTAATATTTTAAAGGTTTCAGTAAACTTAATTTGAAGGAATAAAATCAGATTTTGGGACATTTTGGTATGGTGACTAAAATGTAAAGTTTTCAAAACCATTTTGGTGACTAAATCGTAAAAGGGTCAAAACTTAGAACCTTTAAGGATCTAATTAACCAAAGTTTTCAATCATATTTTTCCCTTAATTTAGGCTATTTTTAAAATGATTTTAAAGGGTTATTCAATAGAAATAAAGTATATTTGATTAAAAGGATTTTAAAAGTTAATTTTATTTTCTTGTGTAACTACTTTTGCTCTCAACTTTTCAGCAGCCAAACTATCAAATTTACTCCAAAATTCTTAGGAAACATCTCTTTTGATTTCCTTTATTATTTCCTAATTGATTCCTTTGATTTCTACATCAATTCCTAATTGCTTTCTTAAAGATTTCATTAAAATCTTGCCAATTAAGGGATAAATCAGCAATTAGAGGTGATTTTCATTTCTCTCCTTTAATTAAATGTTCTTTATTGAAATTCTCAAGTTCTTGATCCTTTACAACTGATTTTTGTTATGTATTAATGATTAAATCATGATTTTATGGTTTTAATTGAGTTTTGATAAGAAATTTGGTGAATCTTGATATGGATCTATTTTGTATTGATTCTAATTGATTTTGAATATTTATAAGATGTGTTTTAATGTTATAAGAAGAGATTAATAAAAGGAATCCTGAAACTAAATGAATTGCTAAATTTCTAGGTTGCAAATAGTTAGATTTTGAAGAGATCTTGGTGTTGAAGGGTTGCTGGAGGTATAAGGTTGATATATTATTGTTTTTGGATGTTAATTGATGATGTTAAGATGTTAAAATCAATAGGTTATGGCTGGGCTTTTGTTTAGGTTGAGTTTGATGATGATTTCGGTTGTTTAAAGGAAGCGTTTGATGGTTTTTAGTGAGGCGAAGTTGAGATTAATGGCTGTTGGAAGTTAGAGATGCATGGAAATGCATTAATCCTCTGTTTTTGTTTGGGTAAAGCAGAGGAGATGGATCCTTTAGCTTTTGGAGAGGTTGCGGAGGCTTGGAAGCTTGATTTTCGCATCGGCTAGTGGAGCGCTGTGTTGTTGGTGAGTGGAAATGTCGTTTACAACTTTATAAAGGTTTGAAAGTGATTTTGGGACTTTAGATTAAGTTTGAAACACTTGTCTAAGCTCGGAAGTAAGTATCGGATGTTCTCACTCTCATTTTCGATTTTGTAAAATACAATCTCATGCACATGTTTATGATTTTGATTACCTACTGTTATATGTATGTTTTAGAAATGAAAGATGTTGCAAATGATCATATGTTATGATTATTGAGTATGAAAAATGGTTTATGAAATGAGTTTTGAGAATACTAGAATACATGGTTAAATATATTTGAAATTGGTTTGATTTGTTGCATATGTAAAACAATGATGTAATGTGGTTTTATTGAGTATATTTGCAAGTGGCTGAGATTAAAAGTTATCGGATATAGTTGGCTAGCCATAGGGTTTAAAGTGCACTATAATAAGTCGCCTTATGTATGTCAATGGGGTCAAGAGTGTAACATGCTCCACCATGAGAACTTCAGCAGTCGAGGGGTCAAGAGTGAGCCAATTCTCCCACTGGTGGATTTATACATCATAACCGTTGAGGGTTGCTCCGGTTCGAGGATGTATGTGAAGTGGTCGAAGGAACCACTTGGGAAATCCGTGTACCCAATGTGTTTTTATAAAATAGAACGGAATTGGTTTTGAGTCACTTGAATGCCAATATATGATATAATGTATCATGAGAAATGGATTATGTTTTGTATAATATGGTTTATACATGAGATGCTCTTTAAGCTTGCTATTTTGAGGTTTTAACATGAGAAAGCTTAAAATGAGGTTTACGCTAGAAATTTGTTAGGATATTTGTTTTGATATAATAATTGAAAAATGGTTTTGGACTAATTTGAAAAGATTACACAAATGTTTTTAAGTCCAAACAACTTGAAAATAGGTTTGAAATGTTTTTGAGAGGTTTTTGGAAATGTTTTAAAGTAGCCAAACTAACATTTTCAACATACACGTACCGATACGATATACCCCATATCGATATAGATAAGGGTTTGAACTACAGTAATTTTTCAGTAGAGAAAAACCATATCGATACGCCCCTAGGCGTACCGATACTCAATAGGATCGTACCGATACGCTTGTACGCGTACCGATCCTATTTTCAACCACTCTCAACGGCTATTTCCCAATGGCTATTTGAATTACAGGCGTACTAAAATGGACTAAGGCGTACCGATACGCGCAACGAGAATGGGCATAACGGCTAGTACCCGTACCGATACGACTACCTGCGTACCGATACGGACAACACCATAACTATATTTATTGCAAGAAATTAAGTCTCCAACGGCTCTAATTCAATTCTAATAGTCTCCAACGGCTAGGAACTCAATTGGGAGTATAAAAGGGACCTTCAAGCTTTAGCAACAACTAATGATCCTCAAGTCATTAACATTATGATGCAAAAATTGTCTTAGAGCTTAAATTTCACATTCTTTGTATAGACAACACTTGTGAGCTTAAATTGTCAATGTATGCTCAAGTGTTTTAGGATTTGGGTGAGAGTTTTAGAGTGCAAACATCAACCTTGTAGAGGGATTTCAGTTTGCTTAGAATTTCTCTTGTTTAAGAGTGTTCCCAAAGCTCGGTTTGTGAGCTTTGGATACTAGACTTGGTAAATGAGTCTAGGATTGTAAGAGTTGCCTCCTAAGTCTAGAAAGGGGGAAGAAATTCATAGTGAATTTGGAAATCCTTAGTGGGGAAGCTAAGGTAGTGGATGTAGAGCTTGTTAGAAGATTGAACCACTCTAAAATTCTTGTGTTAATTGTCCATATTTTTGCTTCCACCACATACACCCAAAAATTGACTTCTCCACCACTTGGCAAGCAATTCGGTTGAAGGAAATCGAGCCCAACAATTGGTATCAGAGCGAGGCTCAATCGAGAGGGATTAACATTCTATTGAGGTGATCCGGAAAGCTCGATACAACATCAATCAACCGGTGATAAATGGCGTAACCAATCGACAAGCCACCATTCTTCAACGGAAAACATTATGCCTATTGGAAGAATAGGATGATGTACTACATCAAGTCCATCGACTACCGTCTTTGGGATGTCGTTGAAGATGGACCGTTCATGCTTTCACGAAGAAAAGACTATTGGAATGCGAAAAACAAGAAAAAGATGGAGCTAAATTGCAAAGCCTTGCACATTCTATTTTGTGCACTAGGCCCCGATGAATACACAAAAGTCTCTTATTGTGAAGAAGCCAAGGAAGTATGGGACAAGCTTGAAGTGATCCATGAAGGTACAGAGGAGGTGAAGGAGACAAAGATCGGTCTACTCAACCTCGAATATGAAAACTTCAAGATGGACTCAAATAGACATCAAGAGTATGTTCAACTATTTCTCCACGATTGTCAACAAGCTAAAAGGATTTGGAGAGGATATTTCAGAAGAAAAACTCATTCGGAAGTTGATTTATTCACTTCCCGAATCTTGGGATTCAAAGAAGACTACCATCATTGAAGCTAAAAACTTGAAGAAGCTCAAACTAGATGAGCTAATTGGATCTCTTCTTACCCATGAAATGATGTCTCAACCCATCAAAAAGGAGAAGGAGAAGAAAATCAAAGAGCAAGGAGTTGATGTCAGCACCATTGTTCTTAAATCCTCTACAAGCAACCAAGAAGAATCAAGTGAGGAGGAAAGTGAAGATGAAGAGATGACCTATCTCTTCAAGGAATTTTCTCGATTCATGAAGAGCAACATAGAAAAATCCAAGCATGAATCGAATAAGAAGAAGATGGTGGATCCCCCCAAGTGCTCAAAATGCAAGAAGATGAGAAACACCAAATACGATTGCCCTCCTTTAACATAAAGGGATCATCATCAAAGAAAGCATATGTGGCAACATGGAGTGATGAAGACTTCACCGATGAAGATGAAGAAGCCCACTTATGCTTAATGGCCCTCAATGAGGGGGAGGTAACTTATAACTCATCTAGTTCAAATTCAAATTCATATACAATTGATGAGTTGCAAGAAGCCTATGACCAATTGGTTTTTGAATTCAAAGATTCATTTTCTAAAAACAAAAAGTTGATTTCTAAATTGAAAAATGAAAATGATTTGCTTGTGAAAACCAATTTGGAATTTGAAGCAAAATTAAAGGATTTTGAACTTAAAGTTTTTGATTTACAAAATTTGCTTCAAAAGAAAGAAAAAGATCATCAAATTGAAGTAGATGATCTTAAGAAAGAAAAATATTTGATTTCCAAAGAGCTTGAAAAGAAAAAACAATTTTGGAAAATCGAATTTTTATCAAAGACAATCTAGTGCCCCTAGATTTATAAATGGAAAAGTTTTTAGAAGTATTTGGGTCCCAAAAGGACTAAGTACTTCAACCAAAAAAGGATGATATTGAAAAATGGATTCCTAAGGGGACTAAATTATGTGCTACTAATGTCTATGGATCCAAAGCAATTTGGATACCAAAATCTTTGTGATTGCTTTGTTTAGGTGTGATTGGAGCATTTGATCAACAAGTTGATGAACCATGGAAGCTCTATGCACACAAGGATGAACATTTGTAGAAGGAAGGCTTCACATCCTCCCTTTGGTTCAAGTTTGGTAAAAATTAGTTGAATTTTAGTCATTTTTATTTGATTCATTCATTTTCAATTCAACTAGTTTGTCATATATGTTGGACTAACATTTGAATGATGCTTAAATAAGGGGGGAGCCAATTTTAAAACAAAACTTATTTTTGTCAATTTTTTTAACTCTCCATTGTTATTGGTATTTAAAGTTTGAACCAATTTTGATATAACAAAAATGGGGAGAATGTTTTGAAAAATTAAATTTTCAAATGAATAAGGGGGAGCTTATAAGATTTTCAACAATTAATCTCTTATTCAATTTTTTTTACTAAGGGGAGAATCTCAAAAATAATTTTTCAAGTTAGTTTTAATATATCAAAAAGGGGGAGATTGTTAGGATATTTGTTTTGATATAATAATTGAAAAATAGTTTTGGACTAATTTGAAAAGATTTCAAAAATGTTTTTAAGTCCAAACAACTTGAAAATAAGTTTGAAAAGTTTCTGAGAGGTTTTTAGAAATGTTTTAAATGTTTTAAAGTAGCCAAACTAACGTTTTTAACATACCCGTACCGATACGGTATACCCCATATCGATACAGATAAGGTTTTGAGCTACAGTAGTTTCCCGTAGCGAAAAACCGTACCGATACACCCCTAGGCGTACCGATACTCAATAGGATCGTACCGATACGCTTGTACGTGTACCGATCCTGTTTTCAACCACCCCAAAGGCTATTTGAATTGCAGGCATACCGAAACGGACTGAGGCATACCATACGGTCCAAGGTGTTCCGATATGCGCAGCCAAAATGGGCATAACAGCTAGTACCCATACCGATACGACTACCTACGTACCGATATGGACAGCACCAGAACTGCATTTATTGCGGAAAATTAAGTCTCCAAGCTCTAATTCAATTCCAACGGTCTCTAACGGCTAGTAACTCAATTGGGAGTATAAAAGGGACCTTCAAGCTTCAGCAACAACTAATGATCCTCAAATCAATAACATTATGATGCAAAAATTGTCTTAGAGCTTAAATTTCACATTCTTTGTATAGAAAACACTTGTGAGGTTAAATTGTCAATGTATGCTCAAGTGTTTTAGGATTTGGGTGAGAGCTTTAGAGTGCAAACATCAACCTTGTAGAGGGATTTCAGTTTGTTTAGAATTTCTCTTGTTTAAGAGTGTTCCCAAAGCTCGATTTGTGAGCTTTGGATACTAGACTTGGTAAGTGAGTCTAGGATTGTAAGGGTTGCCTCCTAAGCCTAGAAAAAAGGGAAGAAATTCATAGTGAATTTGGAAATCCTTAGTGGGGAAGCTAAGGTAGTTGATGTAGAGCTTGTTAGAAGCTTGAACCACTCTAAACTTCTTGTGTTAATTGTCCGTATTTTTGCTTCCACTACATACATCCAAAAATCGACTTCTCCACCATTTGGCAAGCAATTCAGTCGAAGGAAATCGAGCCCAACAAAATCCATGATACATGAGTTGCAATGGTTTAAATGTGTATATTGTAAAGATTATACAAGCATGAGATACTTTATATGTTTTGAAAGCAAAATGGTTTTAAATGCATTGATGAGTGTTTTTGAGATTCCCTCACTAGGCTTTATAAGCTTAGACTCTACTTTTTCATTAATGCGTAGAATTAGACCTTTTGTATAGCAAGCAAGCAAGGGGCAATCCAAGAGCAATGTAATTTCAAGTATGGTTTTATAAATACTATGTAGCAATAAGAGGCAATGCGACCAAGTTGTAATTGGGAGGGTTGTTTTGGTTGCTCCCTGGTTTGGACAAGTTACATTTGATGTTTTGGACTTGTCTGATGTTTAATATCTTGTTTTGAGGGGTTGGGAGACAAATCACATGCTTGGGTAGAGATCATGCCTTTAAGATCTTTGGTTGTTCTTGTGATGGTTCGTATGATCTCCTAGCATGTTCTTTTGATTGTAGAAATGTTGCTTGAGATGTTATATGATGTTTAGGAGATGTTTAAACTTGATCATACATCTTATAGAAGTATTTATGGTGGATTACTACCATTTTTACAAGTTATTAACATGAAATCCGGATTATGCCATTAAAGAGGGTCTCAAGCATTCACCACCCAAAAACAACCATACATATCAATCTAAGCACGCAAAGCATCATTCTTAGCATGTGCATGAACCAAGAGAGTTAGTATTGTACTAACCTTGATTAAAAGCTAGAAATGAAACTCCTAAGCCAACTCTTCAAGCCTTCTTCTTCCCAAGCTCCTTGGAAGAATTCTTCACTTCTTTCACTACACAAGGAAGTTGTAAAATGAATTACAACTTTGTAGAGGAAGGTAAACCAACTAAAACTTACTTCCGAGCTAGAAGAACGGGATTGACCCTCTCTCTCAAACCATTTCCTCAAACCCCCCACTAAACCCATATTTCTCTTCTACCACCAAACTTGTTGATTCTTGCCTCAAAACATAGATCATTGAGTGATGATTAACTTCCTCTCCACCACTAATCCGAGATTTTCACAAGAAAATGATAAAGGTTGCACCTTTTGCTTGATTTTCAAAGGAAGGAGATGAGAAAAGGATGAATAACCACCAAGGGACAAGGTGATATCACCTCTTCCCCCAAAATCTGCAGGAGAAATAAAGAGAGGCAATATTTCCCCTCTTCAAAAAGGGGTAATTACCTTTTTACCCTTTTTCTCTCTTTCTCCCCCACTTACACAAGCCCAAATTCAAGAAAGCTCACTAAAGCACAATATGGAGCTTCTCACGGCCCAACATCTTGACCCAAACACATGAGGCCCACGACTCGGGTTAAACCGACCCCCAGATTTCGAAATTCGAGTCGTTACAATATTAACTTGAAGCTCCTATTTTGTAAATTGATTTATGTTTCTTATTTAATTATATGAAGTAATGGATGTTATAATATTTTGAATAAAGGCTAAATCTACGGTTTTAAATAAAAAAAATTTGGGCAGATTTTTAGGTGACCCGAATGTAGTACTTCAGATCAGGATCGGAATCGGGGTGTTACATTGAATGTATGGATTGGTTGTGCCTTACATAGGCCTGTAAACGAATGCAAATGAACATTAAGTATTGTTTAATTTTTTTTCTTAAGAAGTCTAGAGTCTTGTACATTGAGTATTGTTTAATCATATATTATTTGTGACGCTTTCAAACATCTAAATAAAAGATTTTTTGTATGTTTAATCATATTCGAATGCATGATTTTTAAAATATTTTTTGTATAACCATCCGATATCTTACTCATTGATTGATTAATTTGAATTCGTGTACCACATAGACTTATTATGGGAGAGATCAATCCAGATTTCTCTATTTGTAATGTTAGAATTTGAACCTTTGAAGTTTTTTAAGTGACCTAATGTTTCATCGTACTCCAACTCCTATAATATGTTTATCTAAAATCGAGGAAAACTTAGGGTTAGGAATTTAGTACTTTGGAATGAAGTATGTATGTTGCAAAGTCTAAACAGGATTCCTTCGGGTTGCATGGGTTGAGCACTGGGCATGGAAGAAATTAATGAAGCTGCAAAGTCAAGGAAAGCAAAGGAAAAGTTGGAGTTGCTGGGACCAAAACAAGAACAAACTTCACTGGTACAAAGCTGCAAAATGACCCACTTTTTGTTTTGTTTTCTGCTTATATAACATGTTTGAATCTCAGAGAAATTCAGATAATGAGATTCATAGAAAGGAGAGTTTGAGACCCACAACAAAACCTTGGATTGACACTGGCCTTTTCAATTGTTGGGAAATTAGCTGGCAAGAGTTTGCTTCCCTTTTACACAAACCCACACAACACTTCCTTTCAAAGGTACCAACACATGTAAAGGGAAGAGTGTCATAATCGTGTGGCTACAACATCATTATCAAAGCTCCAAGAAATTATCCCAATAATCAGTTAGTCTAATAGAATGTAACAACATATCCTATAAACAAGGTCAGAAGTTAGTCTTAACATTGTAAATGGAGCAATTGAATTGAGAGGTTCATCTCCATAATAAACCTATATAGTACTTAATTCGAATTAACCAAACAATGTATTAAATACTTGTGGTTGTATAAAAAAAAAGGTAGAAGGAACTTCAAGTGTACAACTACTCATTTTTTTCACAAAACTTTTATGTCATTATTGCTTTCCCATAAAAACATGCACTACTTCTAGTTTGGGCATCATGTATAGCAACGTTGGCTTGCTTTATTTTTTAGATAATAGATACTATTACTTAATATTAAAATAAGAATTCTATTTTGGATTTAATATATTGTTTTTTGATTTTTTTGAAAATATATTGATATTAATAATAAAGAGTTTCTTATAAATATATATTAAGACAGATGTTTAAATTATAATTATTTTAATTTTACGCTTTATAATTTTATTTTATTTTATTTTATTTTTTCTCAACTTTTAACATAAAATTTTAGTTGTATTGTATACAATAAAGACAGGGGGTATGAAGCTATAATTTAACGTATTTAGTTTTTATTATTATTTTCATTTTATGGATCAAACATAAGCAAATATATCTGGACCTGCATGCTCAGAAATATGCATAAATATAAATCATGATGTTTGATATGATTTGCCAATTTGACAGATGCATTTATTTTAAAGCCTGAATTGCACGTCAAGTTATGTCACCTTTTAACATTTGTCAATTGTAACACACCCCTTTTCCACTTTTTTAAACAATATTTAATTACTACCAGAAAATTTTAATGGGTGTTTTTTATTCTCATTTTGCATTTTATTATTATATGATATCATTTTTTAGAAAATCTTTGATACATATTATTTATATTTTAGATTATATAATTTTATTCATTTCAATTTTAAACTTTAAAATTTAAATTATTGGACCTTTAATATTAAGTTTTAAATCTTATAATAATAAATCTTAAATCCTAAATAAAATAGATGATATTAAAATAAATAAAGTTACTTAATTTATATTTTATATAGCCTATGTGTCAAATAAAATTCCACTAAAAATAATACAAATATAAGTTAAGGTTAGCATATCAAAAATCTAAGTACAAATTAAAAAACACATCAATTTATAATGAATAAAATATTTTTTATTCGTAAACTTGATAATTTTTAATTTAATTTTTGAATTTTAGTTTGATTCATATTAATTCATAATTTTGATGTTCTTTTTATTTTAATATTTTTATGTTATCACATTTTAATATTGTGTCGATTTATAATATTAAATATAATTTATGATATAGAAAATAATAAAAAAGTGATAGGAATACAGAGATGGGCAGGCTGGATTTTCAAAGCGGTAGCAATCAATCTGAGTATATCTGCTTTGCAATTACTTATCTAAAATAAATGGAAATTTTTAAATGAATATATCTTTTTAAATAATTAATTAGAAAAATGACCCAAGCTTGATTATTTAGAAAAATAATTCTCTTTAAATCTCGTAAGACAAACTCGTTTTTAATAGGGCGCGAGTTTGAAACTCGCTTTTAATAAAACGAGAGTTTCGTATTAAGTAAGTTGGTAAAAAAAATAATTTACCGTATTTTTTAACATAGAACTCATTTTTAATAGGACGAAAGTTTGAAACTCACTTTTGTATGACGCGAGTTTATATTACGTGAACCGAAAGAAATTATTTTTTAAAATAATCAAATTTAGGGGTCATTTTCTAATTAATTATTTAAAAAATATATTCATTTAAAATTGCCAAATAAATTAATTTGGAAGGAATATTAAAATGATTGGTTAAATATCATTGGCAGCCATGTTGTCAAAAGTAATTATCACTAATAATTATAGAATAATATAGAAAAAGACTTTTAAAATAATATTTATTATTAAAAATAATTAATTTTTAATTGGATTACTATCAAATTTATTAATGACTCAAATTCAATTAAAATTTTAATATAAAATAGATATATTTTGATTTTCAAATACAAATAATAAATGAGTGGATAACTTGCGGGCATATGTCTTGATGAAGTTTAAATTTAGGGTAAAGTACACAAATGGTTACTAAACTATTTCAGAAAAATATAAAATGGTCACTGAACTTTTAATAATTACATAGTGAGCATTAAACTTTAATTTTTGTTACAAAATGGTCATTAAGCCATTAACTGTTGCTAACTGGGTTACATTAGAGTTACGCAAATTTGTATAACAACACATTTAATCCTTCATATTTACACATTCAATCAATTTAGTCCTAATTTAACCTTCATTATTGATGTATAAATTGATTGAATGTGTAAATATAAAGGATTTAAATGTGTTGTTATACAAATTTTCGTAAATCTCATGTCACCCAGTTAGCAACAGTTAATGGCTCAGTGACCATTTTGTAACAAAAATTAAAGTTTAATGCTCACTATGTAATTTTTTAAAGTTCAATGACCATTTTGTATTTTTTGAAATAGTTTAGTGACCATTTGTATACTTTACCCTTAAATTTAATGACATGTATTCATCCTCTTGAATTTATGTCAATGAAATTAAAATTTGATTATCATAAATGTTGGACATATGGAAGATTTGAAGATTTAAGGAAAAAAATTAAACTCATAAAGTATAATAACATATTATTTTTTTTAACATTTCGGTAATTCTTTTAAGCTCTGTTACTGAGAATCATACATATATTCATATTGCACATGTCTAAAACTCACGTCGGATGGACATCATCATTATTATTAGGTCAAGATGACACCCGCCTATATATTTTTTTGGTAAATCTTTCTTATTAATCATGAAAGTAAAGTCGAGGGTTCAATCCTCGTCCAGAACATGAAATAGCTTTAAAATTTATGGTCGGTGTACCCTTATATGGGCTAATAGAACACAGACAATTAGTTATTGGACTCGATCCAGTAGATATTTTGAGAAACAAAATAAAAATAACTAATTACCAATTGATCTAACGGGATAAGATGAATAAATTTCTTAAATGATATTAAAAATTCAAATTTTAGTGGTAGAAAGAGTCTTTCTATAATAAGTTTATATAATAAAATTAATTAACCGATAAATTGAATCCAGGTCATTTGAATTATCTGATAGATAGGTTACCCTCTTATTATAAAAAAATAAATGAAGATAAATTATTTAAGTAATTTTCTAGTACAAATTTTGTCTTATACGGTAATCGTAGTATAAAGCTACTACCCCACACATCAATGTTTTCCATTGCCTTCCCCTTCCTTTCCCTCAAAGCCATTTTAGCTTTCTAATTTGGCATTGCTCAAACCCAAAAAACCAAGAGAACAATAATTACAATGCAACCACCACCGGTCATTATCGTCGGATCTGGCCCCTCAGGCCTGGCCACCGCCGCTTCCCTTAACCTCCACTCAATCCCTTACATCATCCTCGAAAGAGAAGACTGTTCCGCTTCACTTTGGAAGAAATATTCTTACGATCGTCTCCACCTTCACTTACACAAACAATTCTGCGAGCTTCCCCATTTCCCGTTCCCCGACTCCTACCCACGGTTCATCTCCAAAGAACAATTCATAAGCTACTTGGACGACTACGTTTCTCGTTTTAAGATCACCCCTTTGTACCGCCGATGCGTCGAGTCGGCCGAGTTCGATGAAGAGACCGAGGAATGGATAGTTAAGGCCAGGAACTTGGGTTCTAACGAGGTCGAGGAGTTCAAAGGGAGGTTCTTGGCCGTGGCTAGTGGAGAAGCATGCGACCCTTATACGCCGGAGATCGAAGGATTGGAATCGTTCCCCGGTCTCGTTCTTCATTCAACTCAGTTCAGAAACGGGAAGGCGTTTACAGATAAGAACGTTTTGGTTGTCGGGTCGGGTAATTCCGGCATGGAGATCGCGATGGACCTTGTGGATCACGGCGCCAAAACATCGATCGTCGTTCGAAGCCCGGTAAAGAGCATACCGATCTCACTTCGAATCGAATTCGAGTTTTTACTGATCTGTGTAATTTGTGCTGCAGGTTCACATTCTTTCGAGGGAAATGGTGTACTTGGGGTTGAATTTGTTGAAGTACATTCCATTAAACGTGGTGGACTCGTTGATGATCATGCTTAGCAAGCTTGTTTACAGGGACTTGAGCAAGTACGGGATTAGCAGGCCTAAAGAGGGTCCATTTTTCATGAAAGTTGCGTATGGCAAGTACCCTGTTTTTGATGTAGGAACCTATAGCAAGATCAAGTCACGGGAGATTCAGGTAATATGAGATCGAACATCTAATGTTCGAAATAGAGTTTGTGACACCCCATACCCGGCCTAGACGTTATGGTCAGATCGTGGAGGCTGGGTATAGGGTGTAACAGAGTAATAGAAACTAGAACTGTAATGAAGAATTCATGGCAGAATGGTCTGTTTTTCAGTAATCTTTATATATAGCATGCATCCGTGGCAGGTGTTGCCAGCTATATCGAGTATACGAGGCAATGAGGTGGTGTTCGACGACGGCATAGCACATGCCTTCGACACAATTGTGTTCTGCACTGGCTTCAAGCGGTCCACAAACATCTGGCTTAAGGTAAAACTTGCTTAGGGTATGACACAACAGAAACAACTGCCTTTAAACTAATTAACTAAACAAAACAAGGTTTGGTTTGGTTTTGTTTTGTTTTGGGACAGGAAGATGGTTACCTGCTGAACGATGACGGGATTCCAAAACCGAGTTTCCCGAACCATTGGAAGGGAAACAACGGATTGTACTGTGTCGGGTTGTCGAGAAGAGGATTATATGGGGCGAGCTTTGATGCACAGAACATAGCCAATGATATCAAGTCCCTTCTCAAATGATTCATTCCTTTTGTTGTGTGCTACACTATATTATACGTACGACGACTTGATTGTAATTGTTTGAAAATTTTTCTCCATTTTGAGGTCCCTGGGGTGGAACCTAGAAAGTTGCTCACGGAAAACATGTAATGGAATTGAGGGTGTGAAAGGGAATCGTTTATTATTACCAAATCCTGGAAATTACTGCATGTCTGAAAGTTTGAAACAATGTGAATTTGTGCATGTTTACCGACAAGGTGTGAACAATAGACGGATCGGTCACTAAATTGTTTTAAAAAATTATATAATAAGCATTAAATTTTAGTTTTTGTTATAAAATGATTATTACTTATCGAATGATGTGACATTTATAAAAATTTGAATAATAATACATTTATTTTTGTATATTTACACATTCAATCAACTTAACTTTAATTTAGCCCGCATTATTGATGTAAATATTGAGAATTAAATGTGATATTATATAAATTTTCGTAACTGTCATGTCACCCAATTAGCAATAGTTAACGGTTCAATGATCATTTTATAACAAAAATTAAAGTTTAATACCTATTATATAACTTTTAAAAGTTTAATGACTATTTTATATTTTTTGAGATAGTTTAGTAGTCATTTGTGAACTTTACCCATAAATTATTGTTTTGGCCGGAAAAACTCATAAACAATAAGAAAATTTTATTATAAGGAAAATTTTGGAATCACTAGATACATCTAATACTACACATACACACCTTAGACACTATCATTTTTCAATATCTTTTAAATAAATATTAAAATTATCAAGAATTAATGGATAATTAACCAAATTTTAAATAAAAGAGTTGAGTAACTCTTTTTTCCTTTTCTTTTTATAATATTAGTAAAAATACTCATTAATATAAAATTATTATATTATATAAATTCTAAATCCCGCGAACCTTAAACACCCTAAACCCAGTGAATCGTGATACCAAATTGTGGATGAAGATGTGCCGTATGTTAAACTCGTAGTGGAAGTTGGTGACCTTCAGCTCGAGTTATGGAGATGGAAAAAAAGAGGAAAGGTTTAGGGGTTGTGTGGTCTAGGGTTTATATAACAATAATTTTAGGTTGATAAATATTTCTACTAATATTAGAAAAATAAATCGAGAAAAAGATTAATTAACCTTTTTTTTAGAATTGATAATGAAGCGCCTTAGAAATTATCTAGGCTTACAATAGGGGACCATAGATGTCTCTATCCAGTAGAGGCTGCAGGGCAAGTGGCGGCGAGTCAAAAGAAATCATATTAAACTGGTTGGGAATATCATGTTTAGCAAGAGCATCGGCTACCATGTTACCTTCACGCGGGATCCATAGAATTTCAGTCATCCATGCCTTGCCACGAAGCTTAGCAATAGCGCAAACCAGAGAGTGTATTTGAGCTTGCATTCGAATCGTTCACCAATTTGGTGGCTTCGAGAGAATCTGTTTGCCCCAGAAGCACTTCAAAACCATTATCCCATGCGAAACGAAGGCCCAAAAGTAGTGCCCAAAGTTCAATCTACAGTGGGCATGCTACGCCTATCAGCTTATTGAATCCCAGTATCCAATTCCCGACATGATCCTGAATCAAATCACCCACAGAACTCATCCCTGTAGATGGAGATGTGGCTCCGTCAATGTAACGCCCTGGTTTTGGGCTTAGGAGTTTTGGGTAGTTTGGTCGGTTCGGTGGAACGGGATTAAAAATTCAAGTCGGATTCGTGATTTTAAATTGAGTTAAATATTTTTATGAGAGATAAAAATATGGGAAAATAGTCTAAAACCATTATTAAATATATAAATGATTTTGGTGAAAATAATTTTAGAAAATGAAATTCGGAAATATGACATTTTGATTTAGTGACCAAATTGCAAAGTTTGCAAAATTGTTTTTAGTGATTGTTTTGTGAATGGATCAAAATTTTGAATCTTTAAGGAGCTAATTATCCTAAAGGTTTCATCAGATTTCTCCCCTTAATTAACTATTTTTAAATGGGTTTTTAAGACCTATAAACAGTGGAGAGAATTAATTAATCTCAAATAAGCTTTCAATCAAAATTCACGTAACATACTTTGTAACTTCTTTCTCTCAAATTCTCTCTAGCCAAACACATTTTCAACTTCAATTTCTCCAGGTAAAAATCAGGATTGCAGAGAGTTTTTGATTTCTAATTGATTTATAAAGCTTTTGCATCAAATACTTATTACTTCTATATTGATTTTCATGTTTTATCAAGCAATTAAGGGGAAAAATCACCATTGGAGGTAATGATTTGTTCTTATCCTCTAATGAAAGGTTCTTTATTGAAATTCCGAAGTTCTTGATTCATTTTATATGATTTTCATTGGGTTTTAATTAATTAAACTCGGATTTATGGTTTAATTGGTGATTTATGATAGGAATTGAGGAAATTAGTAGTTGATCTGGTTTGCTGAGTTAAGGATTGATTTTCAACTTGATTTTGGTGTTCAATATGTTAATGAAGTGAGTTTTAATGATAGAATCCCAAAATCTAGAGAATCTCTAATTTGTTAGATTGATAGTTAAGAGATTTGAGGTGTTGTGGCTGATTATTGTTTGATGGAGGTATGAGGTTGATTTGAGTTGTTTTTAGATGTTGTTTGATGTTATTTGAAGGTTGAGATTTGTAGTTGTTGGCTGGGTTGGGGTTTTTGATGAATCGACGATGTTTTCGGTTGATAGGATGTGGTGTTGTGGAGGATTATAGTTGGATAATGTTATTTGTTGTTTGCTGTGAGTTTGGATGCATTATAATGCACCAGATCCTCTGTTGTGATGTGTTTGAAATAGGGGAAAATAATCCGGAAGTGAACCTTGGTGTTGAGGAGTTTCCAGGAGCTTGATTTGACATCCGCAAGAGAGGCGTTGCTTTGTCGGTGAGTGAAAACGTAGTTTAAAGCATTTTGAGGGCTTGAAATGATGTTTTGGGAGTTTAGGTAGAGCTTGAAACGCTTACCTAAGCTCGAAAGTAAGTATGGATTATTTTCTCTCTCGATTTCGGTTGGCAAATGATTTATGAAACGCACTTCTTTAATGATTGGTTACCTCATGTTTTATGCATAAAATGAGCATGGTTTAATGCTGGAAATTGATATGAAATGATGTTAGATGCATTTGGAAAGTAATGAATGGCTTTAAAAAATGTTTATGAACATGTGTAACACCCCAATTTTTTCCCCAAATTAAAAACCCTAAATAGTGAAAAATCCTAATTTTGTAACCCTAATTTTCGGGAATAAATAATTGAATTCCTAATTGAATTCAGTAACCTAATTGAGAAATTCGAAACCTTGGTGGCCACTGTGTAACGCGGGGGAAGTTAGGGGCCTTTGGTTGTAATTTACCCTTTTTCCCTATGGTATTTATACCCTATTATAACACCTAAATATCCTCTCAGCTACCATTTTATGAACCCTGGCCGCACCCTCACCCTAAATCCTCTAAAACTTACAACCCTTTCCCCTTGCATTTTTGGTGAAGCTCCGATTGTCCCATAAACGTCGTCTGCGTTGTACACGACCACCACTGCTAGCTTCCTCGCACCATCGCCTGCAAAACCCTACTCTTGCCTTGTCGTTTTTGCTCGACGTTAGTGCATGAGCCACCCTAGGTCCGTTCGAGATCCTTATCCGCCATCTTCTCTGCCTATCTCCATTGTCGGTTTCTTCTGGTGTGGGTAATTCGGGTTACGGTTTACTTGTGCGTGTGTAAGTGGTTGCACCCGAAATGTTGGATTTTTGTGCGGTCAGAATATGACCTTAGAGGTCGCCAGAGTACAGTTGTCGTCAAGCCGCGCCGGCAAGGGTTGTAAACCCTAATTTTCCCAGATGGGTTTTGTTGGGTTCGAGCTAGTGTTTGTATGGGTTAAGGGAAGAATGGGCTTAACCAATGTTTACTTGGAGAGGCCAAGAGAGAGAGAGCAGTAGCAAGCCCAAATGTGGTAGAAAGCTGGACCGAACCGGCTCAGACCTAAACCGAAGCAGTGAACCGACCCGCGACCGTTGACCCATTGACCCATGACTCGACCCGCGATCGTTGACCCGTTGACCGTGACCTAAGCTGACGTTAGCGTAGACTTTTTGGTTGACATTAGTGTTGACTTTTTGACTGACATCATCGTTGACTTTTTGGCTAACGTCGACGTTGACTTTTGGTGACATCAGTGTTGACTTTTTAATGATGTCAGTATTGACTTTTCAGCTAAAGTCAACTTTACATTTTTCGATGTTCTGATTCCAAATTCGCTGCTCGTTTTCCCAAATTAAAACCCAAAAGACCGTTTTGCTATCTACAATTAATTGTATTTAATATTTTGAGAATCTTGGATATCAGAATCTAATTAGAATGTTGTTGTGTTTAGGTGACGTTGACTCGGAGCCTAAGAACCTTCCTCCTCCTCCACCAGTTCAACCTCCCTCTGCACAGCCTACGAGTTCTGCACGTGAGTATGGTTTCATTTAGTGGTTATGTTAGTGTGGCATAGTAGTAGTAAATAATTATGTTTGTTGACCTCGTAGGTGTTGACTCTTTCTGACCTAATACTAGAGCTGAGCGTGGGAGACGTCACTATCGACGTTGAGTTATTAACTGCCTAAGGTGTGTTTCTTTTTGTGCTACATTATTTCTGTGCTCAGTGTTATGTACGCATAAGTGTATATGTGATTGATGGGAATTGTTTGAATGATTTATGAGTTATGTAATAAATTGAATGATGACTTGCCATGCACCACATATCTAAATCGGACTGAATAAAATATTAAACTTATATTGCACGCAATTTGAGTAACAGATCAGATATACTTTCGGACTCAAAATATAATAATCAGAACATGTTATATCATTTGGGTTGGGAAATTATACGAGGAAGTACAGTGGATTCACCCTTCGAGCTGAATTTCACTTCTAATCAGTGGCTCCACCCTCGGGTCGAGTTTCCACTTAGGATGGTGACGATGTAGTTAGAGTGGTTCTGGGGAACCTTACTCTTCGGATGGTGTATGGAGATGGGTGCATGACATTTTATGTCTCTTATTAAATGCATATGCATATTAAGATGACTGTTAAACTGTGCTTGTTGTTCGTATTTCTGTTATGAGTTTTTATTTGCACTTTAGAGACACACGGAGCTTCATAGCTTACTCCCCCTAGTTCTTCTTTCAGATACTCAGGCTTAGGCGTACGGTACTTGGAGGATTTTCGTATTATCAGACTTTATCTTATTATACAGTATGGTTATTTAGACATTGAATTTTATACATTATTATTATTATTATTATTTCAGATGATTTTGTATTTGGGACTTGGGACATTATTATTATTTTGAGACTTATTGGTTCGACATGCATTATATGAATTTCTTTCAGATTTTATAATAACTTTTGGAATTTTGCTAAATGATTACGTTTTATTTAATTTGATATAATTTTTTGGTTTTGATCTTTTATAACTAAGTTGTAATTTGAATTATTAAACATAATAACCTTTCTTGAGGGACAAGTTTTTAAAACTTAACTTTCAAGATTCGACTTAAGAAATTAGGTCAATTTAGGATGTTACAACATGGCTTATGCATGGTTTAATGCATGACGAAATGATTTGAATGATGCATATGAAAACAACGATGTATGTTTATAAAAATGGATTATATTGGTAAGTGATGGATTGAAAATGATATAAAAAGTTATCGGATATAATTGGCCGGCCATAAGAGTTAAAGTGCACTATAATAAGTCGCCCGTGGTTGTAGAGGTAGTACGATAGGTACTTACTCCGATCATGTAAACCCTAATGTTTTTAAGGTAACACTTAGATGGCTTTTACTCCAGCCATTGGCTTCAGAGGTTGTTGCATTGCGTGAGTTCACTCCACGTTGGAGGATGAGCCTTGGTAGTGTTGAGGTGGTGCATGTGTTGCACAACTCCATGCCATTGAGTTGTAAAAGATTGGGAAATCTCTTGGGAAATCCGTGTATCTGATGTTAAATTTGATTTATGGAAATGATGTATATGGTAATGGATCACTTGAAAGCCAATATAATGTTAGAATGTATCATGTTGATGTATTGGTTTGTATAATGTGATTTATACATGTTTCACTCCTTAAGCTTTGCATATGGGATGTTATGCATGAAAAGGCTTAAGTAGAGGGAATTTCTTATGTGATTATGCCGTGGAATCCATGATATATGTGCATATGGTTTAATATGCTGATTTTGGAAAGATTAAGTGCATGTTTTGAAAGAATGGCATGATGGTTTTGAAATGGTTTTAAATTGCATTGGATAATGTTTGTGTTGTGAGCGCTCCTCACTAAGCAATGATTTCTTACGCTCTCTTTTATCATCAATGCAGATTAATTGAGCAAGGGGACCTAACAAGCAAAAAAATGATTTCCAAGACTTGATTTACCAAAGTATGTTTGAGATTTAAAGTAATAATAAAGGTAGTGTGGCTTAAATGTTGTTGGGAGGGTTTGAGTTCTTAACTCCTTGTTTGAGCAAGTTTATATTGCTGTTTTGGACTTGTTATAAGATTGGTTTGCTGGATTTTGCATATGGTATATGTTTTGGTACTTTTGGTAACATGGTTTTAGGAAGCATGCCTACAGTTTACCTTTAAAGCATGTTTACCATGAGTTGATGATGGTTTTGTGTTTCTATGATTAGGTTCAATCCTTGGTAATGTTGCATGAGTGTTTGAAGCATGTTAAACTGTAATGGTAATCATCAAAGTTTGTTAAAATAGCAAAAATAGACATTTTGGGTCCAAGCGTATCAAAACGCGTATCCCCGTATCGGTACAGATAAGCCATATCAGGCATGGTGTTTCGGTACGTAAGATAGCCGTTTCGATATGGGCAAGCCAATCTAGGCATAACGTTTCGGTACGCAGGGTAGTGTTTCGGTACTGGTAAAAGCAAAATAGCAAGGTGTACCGATACGCGTAGTAGTACTGGTACAATTTTGAGCTACTAAAATCTGGGTTTTACAAAGTCGCCAAGGCGTACCGATACACTTGCTCGTGTACCGATACGGGCAGCTGTTATTTCAATTATTTGGATGATTGAAAGGTTTTTGATTTATTCTTTTTGGTCCCTGATTGTTGTGAATGCAATTGCTTGAGTTTATATGGTCATATTAAGCTAAGAATTGACATACAAACATGTAATCCGACTAATTGAGGATTGGTAACCCTAATTTTAGTAATGGTCCTTTAACTTACCAACTTTACATTTTAATCCCTAAAATGTATTGTATGCAGTTGGTTGCCTTTCTGTGGTCCGTTTCCTTTGTAACTTCATCCGCTGCAAGCATGATCACTTAGGATTAATAATATGCATCTATAAATGATAAAAGGGAAAATGGGCCAACTTTTGAAATCTTTCTCCAGTTTTCTTCGGCAAACCTAATGTAGCTCGCTTGGTTCGGTCGGGCGTCTAGGCTGGGTCGAGGGCGTTACATTTGGTGGTATCAGAGCCAGGTTATGATTGTTGGGAGTGGGTTATGGTTTGCTTAAGTTTTTTGGGAAGTTGTTTGACACGTATGATGATTGATTCATGTTGTTTGATATGCATAGTGATTGATTACATGTTATATGCCATGTTGGGGTATCATTTGGGACATATTGCCTTATTACTACTGATATGAAATGTTTTTGATTTGAAATGGAAGTCTTGGATCCTTTCTTAAGGTTGGCCTAATTGTTTTGTTTTTGATGTATTATCATGCCTTAGACTCTCTGTTTACGATGACACTGAGGAGAGAATTACGTTTTAATGCAAATACAGAGAGGCAAGATAACGAGAATAATGTTATGTCTATTGAGGGGTTGCCACCTCTTCTGCCGAATCCACCTGCAGGTGTGGAACAAGTACCACCTGTGCTAGCTGGGCCAGTGTTGGGTGATATGACGCCTTTGATACAGCCGATGATGAGAGCTTTTTAGGCTTGGTGGCTGGAGTACATGTGCCTATACCAACACCAGTTGCTGCTGTTAATCTGAGATTACCATTAGAGTGTTTACGTGGCCTCGGAGGGGTCGATTTTAGAGGGTTGACACTCGAGGCTTCCGAGGAGTGGTTTGCCAGCACAGATCGTATATTTGATCAGATGGGTTGTTCTGATGCCCATAAGCTTGAGTTTGTTGTATCCCTCTTGCATAGGGATGTGTATAGTTGGTGGACTACTGTGATTGCAGGTATGGAGCCCGGCGATGTGACATGAGAATTCTTCCAAACTACTTTCAGGAAGAAGTATCTCGGAGTTAGATACCTGGATGAGAAGAAACACTAGTTCATAGCCTTGGTGCAAGGTGATATGTTGGTATTTGAGTATTTGATATAGTTTGTGAGGCCGAGTTAGTATGCTTCGGAGTTGGTGCCCGATGAGAGGCATTGTTGCGACCGATTTTGTTATGGTTTGGTGCATGAAGTTAAGATATATATATTAGCTGCAAAATATATTGACTTAGATGTGTTGGTTTTGAAAGACAAGGATATTGAGCAGAGTTTGGGCATGAATCTTGTGCTAGAGGGTTTGGTTCTAGTAAGAGAGTTGACGAGTACAGTACTGGTGGTGGCCGGTATAAGAGGCACCGTGATCTGAGACATCGACCTAATCATGGACGGAGAGGACAGTTAGCGCAGAGTTCTAGAGGTGGGATATCGGAGTGCGCTCAGTATGGGAAGAGATATTTTAGGGTTGTTAGAGATCAGACAGGGTTTGTTGGGATTGTGGATCTCGAGACCATATTAGACGTGATTATCCTTAGGCAGGACGAGCTAGTCCAATTTTCGCACCGGTTGTAGCTAATACTTGCTGGAGTTTTGGTTTGACTAATCATGTGAGGTGTGATTGCCCTACATTAGCTAGAGGTGCATAGGCTCCTGCACCTGCTGTGGTTGCATTGAGAGGTCATAGTCGAGGACATTTCCAGCCGAGAGATGTTGGGCGTATGACTGTGGCACACATCGTTGTTATCCAGCCGGAGGTTAGAGGCCCCTAGAGGGTGTATACGTATCGCGAAGGACACAACGATACCGATGTGATTGTAGGTACCTTTACTTTGCAATCCTTACCATTATTTTCATTGGTTGATTCTGAATCTACTTATTCGTTTATTCTGAGTGAGCATGTATAGTTGCTTGATATACCTGTTAAGATTTTAAATATTGGTGTTCAAGTAACTAGTTCTTTGGGTGAGAAGGTTGTGGTTAGGAGGTTATACCATAGGTGTCCTCTAATGGTGCAAGATCATGTGTTTGCCGTAGATTTGACGGAATTGCTATTCCATGGTTTTGAAGTAATTTTAGGGATGGAATGGTTATCCGAGCATAGAGCAGTTGTGGATTTTTAAACCAAACGAATATCCTTGCGTCTTGTTGATGATTATGAAGTTGTGGTGGTTGGCGAGAATGCAAAGTTCCTGTCTAATGTTGTTTCAGCTTTGGAAACAAGTCGAATGTTAGAACTTGGATGTCAGGTGTATTTGGCCTATATTATGAATCCTAGATCTAAGGATGTACGTGTGCAGGATATCCGTACAATTTGTGATTTTTAGGAGTTTTTCCTAAAGAGTTACTAGTGTTACCGCCGGATAGGGAGGTAGAGCTTAAAATCGAGACGTATATTGATACGGCTTCGGTGTCTATTGCGCCTTATCGCATGGCACCTAAGAAATTGAAGGAGTTGAAGACGCAGTTTTCGGAGTTGCTCGATTGCAGGTTTATTAGACCTAGTGTTTTACCTTGGGGTACGCTGATGTTATTTGTGAAGAAGAATGATGGCACGATGAGAATGTGCATCGATTATCGGTAACTGAATAAGTTGACGATTAAGAACAAATATCCTTTTTCACGGATTGATGATTTGTTTGATCAATTCTGAGGTTCATCAGTATTTTCTAAGATCGATTTGAGATCGGATATTATTAGTTGAAGGTGAAGGATGTTGATGTGCCAAAGACTGCCTTTCGTACGATGTATGGGCATTACGAATTTCTGGTGATGCCGTTTGGGTTGACCAATGCACCAGTTGTATTTATGGATATGATGAATTGGGTATTTCATGAGTTCTTGGATCAATTTGTGGTGGTGTTTATTGATAATATTCTTGTGTACCCTCGTACCGAGAAAGATCATGATAAGCATTTGCGGGTTGTGCTTCAGAGGTTATTGGATAATCATTTGTATGGCAAGTTGAGAAAATGTGAGTTTTGTTTGAAGGAAGTGGTTTTCCTTGGACATGTGGTGTCGGCGGAGGGAATTTATATGGATCCGTAAAAGATCGAGGATGTGGTGAGTTGGAAGCCACCTAAGTCGGTGACTGAGGTACGTAGTTTTCTTAGGTTGGATGGATACTATCATCGGTTTGTGGATAGTTTTTCAAGGATTGCTTCTCTTTTGACCAATTTGTTGCAGAAGAAAGTTCGATTTAAGTGGTCAGATGATCGATATCAAGCCTTTGAAAAGTTGAAGGAAGCTTTGACGCAAACTCCGATCTTGATTCAACTTGAGTCAAGAAAGAAGTTCGTGGTGTATAGTGATGCATCCTACATTGGGTTGGGGTGTGTGTTGATGCAAAGTGGGAAAGTTATGGCTTATGCTCTAGGTAGTTGAAGGTGCACGAGCATAACTATCCTACTCATGATCTTGAGCCTGCCACAGCTGTGTTTGAATTGAAGATTTGGAGGTATTATCTTTACGGTGAGAAGTGTGTTGCGTACACGGATCACAAAAGTTTGAAGTATTTGATGTCGCAGAAGGAATTGAATTTTAGGCAACGATGATGGTTAAAGTTACTTAAGGATTATGATTTGACCATTGAGTATCATCTGGGTAAAGCGAATATGGTAGCAAATACTTTGAGTAGAAAAGTTGTGGTTGAGTTGAGAGCTATGTTTGCTCAGTTGAGTGTAACTCGTGATGGAGGCTTGTTAGCTGAGTTACAAGTGAAGCCATCCTTGTCGCAAATGATAAAGGAGAAGAAATCGTACGATGATGAGTTGGTACCTCATGTTAAGGAAATAATGGATGGGAAACCATCAAATTTTCATTTTAATGATGATGGAGTGTTGTGTTTTAAGGACGGGATGGTGAGGCCTTGTAATGAGGAGTTGAAACGTACCATTTTAAGCGAGACCCATACTAGTCCTTTTGCTATGCATCCCGGTAGCACTAAGATGTATCGAGGATTGAAGGATGAGTATTATTGGGTTGGTTTGAAGAAAGATGTGGCTGGTTTTGTTTCTAAGTGCATGGTATGTTGGTGTGTTAAGGTTGAGCATCAATTTCCTTCCAGGTTTTTACAGCCGTTAAGGATATCGGAGTAAAAATATGAGAGGATCACCATAGATTTTGTGTCGGGGTTACCTTTGACACCGGCTAAAAATGATTACATTTGGTTAATTGTTGATCGATTTACGAAGTGTGCACATTTTCTGCCGGTGCATACGACGTATACTTTGGATAAGTTGGCTGATCTTTATATTGCTGAGGTTGTGAGGTTGTATAGGGTGCCCAAGTCGATTGTTTCGGATAGAGATCCGAGGTTTACCGTGAGTTTTTGGGAGTGCTTGCATCGATCTTTGGGTACTCGGTTGCATTTTAGCACTTCGTATCATCCTCAGACGGGTGGACAGTCTGAACGTATGATTCAGGTCTTGGAGGATATGTTCAGGTGTTGCATTATTGAATTCCAAGGAACCTGGGAAAATAGTTACCTTTGGTGGAATTTGCATACAATAATAGCTATCAGACGAGTATATGTGGCCTTATATGGTAGGAGGTGTCGTACGCCTTTGTGTTGGGCTGAGGTTGGGGAGAAGTATATTGCTATGCCCCATGTTTTGAAAGACACTAATGAAAAAGTGAAGCTTGCGGCTGATTGCTTGAAAGCGACATCCGATCGACAGAAATCCTACAAGAATTTGAAGCGTAGAGAAGTTGAGTATGCTGCCGGTGACAAAGTGTTTCTGCAAGTTTCACCTTGGAAGAAGGTGATGCGCTTTGGGCATAAAGGAAAACTGAGTCTGAGATTTATCGAGCCTTATGAGATTTGGATTGTGTTGGCCCTATGGCTTATCGGTTGAGTTTGCCTCCCGAGTTGGAAAAGATTCATGATGTGTTCCATGTTTCGATGTTGCGGAGGTATCGGTCGAATCCATCACATGTTATGCCAATTGAGGATGTTGAGTTGAGGCCTGATTTTTCCTATGATGAGGAACCAATAGATATCCTTGATACTAGCAGTAAAGTTCTTCGTGGTAAGACGATAGAGCTTGTCAAGGTGTTGTGGCGGCACCGAGGAGTTGAGAGGCCACATGAGAGAGTTAGTTGGACATGAAAGAGCAATTTCCGCATCTTTTTCCTCCAGGTAAATTTTGAGGACGAGATTTCTTAAGTGGGGGAGAGTTGTAACGCCCTGGTTTTGGTCCTAGGAGTTTTGGGGTGGTTTGGTTAGTCCAGTGGACTGGGATTAGATATTCGAGTCAGATTCGAGATTTTAAATTGAGTTAAATATTTTTTATGAGAGATAAAAATATGGAAAATAGTCTAAAATCATTATTAAATATATAAATGATTTTGGTGAAAACAATTTTAGAAAATGAAATTCGAAAATATGACATTTTGATTTAGTGACCAAATTGCAAAGTTTGCAAAACTATTTTTAGTGACTGTTTTGTGTATGGATCAAAAATTTGAATCTTTAAGGAGCTAATTATCCTAAAGGTTTTCATCAGATTTCTCCCTTTGATTAACTATTTTTAAATGGGTTTTTAAGTGCTATAAATAGTGGGGAGAATTAATTAATCACAATTAAGCTTTCAATCAAAATTCACATAACAAACTTTGTTACTTCTTTCTCTCAAATTCTCTCCAGCCAACACATTTCCAACTTCAATTTCTTTAGGTAAAAATTAGGATTTCAGAGAATTTTTGATTTCTAAAGCTTTTACATAAAATACTAATTACTTCTATCTTGATTTTTATGTTTTATCAAGCAATTAAGGGGAGAAATCACCATTGGAGATAAGGATTCGTTCTTCTCCTCTAATAAAAGGTTCTTTATTGAAATTCCTAAGTTCTTGATCCATTTTATATGATGTTCATTGGGTTTTAATTAATTAAACTCGGATTTATGGTTTAATTGGTGATTTATGATAGAAATTGAGGAAATTCGTAGTTGATCTATTTTACTGAGTTAAGGATTGATTTTCAACTTGATTTTGGTGTTCAATATGTTAATGAAGTGAGTTTTAATGATAGAATCCCGAAATCTAGAGAATCTCTAATTTGTTAGATTGATAGTTAAGAGATTTGAGGTGTTGTGGCTGATTATTGTTTGCTGGAGGTGTGAGGTTGATTTGAGTTGTTGTTAGATGTTGTTTGATGTTATTTGAAGGTTGAGATTCGTAGTTGTTGGATGGGTTGGGGTTTTTGATGAATCGATGATGTTTTCGGTTGATAGGATGTGGTGTTGTGGAAGATTATAGTTGGATAATGTTATTTGTTGTTTTCTGTGAGTTTCGATGCATTATAATGCATTGGATCATCTGTTGTGATGTGTTTGATACAGGGGAAAATAATCCGGGAGTGAACCTTGGTGTTGAGGAGTTGTCGGGAGCTTGATTTAGCATCGGCAAGAGAGGCGTTGCTTTGTCGATGAGTGAAAACGTAGTTTAAAGCGTTTTGAGGGTATGAAATGATGTTTTGGGAGTTTAGGTAGAGCTTGAAATGCTTACCTAAGCTCAGAAGTAAGTATGGATTATTTTCTCTCTCAATTTCGGTTGACAAACGATTTATGAAATGCACGTGTTTAATGCTTGGTTACCTCCTATTTTATGCATAAAATGAGCATGGTTTAATGATGGAAATTGATATGAAATGATGTTAGACTCATTTGGAAAGTAATGCATGGTTTTAAAGAATGTTTATGAACATGGCTTATGCATTTTTAATGCAAGATGAAATAATTTGAATGATATATATAAAAACAATGAGGTATGTTTATAAAAGTGGATTATATTGGAAAGTGATGAATTGAAAATGACATGGAAAAGTTATCGGATATAATTGGCCATCCATAGGATTTAAAGTGCACTATATAAGTCGCCTGTGGTTGTAGAGGTAGTACAAGAGGTAATTACTCTGATCATGTGAACCCCAGTATTGTTGAGGTAACACTTAGATGGCTTTTACTCTAGCCATGGGCTGTAGAGGTTGTTGCATCGAGTGAGTTCACTCCACTTTAGAGGATGAGCCTTGGCAGTGTTGAGGTGGTGCATGTGTTGCACAACTACATGTCATTGAGCTGTAAGAGATTGGGAAATCTCTTGGGAAATCTGTGTATCCGATGTTAAATTTGATTTATGGAAATGATGTATTTGGTAATGGATCACTTGAAAGCCAATATAATGTTTAAATGTACTATGTTGATGGATTGGTTTGTATAATGTGATTTATACATGTTTTACTCCTTAAGCTTTGCATATGGGATGTTATGCTTGGGAAGGCTTAAGTAGAGGGAATTGCTTATGAGATTATGCTGTGGAATCCATGATACATGTGCATATGGTTTAATATGCTGATTTTGGAAAGATTAAGTGCATGTTTTGAAAGAGTGGCATTATGGTTTTAAAATGGTTTTAAATTGCATTGGATGATGTTTGTGTTTTGAGTGCTCCTCACTAAGAAATGATTGCTTACGCTCTCTTTTATCATCAATGCAGATTAATTGAGCATGGGGACCTAGCAAGCAAGGAAAGGAGTTCCAAAACTTGATTTATCAAAGTATGTTTGAGATTTAAAGTAGTAATAAAGGCTATGTGGCTTAAATGTTGTTGGGAGGGTTTGAGTGCTTAACTCCCTGTTTGAACAAGTTTATATTGCTGTTTTGGACTTGTAATAAGCTTGGTTTGCTGGATTTTGCATATGGTATATGTTTTGGTACTTTTGGTAATGGAGTTTTAGGAAGCATGCCTATAGTTTATCTTTAAAGCATGTTTGCTATGAGTTGATGATGGTTTTCTTTTCCTATGATTAGGTTCAATCCTTGGTAATGTTGCTTGAGTGTTTGAAGCATTTTAAAGTGTAATGGTAATCATCAAAGTGTGTTAAAATAGTGTATACACTAACTTTTGTCCGAGTTTAAATTAAAAATGCTCAAAATAAGATCAATCCACATCACTCTTTTAATACCCAAAACCTTTATACCCTAAGCCCAAAATTACATGTCTCATTATATATGATTTTACATAGTAAAAAAATACAAAAACGATCAGTGGATTGATTGATCGAGCATATATTTGGGTTTTGGTATTTTTTCCATTGATTATTTATGTGTAATCCATTCTTATGGTTTAATGAAAATATTGATGAGATTTGTTGGTATCTTCTTTATTTATTTAAGTATCTTTCTTATTTGTTTTTGTTTAATTTATTTGTTTGTGTTATGTGTTTTATTTTTTTGTTGGATGTGGTTTAATTTAGTGTTTGCGTGTATGTGTTCTTAGGATAGTTTAGCTTTTTAGAATTTGTTTTAATTAATTTAAAACATGCCCTTGGTTTATTGGGGTATGTGTTTAAATTAATTAAAATGAATTTAGTTTAGGTTTTTAGGTTGATTGAGGCCTTAGTTAGTTTAGGGTTTAATTTAATTAATTTAAACTATGTGCTCAGCTTATTGGGGCATCCGTTTTAAATTAATTAAATTAAATTTAGGATTAGTTTTTTTGAGCTGTAGTTAGATTTAAGATTCGAATTAATTTAATTTTATCCTTGGCTTGTTGGGATAAATGTTAAATTCATTAAATTAATTAAACGCCTCTTAATCACCATTTAGGATAAATTTGATATTTGACTTAGATGAAAAGTTAATAAAATCATAATTAATTAATTCGATTCGTTTTAAATAGAATCCTTGGCTTATTGGGATACTAGTTTAAAATTAATCGAATTAATTATTATGATTCAAGATAATCCATAAATTATTAGGATATTCTAGTTTTTAGCATTTAATTAATTTAAGGTTAATATTAGTCTAATCTAGTTAATAATTAGATCACTAATTAGTCTCTTCCATAATTTGGCCCTTTTTAGGTTAGGACCTTAGTGGGCTTAGGCTTTAATTTTATGCAATTTCATGTCATGCATTTTAATTGCCATTCATATGACTTTAATATTTTAATGAACATGCATATGGTCAATTAACTTAACTTATAAAAATGAGGTATTTATTAATTCCGTTATTTATGTCGTAACAGTTCTGACTCATTGGATGTTGACCAAATATTCGAATTAATTCTTACCGTCTAAAGGTAAATGTAATTTGAGATAAAATTTTGACAAGTCATAACATCATTCTTAACTGCTTGCATCATGCATAAAGGTGATGAATGAAGTTCGAACCATAAATTAACACGACAGTCGGGCTTATTCGATGTCGGTTTAATCTATGGTTTGAGGTATCGTCACCCTTATTAATTAAATGTTCAATTAATTCAAATTCACCAATTTGACAAAGCCCGTCTAATTAAAACATATATTCAATCAAGAACACTTAATTAAATTCAATTTGAATTTTGATAATTTCCATCAATTAAAAGCAACATATATTTTGGTACCGATTCCGGGCGCGATGGGGTGCTAATCCTTCCCCATGCGTAACCAACTCTCGAACCCGTTTTTTTTAACAAATCTCTGGTTTTATGGTGTCTGGCCTACCTTAGTAGCCGGTGGCGACTCCAAGTCTTTTATTTTCAAAACGCGGCTTTTTAAAGGACTTTCCCACATTTTCAAATATTTACCCAAAAACAAAAGGAAACCTATTACTCCTTTTTAGCGATGTTCGATTTCAAAAAAAGGTCGCTACAAATAGCAAAAATGAACATTTTGGGTCCAGACGTATCGAAATATGTATCCCCGTACCCGTACGGATAAGCCATATCAGGCTTGGTGTTTCCGTACGTAGGATAACCGTTTCGATACGGGTAAGCCAATATAGGCATAGCGTTTCGGTACAGGTAAAAGCAAAATGGCAAGGTGTACCGATACGCGTAGTCGTACCGGTACAGTTTTGAGCTATTGGAATCTGGGTTTTACAAAGTGGCCAAGGCGTACCGATACACTTGCTCGTGTACCGATATGGGCAGCTGTTATTTCATTTATTTGGATGATTGGAAGGTTTCTGATTTATTCTTTTTGGTCCCTGATTGTTGTGAATGCAATTGCTTGAGTTTATATGGTCAGATTAAGCTGAGAATTGGCATGCAAGCATGTAATCCGAAAAATTGAAGATTGGTAACCCTAATTTTAGTAATGGTCCTTTAACTTACCAGCTTTACATTTTAGTCCCTAAAATGTATTGTATGCAATTGGTTACCTTTCTGTGGTCCGTTTCCTTTGTAACTTCATCCGCTGCAAGCATGATCACTTAGGATTAATAATATGCATCTAGACAAGATAAAAGGAAAAAATGGATCGGTTTTTGAAATCTTTCTCAGGTTTGCTTCGACAAACCTAATGTAGCTCGCTTGGTTTGGTCGGGCGTCTAGGCTGGGTTGAGGGGTTTACAATCAACATTCAAACAAAACCAACCAGGATCAGGACGTGGCCATTGAAAACTCACCGGTGCCAAGTTTGCCATGGTTGGAACGAGTGAGAAGCTGCCTTTATAATATCGAGCCCACATAATGCTTCGATGGAGCGTAGTCTAAGCTGGGCAGAAAGAAAGATTGAAAACAAAGTCATTTCTTCCCTTCCATAGTTGCCAAACTATCGATGCAAAGAGAGTATTCCAGGGAATGTCTCATTCCGTTGCCAGATCATGCGAACTAAGGTTGAGATGGAGCCATTGATGTACATCAAGTGAAAAAAAAACGCACAACAGTCGTGGGCGACAGGATAGAGCCATTGATGTACAATTAACCCTTTAATTTAAAATATGGTTAATTGTCTTAAAAATTAGTGGTATTTAAGGGTGTGTAGTATTAGTAATGTCTAGCGGTGTGTGCAGGGCTTGAGCTTTTGGTGACCTTGGGCAAACCTACAAATTGGGCCCTAAATTAGGGTTGTATTGCATTTATTGTAGTTGCAGACATAACAGATGCTATTTCGGTCACTGCGAGTATCGTGGTTGTAAATTTTTTTAATAACATATGCTACTGCGGATAGGGGTGGGCAAAACTTGGCTTGAAAAAACCAAATTATTCAACTCGACTCGATGGAAAAAAACTCGGCTCGTAATTTCATAAACTTGACTCAGCTTGAAAAATTTTCAAATAAAGTTTGAGTTATAAAATGAAAATTCGAATAACTCGAAATTTTTCGTAACTAGTGGAAAAATTTTCAAGTTTGAGTTGAGTCCCCCAATTTCATCTTATATATCTATCACATATTAAAAAATATGAAGAAATATATATATGAGTGTATTGTATATGGTTATAGAAAGCCATTTAAATTGAAACTAATTAGTACTATAACATTATAAATATTTACAATTAAATTTGAACAGAAACTCGAATGACTCGACACAAAAAAATTTCAAATAAAGTTTGAGTTATAAAATAGTGTTGGTCGACTCGACTAAATCGAATTTTTTTTACTCGACTCGATCGAATGTCCACCTCTAATTGTAGGCATAAAAGTTGCAGGTTTCGCGATTCCAGATGATGCCGCTACCACCATAAAATGGTCTTTGTTGCGGTTACATACCGCTATTTAAATTCATGTCCCTAATAACAAGCATTGAAAAAAAGCTAAAATTTAAGAGCATGCTCATAATAAAAATAATTAAAAAAATTGACCCCTAATAACAAGTATTGAAAAAAATGAATATTACGAGTAGACATCTAATAATAAATATTAAAAATAAACCCTTATTAACAAATATTAAAAAAATTGAGTTTTTAATAATATATATTAAAAAATTAAATCCTTAATAACAAATATAATTTGAATAAAAACGATTACAAATCTGAGCTGAGCGGTAGGCCTGGGCGAACGTTTTTAATTCTGACCCAAGACCGACCCTGAGTCCCGGGTGTATGCCACTCGTTTTAAATTCATCCTTTAGTTATATAATATAACCTGTCAACAAATAATTAAATCCGTAGTTAAAACTTAGTGATTAAACAGTTAGTATTTTATTTTACATGTCTGGATTATAGTATATCAGTATTCCATCCCACGTGGATTTATCTAGTTAGCAAGAAACAATTTTATGTTGGATAGAAGTTTTCGGACGGATTTTAACATCATACCTTATTTTTTAAATTTTTAGATAAATCATAATAATAAATATTTTTATTTTAGACATAAATTTATATGTAATTAAACTTTAGTAATGAACTCAAAAAAAAAACTATTTAAAAACAAAACTTTAGATAAAAAATTATATTTTAGAAATATTTTTTACTAAAAGATCACACGTGAGTAAATTTGAATAATTAACTCCTTTGAAAATTATTTTAAAAAGAAATTATTTAGGTAAAATTAAGTTGATTGAATAATTAATCAATTAAAATTAATAATCAATCAAATAAATTAACTGTGATTTGGTTTGTGAAGCTATAACTGACGAGTATAATTAATCGATTTTGGCCTCATGCATTCTAGTTCTAGAGTTGGGAGGAGTGGATGGGAAGTAGGTGGACAAAACTCGACTAGAAAAAATTAATTGTTCTTGATATTGAAAAATTTAAATCGATTTGACTTGACTCGTAATTTTATAAATTCTACTCGAAATTTTTTTTAAATAAAATTTGAAATATAAAATGTAAAGTTGAATAATTTGATAATTTTAGTAATTAGTTGATCAATTTTTTAAGTTTGAGTCTTGTCCCTCAGTTCTTCACCATATATTATGTATATCACATGTAAAAATATAAAGAAATATATATATGGATATAGAAAACCGTATAAATTGGAATCAATCTACATTATAACATTATAAATATTTACAATTAAATTTGTATAAAAACTTGACTCGAAATTTTTTCAAATAAATTTTGAATCGTAAAATAAGACTAGTAAGCTTGACTAACTCAAAATTTTTAACTTAACTCAACTTAATTGAACACTCAATCCTAATATGAAGTATCTAGTGGTAGTTGGTCTCATGAATCCGGATGTAGGGCATGCTACAACCTCTGTGATGCTCTATACAAAAATGGACACGTAACACCCTCGACCTGGATGTCAAATAAGGGCCTCAAGCCCAAACCAAAACCATAAAATTTATCAATCTGGGTTTAGCCTAAATAAGGTATTTTCCAAAATATTTAGATCCAATAGCTAAAAACATAGATAAACAATTTAAATCGTTACAAAGGAGCTCCACTTTAATTTAAAACATTTATACATTCGACTTAATTAATACAATTTCAAAAGTAAGAATTACAGACTCGACCACGTAAGGTACTATGAATACATAGCCCAATAAACACAAGTTCCGTATTCTGAAAACCTCCACATGCTGGAATCTCATACAAATAGTGCTCCTCGAACCCACGATCTGACGATCAACCTACGCACGAAAACAATGATTCCGAGTGCTAAGCTTACAAAGGTCAATGGTACACATCTACTTTAATATACTTCATGATAATCATAAACATAAGCATGCAAGCTAGTATGAGCAATAAGGAGAGATAAATAAACATGTGGCGCTACCACTAGTCGCCTAAACACGTGCTCTCATCATAGGAACACATCATACATGACACACAAGGCCCAACCATACTCAGGATCTCACTAGATCGTCCGAGCAAAAGCACACAAAGTCATACCACAAACCTAAAGTGAGGCCCGATGTCACATAACCTTAGGAAAGTACACTCTGAGTGAGGCTCAGTGTCACACAGCCTTGGGAACATACACTCTCTCTAGGTGAGGCCTGGTTTCATACAGCCTCGGGAATGTACACCCATACTCGGCATCTCTTCTCGAGTATCATCGAATGAGGCCCAGTTTCACAGAGCGTCGGGAAATTACATTTAGCATCTCTTCTCGAGTATCATCGAATAAGGCCCAGTGTCACACAACGTTCGAGAACGTACATTCGGCATCTCTAACCATGATGTTGCAACATTCTCTCTAGGTATCTGGATCCCATCAACCAAAGGTGACTCAACCAACCAAGTGTTCAAACCACACACAACATTGACACGATTACCATACAGCACACAACATTGGCACGATTACCATAACTCTATGGTTTCTATCAATTATCAAGTCACCTAATTAAGTTTACCAATTTATTGATACATTATAGAAGTGTAAATTAAACATTTTTATTAATTATCTTATTAATCTGCATAATCTCATCAATTAAGGCATATCCTTAATGTTCCACATTGATTTTCTTCTTTAACTGACATTTAGATTATTTAACTCAATGGGTACTGGTACTTGAATATGAGTATCGATATGGTACCTCTGGGTACCAGTACTCACACGTGTTCCGATACTCACATTGCTTATTAGAAATCCTAGATTTCCAAAATTACCGGTATGGGTCAAACCGTACCGATACAACCCACAATCACGTACTGGTATGGCTAAAGCTCGTACTAATACCCTACTTATGGGCTCGCACCATTTCTTTGAATTACGATGTTACAATGTTTTATTCGATCTCTAAAGTTTATGAAAGTCATTAGGGTTTGTTTACTAACACATTCAATCAATTAATATTAATTATCGACTGCATAATTATTTAATCAAATATTTATCGGTATTATTATCTCTTAAATATAATTTCTATTAATTCACGCCAACCAATCAGACTATTATACAAGCCATCACAATTATTAATTAATTAAACCAATCATCAAATAATTATACGAGTCAAATCATATCCTTGAACATCATCATGCATCTCACATATATCAAATCTCATACTACCGGTCTCCAAACATGCATATTCATCGTCTACCTATTTTGCAGACACTATCACGCAAAGCAATCACATTTATGATTCTCATGAAGCAGTAGGAGTTCGAGGTGTACTAACCTTAAGTCAAAGCGATAAATCCCCATCCAAGATCTTCCAAATTGTCTCTTTAATTCCAATATTTGAGTCCACAAATTCCTCGGATAAAATAAATACGACTACATAAGCTATTTTACATCAGCAAACTACTTTAAGGGATAAATGCGTAAAAACAGCTTACCAAGTTTGAATTTGGCAAAACAAAATGTGCCAATGGACTCAAAACGTCGAGAAACCCTTGAGCAGGGCCCCATAAAAAAGTCAATGCACAATCAAAGTAAAAGTCAATGTCCCTAGTCAAAGTCAATTGTCAACCCAACTGGTCAACAGTCCAGGCGATCCAGTACGACACAGGTGCACAGAAGCTACAGTGTACCCGAGGGTCTGTGATCCAGTGCATGCATGTACAGGGGAGCATGGTGTACTCCACATGCTGGACGACACCCACTCTCAGCCGCCAGAGAGTTCGGCTCGTGCGACAGCTTTCGGTGGCCGAACGGCGGCGACAAGCTCTAGTCTAACATATTTTCAGCTGGGGAATTTAATGGTGACCTCTTCTTTTGATTTTGAACACTCGAACATGGCTAACTTTCAAAACCTGAATCTTCTTTTTCTTTACCCCTCCAACGACAACTCTGACGACGATTTTGAGACCACCGACTGACTTATCTCGACGAGATGAACTCGATGGTGTAAGAGGTGTCGTAAATGGATGATCAGATTCTGGTAGATCAGAGTCAAAACTCTTCACTCTCACTTTTCTCCCACTTTTCTCTCTCTCCAACAAAATATCCTATCTTTTTTCCATATTTTCTACCACTTTGAATCCTTATTTGTATTAGTCTAAAATAATAACCACATGTCATCCTCTTTATTTTTTACTCTAGACTCCACTTTAAATCCTTATTTGCATTAGTCTAAAAGAATCCATTTAATGGGCTTTCAGAAAATAATTCTTCTTATTTTAATGATCAACTTAAAGATTCGAAACATGAATTTGATACCCATTAATTAATCCAAAATTAGGGTCGTTACAACTCTCCCCTCCTTAAAAGAATTTTTTTCCTCAAAATTTGTATATGTAAACCAATGAAGATGCTCAAACCCTTATGACTCTTTGACTTTCTCAAAGATTTCCCCTTGCGCTACTCTGATCTCTCACAAAATATATCAATCATAACGATTGTCTTCTAACGGTACAAACCCAATGGTACCTTGAAAGAAACATCACACAATTACGTCATCTAGAAAACTTAACTTATGTTGCCGAACCCAAAAGATTGTTGCACAACAAAATCTTTCTACAACTCCACACGATCTAAAAGAATAGGTGGTTATACAGCCATTGTAACCAAAATGAGGCGATCCCTCTCGTGGTGACTCCCTGAAGCAGATTATAACTTTGATGACATCCATTATCAATATCATTGCTTGCCCGGTGTAAACCTTCTGAAAACGAATGACGTCTCAACTCACCTAAAGCATTTACCTTAAACTCAGCATGATAACTCATATCGGCAACTAAAGTCGCTCCCATTAACTCAGTTCATATAAGAGTCTTACACTCTAAACTATAATGTGTTCGGAAAACACGTCATCTATACCCCCACTCAGATCTTTCATCGCATGAAATTTCCACCAAGGGATAAGGTTCCATCACAAACCTCGAATCTCGCGTCAAAAAGTAACATGTATACACCGCAGTGTCATACAACCCAACCCACAAACAATCCAAGCAGACTTTCTATCTGGATCTCACTTTGCTGAAAATATCAAATAGTACCTACCAAGGACTATATCATTACTCAATGTAATCCCATCAAAACCGTGCACTCACAAGTCCTTTACAAGACTCACATTCATCTATTTAATTTTTTTCAAAAATAAACATCGAAGCATCACAACAACTCTGAAGAACTCAATGTTTGACTCCCAACTGATTGCAAGTCAAACACTTGTCACTATCTCAAACACACAACTCCACACTATCTCCCAAAACACGTGGAGAAAGTTTGGTACAAACTGTCGCTCTCAGAATTCACCATATACTAACCACTGTACTATATAGGAAGAATCACTTGTCTTGACATATATTTCTCTAAAACATCCACAACAAGATCTCAAAGTCCATTAGAAACCATCGGACCTAAATTCAATCATAACATTGTATCCTGTTAATTATAATCAGATGCTACTTCTCGTAGCTTCCAAAGTTACCCAATTCCTTAACTTGAAACCTCACTAATGAAACACACGGTCAACAGTCCTCAATTACTTTGACTCACGTCGTTTTCCAAATCACAAATTCCTTAACGATCAAGTACCCAAAACTTCACATTGTTAGGGTAGGCACACCCTTCCCTCTTATTGCACAAAAATACAGCCTTAACAATACAACAAAACATCATCGAAGAACTCAAAATCTTACTCAAATTTAATCGAATCAGCACAATTATTACAACAAACGGTCTCACGTAGCTCAGATCTCCACCAATATTCCTCGGCTCCTTCCATGGAAACTATGATACAAATCAAAAGCATTTACAAAGTCTCAAACCCTTGCTTCCTTACTGATTACACGATAACTAACCTTTCTCACACACAAGGTCATTAAGGTAATTATCTTGTCAATGTTCATATTTCTATATTCCTCGTACATTTACACATGTTACGGAAAACATCAACTTATATTTGAGAGACAATTATGGTGGCCCCCACCCTATCATCACTAAAACATCTCAATCGTCACTTCAGACATTAAACTTTACCACGACACACCCTAAAAAGAGATATCCTCATTCCAAAATTTATTTCAAAATTACCAGCCTTCAACACTTAACCATAAGCATCCCATTCTCAAACCAATCCCAAAAAAACACACAGGTACTTTATAATCGGTTAAACGAGTTATCCACCTTAGAAGACACGTAACGATCTCTCACTGCCACATAACAAGCTATCAACGGTTTAAGCATCACCTTAATGAACTAACTTCTTACTAGTGAACAAGCCCGGTTCTCCCTCGGGCGAAACACACAGACAAAAGAAATCTCGTTCAAGTTGTACCTTCGCAACTGAATCTTTGACTTTCTCAACTGGGTTGGTGTCCTCTACAAAGGCGATGGGCACCGACATCCAACTCGACCTTACCTCAAAATCCACTCATGTTCTTGACGGGAAGGAAGTCCCGATGACTCATCCAAGAGGCATAAACAAACACTTTGGCAGTCTAAAGGATCTTGAGCGTCGAACTGTACACATTAGCATCTATCGAACAGTCAAACATGTTTCATAACCCCATTGTGTCATTCTCAAAATGACCACTGTGAAAATCACAGTAGAAATACAACGATCCAAATAGTCTCATTACCAAAGATTGGGTTCCCTCGAGCTCTCAGAGCCTCGAGCCCACTCTCGACATTACTGGCTAGCATTGCGCTTGATTAACCAAATCAATTCCCAAGGTGCAACAACTCCGAATAAGGTAGCACTAACAAACCCGTAGAACATCCAACTTCGGTTACACTCTAACATACTAGTGGATACTGAATCCATTATCTCCGAGAAATGCCTCTAAGAAGGGCGACGATACTCTCCAAGTATCAACAAGACTCTTTTTTTAAGCGAACAAAGGGTCCTCCAACCAACATGCATCCACTGATAAATTTTGAGAGTGGAATATCCATACCCACATCACAACCGTTATTCACGCATAAGGATGAAGATTCATTTCCAAAATGTAACACCCTCAACGTATAATCAATAATTAAATACACATGGAAGATGTTACTAAAGTTTTTAACTGATTTCCCGACTTGTAAGTTTTTTAAACCAATTTAGTAAAACAACTTTTCCTCAGTTTCATTGAATTATAAACCTGTCTAGTAACACCTAGTTTCAACCCTGAATTGATTAAATAAATATTTAAGACAGTTATTAACTTGAAAATATAATTCAGGGTGTAAACTATCTGTGCTACCGAGACCCTTTCTTTGATTTAAAAAGCGCTACTTGATTAACATAAACTACATAATAATTTATACCAAATACCATGTCTAAGAGTTTAAAACCATATCATTTATCCATAATACTTATATTACATGCCCATTTAAATAAGTAACCTAACTTATAAATTCAGTAATATAAATCAACTGCATATTTAGAAATACGAGTACATGCCCACTAGTCTAGGATGTAAGTGTACATACTATTGCTTATAGGACATAACTTGATTTCCAATGTGCAGCTCCTTCCTTGATACTACTAACCCGATCGACCTACGTGTAATACGAATCACACGCCAAGTATAACTTAGTGAGGCATAAATATACAATATAAACAAATAACATATATATATCATCATTCCTGTAACAATGGCATGCAATTCTCTGCATAATTTATAACATTTCAAATCTCATCATTTATCATGGTAAATGAGAAAATAACTTATTTTAGTGAATCATGGTTGCATGTATGTATGTTTGAAGTCATAACATTATTCTTTCTTTATCGGTGATAAATACGATAGACATAATGGTCTATTTACTTGCTTAAAAGCATTTCCTGATTTATATCCCAAAGTACAATTCATGTGATGTTATGGTACGCGAGTCATCACGACACTGTAGTGTCTACGACGCCGTAGCATCTGCATTGCCGTAGCGATTGAGATGAGTACGTACTCGAGGATGCCCTTTGCTCCTCATTCAACACCTTAGTGTCTATCTCAGCACCGAAGTGCCTACATTATCTCAACACCGTAGTGCCTACATTATCTCAGCTCTGTAGTGCCTACATTATCTCAGCACCGTAGTGCCTATGACGCAGCTGCTAGGACTATATGGATATCCAACTATACCAAGACTTTCACACTAGTACTCGGGCATAACAATATAATACTTGCATATTCAATATCCAATTCACAATACTATCATCCATAATTCGATAATGGGTAGTTCATACCCACAATCTAAAATCTAATTTATCTTAGATAAATCATTATGCCATGTCAATGTATCTCATATGCCATTAAATTTTTCATGCCATTTGCATAATTTGATCAACATACATTTTTCATTAATATCAAGGTCGACTTATCGCAAGTCGTCATATTTATAAGATGTCATCTATGCATATAATGCATTCACCTGGGCTATGCAAAATATTGAGCCTCACTAAGCTAGTCCTCTACTTTTTCTTTGCCTCGTTTCTCTCGGGTTTCCTTGTCCTGCTCGGATGCTGCATAATTACCCATCGAAGATATACAATATACATGTTAGATTTTTCTTTAATCTAACACTACTTAAATATAAAATACTAGTATAAATATTCGAATATAAAAATTTTCCTAAAATTTTCCCTTTTTCTCCCTTAGAAGCCGAATAGTTCAATTTTGTCCCCAGTGACCTTTTTGCAACTTTTTCAAATTATTCAAGCCCAAATCAAAATTCTCCATAATTCTAACATTTTCCACTAACTTTTTCTCAATGCTCTTCAATCCACTAACTTTTACTAAAGTGACATTTTAGTCACTACTTCCACACAAGAGTTGGCAAACTTGTACTAATTATTCAATCCAACATTTTTACCATTTTTCTCAAATTTTCCCTTCTATTTTGACCCTTGGTCAAAATGGTCACTAAACATTTCAATGTTGTTTTTCATTCAAACAACATTCTAGTATACCCAAAATAATTTTTCCAACATAAAATCTTCATTTCCAAGAATTAACATTTAAATCCCCAAATTCTTCCTACTTGGCAAATTAGGTATCTAAACTTTGCAAGGACTTTATTTTAGTCCTAATGTCATAATCAAGCTTCTAAATTCATAATCTCTTCAAATCCACCATTAACATAATTTTCACAATATTTTCCCTAATTTACCAAGCATGCCAAAATAATCACTTAGATAACTAGTTGAGAATTTTCCATTCTAACATCAAAATCAAGCTTGTAAAATCATAAATCTATCATATTCATCCTTAATTTCAAAACCCTAAATAAAACCCCAAATTTTAAGGTTAGGTTTTATGTCTTCAAACATGAAACTAATCTAAATCTAAGCTTGATTTCAACTTCACAACTCTTAATTTACTTAAATCATACTTCAATCTCAATATAGAACATGAAACCCTAATTTCTCTCTCATCAATAACATAAACAATTCTTCAAATTACCATACAAAATTACTATCAAAAGAAAAAGCATGAAGCATAGATCAATTTTTCTCAAAGCAACATACCTTGATTCTAACTTTGGAGCCGTCAACTTGCCTTGGAAAATTTTGTGAAAATTTTCTTCTTTCTTTTTCCTTGGTTTCGAAAGTGGAGGAAAGATGATGAACAAATTTTTGTTCATCATTTATCCTAATATGCCACATGTATTAAAAAATGAATATTAAACTCATTTAATTCTTTAGGTCCAAATAATGCTTCAACTATATCTTATTTTCAAAATTGTCATCTTGTAAAATTGAAACCAAGTCTAGTTAGATTCTAACTAGAAACATTAAAATATTCATAAAAATAATATTTTATTAATTTTCCATGGCTTATGGAACTGCCTTTAAAATTCCAATTTGATCCGATAATCACTTACTATGAGTTTTCATTTTCCAAGCTATCGGGTAAAGTCTGAAATTCTCATAATTCTGATCTCCATAAATAAATATTTTTGACATACAAAATATTCCTTAATTTTGTAAAAATCAAAATCTTGAAATTTTGACTTGGTCTATTATACTGATAATTTACCCAAAATCTTTATCAGATAAATTATCTAAAAAATCCTTTATCTGATATCCATATGAATAATTTCAACTTCAACTGTTTCCCTTTTATCAGTCTCAATTACTGATATGAGACCTTCCCATAAGGTCACCCATCCTACGACTTGAGCACGCTTAACTTTGCAGTTCGATATAAATTCGATATCTTATACTGCATTTTTATTCGAATCAAGCATCTGCTTATCCCCTAATTGTTCGATAAAAAATAGATTTCCTCATAAATCCATTACCTAAAATCTAATTATACAGATCAACTTCCTATAACATGTACTATTTATTTGTACAATAAGAATATTCCATCAGGTGCCTATATTTTTCTTATCAGATTTCGACCAAACTTCGCAAGTACCCTATTTTGCTTGCTCTCTATCACATGGTACTCTTAATTCTCAGAAATTCCTTACCTAAAGTCCAAAATTAAAGAAATCCTAACTTTTATATTTTATCAATTTAGTCACTAAGTTAGCTTTTAAGCCCTTATCTTAGTACTAAATGACTCTTAAACAACTTAACGAATCTCGAGGTATTACAATTCTCCCCCTCCTAAGAAAATTCGTCCTCTAATTTTAAAATGTACCTGATTTAAATAGCTTCGGGTACTACTTCCTCATTTTCACCTCTGTTTCCTAGGTTGCCTCTTCCACTTTATGATTCCTCCAAAGGACTTTGACTAATGAAATTTTCTTATTCCTCAACTCTTTGACTCCATAAGATAAAATCTACATTGGTTCTTCTTCATATGTTAAATCAGGTTGCAACTCAATCTCTTATGGAGTGATAACATGCGAGGGATTTGATTGATACCTTTGCAACATAGATACATGAAATACATCATGGATCTTGCTCATCTCTGGAGGTAAGGCCAATTGATAAGCCACTGGTCCAACTCTTTTGAGAATCTTACAAGGTCCAATGAATCTGGAAATTAGTTTCCCTTTTTGACCAAAACGTAATATTTTCTTCCGTGGTGAGACCTTCAGGAATACTTTATCCCCAACTTCAAATTCAACATCCCTTCTCTTTTTATTTGCATATGCCTTTTGTCAGTCTGTGACTGCTTTGAGATTATTCTAAATAATCCTCACTTTATTTTCCATTTCTCGGGTTAAATCAACTCCACCTATTTTTTGGATCATTAAGAATATTTAGATTCTTTAATTCAAACCAATTAAGAGGAGTTCTACACTTTATTCCATAAAGTGCTTCAAACGGTGCCATTTTGATGCTTGCCTGATAACTGTTGTTATATGCGAATTTAGCTAATGGAAAATACCTTTCCCATGATCCAGTGGACTCAATAATACAAGCTTGTAACATATCTTCTAAGATCTGGATCGTTTGTTCTGACTGCCCTTCCAAGTATGGATAAATGCAGTACTAAAATTTAGTTTAGTACCTAAAGCCTCATGTAATGCTCCCCAGAATCTCGAGGTAAACGTCGGGTCTCTATCCGATACAATCGATACTAGGACACCATGTAGTCGTACTATCTCTCTGATATACAATTCTGCATACTTGTCCATTGAATAATCTACACGAACTGGAATAAAATGTGTAGATTTCGATAAACGATCCACGATGACCCATATTGAATCCTTTTTACTAAGCTTAACCGGTAGTCCTATTACAAAATCCATAGTCACTTTTCCCATTTCCACTGAGGAATGGAGTAGGCTGTAACAATCCAAAAGGTACTTGATGCTCTGCTTTGACTTGTTGACATGTCAGACATTTTGCTACAAACTCTAAGATTGCTCTTTTCATTCCTGGCCACCAATAGCGGGTTCTCAAATCTTGATACATCTTATTACTTCCAGGGTGCATAGTTAATGGGCAGTAGTGAGTTTCTGTTAAAATCTCTTTCTTCAATTCACTATTATCAGGAATATAAACTTTTTCTCGATAATATAAACAACCATCAGACTTGATTTATAGTCTTGCGCTTCTCCTCATTCAGCTTGTCTTCTCTTTTCAATTCATTCTTCATTCGAAAGCTATAAATCTTTGATCCAATTCAGAAAAGTTGGCTTAAGCTGAAACTCTGCTGCTAAATAACCATCTGGTCCCAAAGGTAGTTGTGCATTCATTGCGCGTAGAACAGAAAATGTCTTCTGGCTAAGAGCATCTGCTACTACATTAGCCTTTCTAGGGTGATAATCAATAACCACATCATAATCCTTTAAAAACTCAACCCATCTCCGTTGTCTAAGATTCAGATCTCGTTGTGTCATCAAGTACTTCAAACTTTTGTGATCAGTGTAGATATGACACTTTTCACCATATAAATAATGTCTCCAAATTTTAAGTGCAAATATCACTGCTACCATCTCCAAGTCATGATTCGGATAATTATTTTCATGAGTTTGAGCTGCCGCGAAACATAAGCTACAACACGTCCTTCTTGTATTAGTGCACAACCCAACCCATTATGAGACGCATCACTATACAGAATGTACTCTTTTCCCGGCTATGGTTGAATTAATACTGGTGCCTCTGTCAAAACTCTCTTTAATCTTTTGAAACTCTCTTGACACTTATATGTCCATACAAAAGAAATACCCTTCCTTAATAGCTGGGTAAGTGGCATAGCAATGATAGAGAAGTTTTGGACAAATCATCTATAGTATCCATCTAATCCCAAGAAACTTTTAGCTTCTGAGATATTCTTTGGTGCCTCCCAATCAAGAATAGCTTGTATCTTCTTGGGATCCACTCTTATTCCATCAGCAGATACGACATGTCCGAGAAAAGTTACTTTGGATAGCCAGAATTCACATTTGGAAAACTTTGCATAAAGCTGCTTTTCTCTTAATGTCTGTAATACCACTCGGAGATGTCGATCATGATCATCTTCAGTCTTAAAGTATACCAAGACATCATCTATAAACACCACCACAAACTGGTCCAAGTAGGGTTGAAACATTCTATTCATCAAATCTATAAATGCGGCAGGGGCATTTGTGAGACCAAACGGCATTACCAAAAACTCATAATGTCCATAACGAGTCCTAAATGTTGTCTTTGGTATATCTTCTTTCTTAACTTTTAGCTGGTAATAGCCTGATCGAAGATCGACCTTTGAAAACACATCAGCTCCTTTGAGCTGATCAAATAGATCTTCAATTCTTGGCAATGGATACTTATTCTTTATTGTCACCTTATTTAGTTGTTGATAATCTGTACACAATCGTAGAGATCCATCATTCTTCTTTACGAATAACACTGAGGCTCCCCAAGGTGACACACTTGGTCGAATATAGCCTCGATCTAATAACTCTTGTAATTGAGCTTTTAGCTCCCTTAATTCTGTTGGCTCCATCCTATAGGGTGCCATCGATACTGGCTCTGTTCTAGGATACACATTTTTCCAAATTGTACCTCTCTATCTGGAGGTAATCCTGGCAACTCATATGGAAATACCTCTGGAAATTCTCGTACAGTTGGAATATCTTCTAATTTCTTATTTTCTACTTGCGTATTTACCCCATTAACTAAATACGCTTCACACCCATTATTTAACATCCTTTGAGCCATTGCTGCAGAGATTACTGAGTTTAAGCAATCATTTCTCTCTCCCACTACAACTACCTCAGAACCATCTGGTCCTTGAAGTACTAATTGCTTCTTTTTACATTTAACATATGCATCATATGCAGATAGCCAATCAATTCCCAATATAATCTCAAATTCATGGAATGGTAGCTCTATCAAATTCGCTGAAAATTCAATCTCTTGAATCACTAAGGGATAATTCCTACATATTCGGGTCACTCTAGCACTATGACCAAGTGGATTACTGGCAATCACATCACTATTAATAGCCTCCATATGAATTCTTCTTTTAGCAACTAGCTTAGAGCTAGTATACTAATGTGTAGAACCAGGATCAATTAAAACAAACTCAGATTCACCAAAAAGTCAGAAAGTACCTACTATAATATCTGGATCATGCTTATCCTCATCTGTGCATATATTATATACTTGAGTTGGGGTTCAAAATTCCTATGTTGATGACGCCTCTGATCCGGCTGGGTTTGACATTCTAGCTTGTCCCGTTCCACCACGACCACGACCTCTAGGTGGAGCTACTGCAGATCGTTCTAACTGAATAGGGTTCTCTGTCTATCCTTGCAGACATTCTCTGGCAAAATATCCCATCTGACCACATCGTAGACATGGTCCTGTAATAATCCAACAAACCCCTCCATGATTCTTCCCACAATGCTTACATTCTGGTTTAGAAGCTTTTTCTGACTTCTTTGAGCCTGCGGTAGACATCTGAGATGCTTGGGCTCTTTTAAGAAAAGGATTCCCGCATGTTGATCCAATTCCAGTCTTGTTTTTTTGGCAAGAACCTCTACCTCACTTAGATTGTGTTTAAACAAATGATTCTCCGGGTCTTTTAGTTGATCGAGATGGTTGAGCTCTAACTCGCTCTAGATAGGCCTTTTCCATAGCCTTTGCTCTATTCACCGCATCTTGATAAATTGACATATTCATACCTAACATTAATTCCTTGGGTCTTGGATGAAGCCCCTCAATGAACCATTCGCAGCGAGATTTTTCAGCCGACACTAATTCATTTGCGTATCGGCTTAATCAATTAAACTCCAACTCATATTCATAAACTGAATGATTGCCTTGCTTGGGATCTAGGAACTGCTGAAGCATTTCTCTCTTAAATTGATCACCAACATATTTGGCACTAAATGCTTCCTGGAAAAATGTCCAAGTTACTTGTTCAGCAGGTACCAGCTCTATGGCATTTGACCACCATATACGAGCATGTTCCCTTAGAAGAGATACAACTCCCTCTAATTTTTTAGCATCAGAGAAACTTAACTGATCCAACATAACCTTAGCATCATTTAACCAAAAGTCTGTGGCCATTGGACCACCTTCTCCATTGAACTCAGGTGCACCCAATTTTTTAAGCTCTTTAGCAGTCGATGCCCTTACGGGTGCGGGAGCCGAAACTGGTACGGGTGCAGATGACTGCAACCTATTTACAATTGCCTATAACGCTTGCACTAACACTCCATATCCTTGAGCTGGAGCTCTCTGCTACGCAGGTGGCTCTGCACCACATTACTACCGCTTTGAGCCTCTTCCGGGCCCTGGTGATCAGTCGCATGACGTGATCCTTCAGCGTCCGACATTGTCTATTACAACATATTCATTATCATATTAGTAAAGAGCCACATCAAGTTATATAAGCAATACATCAATAACATATCATCCTAGGGGCATGTACACTTTAAACAAATCACATCTGACTCAATTTAACCTCCAGAATCGGCTAAACCTTTGCTCTGATACCAATAAATGTAACACCCTCAATGTATAATCAATAATTAAATACACATTGAAGATGTTACTAAAGTTTTTAACTAATTTCCTAACTTGTAAGTTTTTTTAAACCAGATTAGTAAAACAACTTTTCCTCAGTTTCATTGAATTATAAACCTGTCTAGTAACACCTAGTTTCAACCCAGAATTGATTAAATAAATATTTAAGATAGTTATTAACTTGAAAACATAATTCAGGGTGTAAACTATGTGTGCTACCTAGACCATTTCTTTGATTTAAAAATCGCTACTTGATTATCATAAACTACATAATAATTTATACTAAATCCCATGTCTAAGAGTTTAAAACCATATCATTTATCCATAATACTTATATTACAGGCCCATTTAAATAAGTAAACTAACTTATAAATTCAGTAATATAAATCAACTGCATATTTAGAAATACGAGTACATGCCCACTAGTCTAGGATGTAAGTGTACATACTATTGCTTATAGGCGATAACTTGATTTCCAATGTGTAGCTCCTTCCTTGATACTACTAACCCGATCGACCTACGTGTAATACGAATCACACGCTAAGTATAACTTAGTGAGGCATAAATATACAATATAAACACATAACATATATATCAGCATTCTTGTAACAATGGCATGCAATTCTCTGCATAATTTATAAAATTTCAAATCTCATCATTTATCATGGTAAAAGAGAAAATAACTTATTTTAGTGAATCATGGTTGCATGTATGTATGTTCAAAGTCATAACATCATTCTTTCATTATTGGTGATAAATACGATAGACATACTGGTCTATTTACTTACTTAAAAGCATTTCCTGATTTATAGCCCAAAGTACAATTCATGTGATGCTATGGTACCGAGTCATCACGACACCGTAGTGTCTACGACGTCGTAGCGTCTGCATCGCCGTAGCGAATGAGATGAGTACGTACTCGAGGACGCCCTTTGATCCTCATTCATCACCTTAGTGTCTATCTCAGCACCTGTAATCACTTCATTGTCATTCTTCCCCTCGCGATGCGCATAGATCCTCGTGGGTCCTCTACCCTCAGGTTGAACCGCCATTGTATGAGAAACAATCCTCTAACCTTTCTCTCTTCACTAAAAATTACCTCGACTATGCCCATGGCTTCTCTGTGGTGCAACATCAAGTGCAGGTGCTTGTCTACCCCTAGCCAACAACAAACAATAACATTTCAAATGATCTCTAGACCCACAACTCCAACAGGAATTAGAAACAACATACGAAGGAGCATACCCCTCCTTGGCCAAACGTGGACAGTCTCGCCTTATGTGATCTCGCTATCCACATACCCAACAAGTATTATGTTATGCTCTAACCTGGGCACTCTAACCCTGCGACCCTCGCCCAGCATTATTTCTACCCCATCTCTATTTAGGGCAATACCTCTTATCACGGTGTCTCTTAAATTAACTACTACTAGAACCAAATCTGCAACTCTCTTCTTAGAGCCAGAACCTCCTGAATAAGAGAGTAAACCCAAGTTTTGCTTAATTTCCTTCGCTCATGTAACCAACATATCAAAATCCATATAGTTAGGAGCCAACATATATGTCTTAATATCCTGTAACAATCCATAATGGAATAGATCATAGCGATGCCCCTCATCTGACACCAACTCAAGAGCATACTAACTCAGCTTGACAAATTGTACCCCGTACTCAAACACAGACATATTGCCCTAAACAAAGGCCAGGAACTTACGTTTCTTTTCATCTAAGTATCTAACCCTTGGATATTTCCTTTTGAAGGAAACTTGAAAGAATTCTTATGTCACATCACCGTGTTCCATGCTTGTGATCATGGTAGCCCACCAACTATGGACATCCTCCTCCAGTAGAGACACAACATATTCCAGCTTTCGAGCATCATTGTACTCCATCTGATCTAAAATATGATATGTACTAGCAAACCACTCTTCGAATGCCTCGGGAGCCAATCCTCTAAACTCAACCCCTTTCAGACCGTGTAAACGCTCTAACGACAAACTCGAATTAGCAGTAATAACCAGTGCCAGTGTTGGTACAAGTACATGCACCCCAACATCGCAGCTTGAAATGCTCCAGTCATTGCCTCTATCAAAGGCGTCATATCATCATACACTGGAACAGGTGGTGCAAGTGGTACTTGCTCCACTCCCTCAGGTGGATTAGGCAGGTAAGGTGGCAAACCTTCAAGAGGTATGACATTCTCCTCATCCCCTTGCCCTACGACATCAACACTCATGCTCAATCTTAATTCTCTCTTTGGTGGCATCATATAAAAATGTATTTAAGGTATGATAATTACACCAAAACAAAAATAATCAAGCCAGCTTCAATCAAGGATCCAAGACTTTCATTTCAAATTAAAACCATTTCATAACTATAGTAATAAGGCAACGTGTCCCAAAAATACCCCGACATAGCATATACCAATCACCATACGTATAAACAATCATCGTGCATAGAAAAAAACAATGAACAATCATCAACAACATCCCAACTTTTCGTAACCTGACTCTGATACCAACAAATGTAACTGCCTTAACATGGTCTAGCCAAAACTGAGCTAAAAGGGCTATATTAGGTTTGCGGAAGTAAACTATTACCTCTCCAAAAGTACTATTTTTAATGCCAATCTTATAATATTATTGCTTGTTTTTAGGCACATTTAGTTGCATTAGGATGTTAGAATCATGCATTTGCATAAGGAGTTTAGAGTTTTATCTATGCCAGTGTGAAGGGTTGTTTTGTTGGCAATTTTGCAGGTTTGGCATAGGATTTGGGCCAGAAAAGCAATACAAGAAGGAGCGCCAGAGAGAATGGCGAGTGCTGTTGGCATAGATGGACCAAACATTGCCAAGCACCGGTTGGCAGAGAAGTGAACTTGATGCCGTGCCAAGTAGCTGTTGGACCCCAAAAAAATAGGAAATGATCAGGCTCCGAAAAGATAGCAATTGGATCAATCTCCGAAAAAATAGCAGATAAGATGGTGCTAAGATTTGTTGGCAAATTCATGCCAAGCTTGGACGTCAAGGCACCATCGGCAGTATGACGTCAGCCCTAGCCTGATCAGCTCTCATTTAAATTTGGATAAGATGATAATCCCTTATCTCTTGGGCAGTTGAAATTCAAAATTTGAAGAGCTAGTCATATTCCTTCCTCGCACGCCTATTTAAACACCAACCAAGCTAGACTTTACGGAGGAGAGGAGATTGGATCATGAGGAGTTGGTGTGCAACGATTGACGATCGGCTGCACTGTGGAAGGGTGGTCCGACCAACTTGGACAAGAAGTCTGGATCTTGAAGGGCTGTATCGAGAGACCCTTTCTATCCCATTCTCTCTTTTAAGTTATTTTATCTTGTTTTTAGGTATGATGTACTCAGAAAATGTTTGTGGATTGTTGGTTAAATCCCTCACCATGAACTAATTTAATAGTTGGTGGGGGATGTTGGGTTTTATGTTATTTTTATGCTTTAGTTTTTAATAATAAACCTGTCTTGGCAATGTTTTCACTATTCGACATAATTTAATATTTCCTAAATACTATGCCAAGCGAGAGCTGGCATTGTTGGATTATTGCTCCTCGATATCTTAACAGACTTGAGGTGGCAACAATTAAGTTATTGAAACTAAGGAGAGAAGCTTTGAGAGAAGTTGTTCAAGTAGATGAAGTTACTTCGGGAGTGAAATCTACCCTTTAGGAGTATAGATTGGATCTTAATCAAGTTGATTTATTTAAAAACAAACACTATAGAGATATAGGGTTTTTACATGGTCAATTTAGGGCAATGACCATCGAGAGAGGCTTTGCTAATTTTGTATCTGCTCGGTAAACAATGCCAAGACAGGTTGTTATTAAAGGCTGGCACGCCATGAATAGCGTGAACACCAGGCATTCCCTGCCAACGCTCACTATTCGTTAAAACACCTTCCTTGCCAACGTCTTTACTTTACTTTTTAATTATTTTTTCAAAACCAATTTCAAACCAAATCAACTTTATCTTAAGGCAAGTAACAATCAAGGCAATTGAATTCCAAGTCAATCTCTATGGGATCGATACTCAGCTTACCAGTTGTATTACTTGCAGACCGTGTATACTTGCATGGAAAAGACTCCTTTTGGCATATTCTTATATTTTCCAAGACATATTTTCTGCCACTTTTGCCTGCATTCACTCAGAGAGTCTACAAGTTTTTGGCGCCGTTGCCGGGGATTGCAACAGAATTGATTGTTTTAAATTTTTTACTTGTCTTCCTTTCATTTTTATTTTTGCTTTTTATTTTTACCTTTTATTTCTTTTGTCGGTGTATGACCAGAAGCCATCTTGTGGTGGATGAGTGGCCATACGATCCAGAAATTGAGAAAACCTTGCGTAGGTTAAAAAGAAGATTTCGGAGATGAACCAAGGAAATGGAGGGAATGGTGTGGTGAACAATGGAGGAAACCCACTTAACAATGAAATACCACCACCACCTGCTATCCAGTTGTTAATGAGAGGCCTATTAGAGAACATTCGGCACCAACCATTGACAATTTGATGCCAGGACTTGTTGGCACAGAGGTAAACGCTGTCAATTTCGAACTTAAGCCGATAATGATTCAAATTCTTTTGAATGTAGGTCAGTTTGATGGAGCACTTACTGGAGATCCTAGACAACATTTAAAACAGTTCATGGAGATTTGCCAGCTATTCTAACAAAATAGAGTACCTGAAGACACTGTGAAGCTGAAGTTATTTACTTTTTCTTTGAGAGACAGAGCAAAGGCTTGTCTTAACTCCTTGCCACCTGGCTCAGTTACTTCACGGGAAGACTTATGCCAAAAGTTCTTGACAAGATTCCAGCCGCCAATGCTCACTGCCAAGCTATAGGGTGAGATCATTACATTCAGGCAGGCTGAGGATGAGACCTTATATGATGCCTGGGAAAGATTCAAAGACTTGTTGAGGAGGTTTCCTATGCATGGATTCCCTAATTAGACTCAGATCCAAACCTTTTACAATGGATTAAATGCACAAAAGATGATTGTTGTTGATGCTTCGGCAGCTGGTTCATTGCTTGACAAGACATATACTGAGGCTGTTGACATTGTAGAGAGGATTGCAATCAATGATTTTGAATATCCTGTTGCAAGACTTGGGACCAGAACCATAACCAATGGTAAATTTCAGGTTGATGAATTAACATCCATTCATGCCGAGATTTCCAATCTTACTAGCATGGTAAGAGTGTTGCAAAAGAACAATGAGTCCCGGGAAGTCAAAGCATTAGACCCTTTCTATATAATCTGTAGAGAGAATCATCATGTGGATGAATGCCCTGCCAACCCTGCATCGGTAAATTTTGTTGGCAATGTTAATCATTACTATAATCCTAACTCCAATACTTATAATGCAGGTTAGAGAGAACACCCTAATTTAGCTTGGGGAAATCAAGGAGGTAACTAGTACAATGCCAGGGCCAGAATACTCACAGGCAGAATAACAATGTCATGCCAGCATTCTATCTAATTCCATGCCATAGAAAGCCCAAAACCATTTTCAGCAAGGGCAGAGACTCAACCAAGGAGGCACTCTCACAGAGTACATGGAGAGGAATGATGCCACAGTCTAGAGTTAGGCAGCATCAATGAGAAACTTTGAAGTCCAGCTTGGGCAGATTGCCAATGCACTCAGTAATCGACCCTAAGGAGCATTGCCAAGTGACACAGAAGATGCTCGGCACAAAGATAATGCGTAGTGCAAAGCTATAACTCTTCGGAGTGGTAAACAGTGCGAGATGGAGAAGGTTGCTAAGCAGCCAATTAATTGGCAAGATAAGAAGCCTGTGCCAGCAGATAATCCCAGGGAAGCAGAGGAAAAGCAGATGATGCCAGAATTGATGCTAGACAGCACACTGATGCCAGCATCGATGCCAAACAAACTGATGCCAATACTGCGTTGGCAAAGCCAACAGTGCCGACATATGTTTATCTGCTACCACCATTTCCAACAAGACTTCAAAAGCACAAGCAAGATCAGCAGTTCAAGCGCTTCTTAGAGGTTCTTAAGCAATTACAAATCAACATTCCATTGGTAGAAGCCCTTGAACAAATGCCCAACTATGTCAAATTTATGAAGGACATTCTGTCCAAAAAGAGAAAGTTGGGAGACTTTGAAACTGTTGCTCTGACCGAAGGATGCAGTGCCATGATCCTAAACCGTTTGCCACCAAAGTTGAAAGATCTGGGAAGTTTTACTATTCCCTGCACCATTGGCAATAAATTCATGGGTAAGGCACTGTGCGACCTAGGAGCCAGCATCAACTTGATGCCAATGTCAGTTTTCAGAAGCTTGGTATAGAAGCAAGACCTACCACAGTGACACTTCAGCTGGCAGACCGATCCTATGCACATCCCAAGGGTAAGATTGAGGATGTATTGGTAAAGGTAGACGAATTCATTTTTCTAGCTAATTTTATCATTTTGGATTATGAGGCTGATATTAATGTCTCGATTATTTTGGGGAGACCTTTTCTTGCCACGTGTAGGGATTTGATTGATGTTCATAAAGGGGAACTAACAATGAGCATGAATGACCAACAGGTTACATTTAATGTGCTTCAAGCTTTGAAATGTATAGATGAACCATATGAGTGCCAAGCAGAGGAGATGATGGAGTCCATTTATACTTTGGACACGGAACAGTTATGCTAGGATACAGAATTTGATGCCAACAAGTTAGATGGCATAGCCAATCTGTTTGAGGAGCCAGAAGAACCGGTCTTAGAGGTTGAAGAGGCGAGTTATTTTGAGCCGGCCGGTAGAGAAATCAAGGCACCTAAACCATCGATTGAGGAGCCATCAATGTTGGAACTGAAACCACTGCCATATCACTTAAAGTATGCTTATTTAGGCGAACACTCAACTCTGTCAGTGATCATTGCCACTGGTCTCACTAATGATCAGGAGGAAAGATTGTTGGCAATATTACGTGACTATAAGCAGGTATTAGGGTGGACTTTGGCAGACATCAGAGGTATTAGCCCAACCATTTGCATGCATAAGATTATCATTGAGGAGTACCATGGCAAGACCATTGAAGGCCAGAGAAGGCTAAACCCAAGCATGAAAGAGGTAGTGAAAAAAGAGATCATAAAATGGCTTGATGTCAGGATTATATATCCTATTTTCGATAGCTCTTGGGTTAGCCCGGTACAATGCGTGCCAAAGAAGGATGGCATGACCGTGGTACAAAATAGTGACTCTGAGCTAATCCCCTCCAGAACTATCACAGGGTGGAGAGTGTACATGGAGTATAGGAGGCTGAACAATGCCACAAGGAAGGACCACTTCCCATTGTCATTCATTGATCAGATGTTAGATAGGTTGGCAGGTAAAGCTTTCTATTGTTTTTTGGATGGTTATTCATGTTACAATCAAATTTCCATCGCCCCTGATGATCAAGATAAGACTATGTTCACATACCCATATGGGACATTTTCGTTCAGAAGGATGCCATTCGGCCTATGTAATGCACCGGCAACGTTTTAACGTTGCATGATGTCTATTTTTTCCTATATGATCGAGCACAACATGGAAGTGTTCATGGATGATTTCTCAATGTTTGGCAAAACATTTAAGGAATGCCTTCTGAGTTTGGAGCAAGTCTTGAAGAGATGCATAGAGACAAACCTAGTGTTGAACTGGGAAAAATGCCACTTCATGGTGAAAGAGGGCATTGTTCTCGGGCACAAGTTAATTGAGAGATGGTTAGAAGTGGATCAAGCAAAAGTTGAGGTAATTAAGCAGTTACCACCTCCAATGAGTGTTAAAGGTATAAGGAGCTTTTTGGGACATGCTGGTTTTTACCGGCGTTTCATTAAAGACTTTTCTAAGATTGCTAAACCTTTATGCTTGTTGTTAGAACATAATGCCACTTTTTCATTTAACGATTCTTGTTTGAGAGCATTTTAGTAGCTTAAAGAGAAGTTAATCAATGCCCCAATAGTTGTGGCACCGGACTGGAATGAGCCCTTCGAGCTTATGTGTGATGCCAACGACTATGCCGTTGGAGCAGTCTTGGGACAAAGGCATGGCAAGGTTTTCCATACCGTCTACTATGCCAGCCGAACCTTAAACGAAGCACAACTAATTACTCTACGACCGAGAAAGAATTTCTTGCGATTGTATTTGCTTTTGACAAATTTAGATCTTATTTAATTGGTAACAAAGTTGTGGTTTTTACAGATCATTCGGCATTGAAGTATATCTAGGAAAAAAAGGATGCCAAGCCCAGACTAATCTGATGGACACTCTTGCTTCAAGAATTTGACCTTGAGATCTAAGACAAAAGGGCAGTGAAAACTTAGTAGCTGACCATCTCTCACGTTTGGAGCATCATCGTGAGGATGGTAAGACCAATTCGATAAGAGATGAATTTCCTGACGAGTATTTGCTTGCAGTTCATGCCATGCCATGGTATGCTGACATTGTCAACTACTTGGTAAGTAACATTTTGCCACTAGACTTTGCATACAATGACAAGAAAAGGTTCTTGCGGGAAGTCAGGAAATACTATTGGGACGAGCCAATATTGTTCAAATAGTGTGCTAACCAAGTGATCCACCGGTGTGTGCCAGAGGATGAACATCATAACATATTGCATCTATGCCATGCCGCACCATATGGAGGTCACTTTGCTGGGGTAAAGACTACTGCCAAGGTACTGCAGTCAGGATTCTTTTGGCCCACACTATATAAGGATGCCCACGAGTATGCCAAGGTATGTGATCGATGCCAACAAACAGGAAACATCTCTAGCAGACACCAACTACCGCTTCAAAACATTATGCCTGTGGATTTATTTGATGTATGAGGGATAGACTTTATGGGTCCTTTTCCACCCTCATTTGGTAATGTATACATTCTTGTGGCTATTGACTACGTATCTAAGTGGGTAGAAGCTGTTGCTCTGCCAACAAACGATGCCAAGGCCATTGCCAAGTTCTTACATAAGAATATCTTTACTATACTTGGCACCCCTAGAGTGATTATTCATGATGAGGGCACTCATTTTAAATGTAATCTAATTTCTAAAGCCTTGTGCAGGTATGTTATACAGTATAGAATTGCCACGACATATCATCCACAAACAAACGGGCAAGCTAAGATTTCAAATAAGGAGATCAAAAACATCTTAGAGAATACTGTTAATCCATCAAGGAATGACTGGTCCTTGAGACTAGATGAGTCCTTGTGGGCTTACAAGACTGCGTTTAAAACTCCTTTGGGTACTTCACCGTTTAGACTTGTTTTCGGAAAACCATGCCATATGCCAGTGGAGCTTGAGCATAAAACCTACTGGGCCATCAGAACACTTGGCATGGCATGGAGAGTTGATGGAGAAAAGAGGTTACTAGACCTGAATGAGTTGGAGGAATTCAGAACACAAGCCTATGAGAACGCCGGGATCTACAAGGAAAAAGCAAAACGTTGGCATGATAGTAGGATAATGCCAAAACAGTTTGAGGTAGGCCAACGTGTTTTGTTATTAAACTCACGGCTTAAGTTGTTCCCAGGGAAACTCAGATCAAGATCGACGGGGGCCCTTATGAAGTTGTGAAGCTCTATGCTCATGGAGCTATGGACATCAAGAATTTGAAGACGGGCAAAATCTTTAAGGTGAATGGCCAAAGTTTGAAACACTACATGGAAGGTGATCAGAACAATGCCAAAGAGGTGATCCTCTTGGCAGAGTTAACATGAAAACACCATCAGGTTTGAACTTTTTTAAATATTAGGTTAGTGTTTTTCTTTATTTTTAGGTTTTTAAGCTTTTAATTGTTTTTCTTTCTTTTTAAGTTTCATATTCCTTTACTGTGTTGAAAGGTTTCCTTTGAGTTGTGCAGATTCATTATGCCAGGAATTGTGCAAGGAACACTACCAGGGTTGCTGGCAGGAGCCAACTCTTTAATAGAAAAATCTGCCAGACGCAATGCCAGAGTATCTTGGCATGTAGCGGTGCAAAAGATAGAAGGGAGAGAAAAAAAACCCCTAGTTTATCGGCCTAGTAAAATAAGAGAGAGTTATTTTTATTTGACTTTAAACCCTAGCCGCCCAAAATTTTGATTGGAAATTAAACTTCAAATCAATCACCTTATCACTCTAATCTTTACCCTATCTTATCACCTATCACCTTATCACTTCATCCTTTTTTTAAATTAATTCTTGTTCTCTCCCATCATTATCCCTAATTACTACTCCCATTAAAACACTCAACCAACCCAAAACCTTTCACTTTCTCACCTAGCCTGTTAAAAGAAACCCAAACAACTCTCTCACTTTTTTACTTTCTTTTCGATAAGCAAGAACAAAGCCAAATCATTCTTTGTCTTCATCTTCCAGCATCATTTCAAGTTCCTTCAACAAATTTCAATGGCTTCATCTTCTACTCCCTTCAAGCGATTCTTCAACGAGGAGATCGAGAAAAAGTTCGCATCCAACTTTACCTCGAGGAGTTTTTCTACGAGAAGCACTTCGACCTCAACACGGAGACGAACAATGGCTTCCCTCTGAAAGTCATGTCTAGGATTAACTTGCACAAATGGACTCAGTTTTGCCAGCAAAAGGGGGAGGTCTATGCCACAATCGTCCAAGAATTCTATGCGCACCTTGTGATCAAAGATTCACCATTCTTGATGATTAGAGGTAAATATGTTCATTTTGATGAAGGGTATATCAATAATATGTTTGAGTTAGATGATGCAGAGGATGAGTACTTCGAGTACGCTGATTCAATAAACGCTGCCAAGAGAAAGAGGTTGCTGGCAGATCTGTGTGAACCTGGCACGACATGGACAGAGTCATCCAAGAGGCATGGTACGGTGAAGAGGCTGGCATTGAAACCCTAATGGAGGGGATAGAATCACTTCCTCAAGGCTAATCTGATGCCCACATCCCATAACAAGACCGTGTCGGAAGAGAGGATGATTTTGTTGCACTCTATTGTTATGGGGCGTAAGATCAATGTTGGCAAGCTTATTATTGAGGAAACCTACAAGTGCGAAGCGAAAGGTACTGGCAGCTTGTTTTTCCCTTTGTTGATTTCTAACGTTTGTATACTCCATGATGTGCCAAGGCTGGATACAGACAAGGGGCAAACGATCAAAGGAACAATGATTATTGTGGCTATATGGAGAAATTTAGTTGCTGCCAATCCCAAAGACACGGGCAAGGGAAAGGCAAGGGCACCAAAGCCCAAGGAGTCAAGGGCCGCGCCAGAAACCATGCTGGAAACTGTGCCAGACAGTTCACTGGCAATGCTGTCCCAAATTCACCAATGCCAAGAAATTATTCTACAAAAGCTGGAAAAGGTTGAGGAGCTCAATATCAAGCTGAGACACTACATCCAGGCCAGGGATGCGGTGATCAAGGAGGCTCTTACAAAATTATCAACTGATTTTGTGCCAGATTTTCCAGACTTCCCTGCCGAGCTCTCTGCCAGTGACAATGCCATGCCAGTTAGTCCAGTTCATGCCCCATCTGATGCCACAGTCCCGTTGTCCCCAGTTGAAGTTGAGTCTGCCAGTTCTGATTCTTCATCTGAATCGAAGGAAACTAATGCCAAGTCGCCAGTAACACTTGTTGTCCATACACCATCTGATGCCACTGATGCACCTGCTGCTTCAGAGCCTGCCAAGGAAAAGAAGAAAGTTGGAGCCTCCAGTGCCGCTTCAAAACTGAGCCTGAAAAGAAAGAAACACATGGCCCCTGATCATGGGCCGTATGTGAGAAGGAAGACCTGTGGCGCACGGAAAATAGTCTCCGAAAGGGAGTCATCTTCTTCCTAAACTCCTTTACATTTCATTGCATTTACATGATCATGCATTTTATTTTATTCCGTTCTTTTGTATATATGTGTTGTTTCATGCATTGAGGACAATGCACATCTTGGGTTTGGGGGTGTGCTTTTCTTCACATTTATGCCATGCATTTCATGTTTAATTTCTTTTTCCATGCCATTTAGGTCATTTAGAATAGATGCATACTGAACCACTAAAAAAAGAAAATTTGGCCTCGGTTTAATTTTAAAAAATGTTAACAATTGTTAGGCAAGCTTAATTTGATCTAGGTGTTTGTCCAATGAGGAAACTCTAATCTTTAGCTGTCATGCCATGCCAACAGAGTTGTATGCCAGGTTAGCTTGGTAATTGATCTCTAGTTTAGGGAACTGAAATTTCACTTAACACATAGTATGTATCTAGTTCCTTAGCAAACTTATACTTTTTGAAACTGTGCTTAGATTTAAAAAAAATATGATGATGCCAGGATAAATAAATAAGGCAACAATGTTCTGCCAAGGTAAGAAAAAAAATAAAACTCTCATCTACCTTAGGGATAATAAGCTACTTGGGGCTTCATGGTTTGCTCCCTCTTAGTTCTCAAGTCCAAAACTTTAGGGTATGAATTAAAGATAAAGCCTAGTGATGTATAGATTAAGGTGGGGATTCGTGGTATGCTCCCTCTTATCTCTCACGCTAAATAGTATCACGAAGCAAGCTTAAATAAATGTCAGCAGAAACCCTTGGTAAAGAAAGAAAAAAATTGAAAAAAAAGAATATGAGTTTAGGTAGTAAAATTTGTCTAAGGGAGTGAAAGGAAACTGATGCATATTGCATACACTCATGCACACTTCATGAACTTTGACTAGAGTTATACTGCTGCACTTGAATTACTACCTGCTTGGCATTATTACGATGAGATACTAAGGACAGAAATAGAGCCAAATTCTGCTTGCCAGCACGTGTTGGCATTCAACCAAAATTTTGTCGAGGTACATTTTTCACAGTTTTTGTTTATATTTTGATTGCATTACTTGAGGACAAGCAATGAGTTAGGTTTGGGGGTGTGTTACCTCTCCAAAAGTATTATTTTTAATGCCAATCTTATAATACTTTTGCTTGTTTTTAGGTACATTTAGTTGCATTAGGATGTTAGAATCATGCATTTACATAAGGAGTTTAGAGTTTTGTCTATGCCAGTGTGAAAGGTTGTTTTGTTGGCAATTTTACAGGTTTGGCATAGGATTTGGGCCATAAAAGCAACATAAGAAGGAGCGCCAGAGAGAATGTCGAGTGCTATTGGAACAGATGGACCAGACCTTGCCAAGCACCGGTTAGCAGAGAAGTGAACTTGATGCCACGCCAAGAAGCTGTTAGACCCCGAAAAAATAGGAAATGATCAGGCTCCGAAAAGATAGCAGTTGGATCAATCTCCGAAAAAATAGCGAATAAAATGGTGCCAAGATTTGTTGGCAGATTCATGCCAAGCTTGGACACCAAGGCAGCGTCGGCAGTATGACGTCAGCCCTAGCCTGATCAGCTCTTATTTAAATTTGGATAAGATGATATCCCTTATCCCTTGGGCAGTTGAAATTCAAAATTTGAAGAGCTAGTCCTATCCCTTCCTCGCGCTCCTATTTAAACACCAACCAAGCTAGACTTTGCGGAGGAGGGGAGATTGGATCGTGAGGAGTTGGTGTGCAACGATTGATGATCGGCTGCACTGTGGAAGGGTGGTCTGACCAACTTGGATGAGAAATCTGGATCTTGAAGGGCTGCATCGAGAGACCCCTTCCAGCCCATTATCTCTTTTAAGTTATTTTATCTTGTTTTTAAGGATGATGTACTCTGAAAACGTTTGTGGATTGTTGGTTAAATCCTTCACCATGAACTAATTTAATAGTTGGTGGGGGGTGTTTGGGTTTTATGTTATTTTTATGCTTTAGTTTTTAATAATAAACATGCCTCTGCAATATTTTCACTATTCGGCATACTTTAATATTTCCTAAATACTATGCCAAGCGAGAGCTGGCACTGTTGGCCTATTGCTCCTCAATATCTTAATAGACTTGAGGTGGCAACGATTAAGTTGTTGAATATTGAGGAGAGAAGCTTCGTGAGAAGTCGTTCAAGTAGATGAACTTACTTCGGGAGTGAAATCTACCCCTTAGGAGTATATATTGGATCTTAATCAAATTGGTTTATTTAAAAACAAACACTATAGAGATATATGGGTTTTTACATGATCAATTTAGGGCAGTAACCATCGAGAGAGGCTTTGCTAATTTTGAATCTTCTCGGAAAACAATGCCAAGATAGGTTGTTATTAAAGGCTGGCACGACATGAATAGCGTGAACACCATGCATTCCTTGCCAACGCTCATCATTCATTAAAACACCTTCCTTGCCAACGTCTTTACTTTACTTTCATTTCTTTACTTTCTAATTATTTTTTCAAAACCAATTTCAAATCAAATCAACTTTATCTTAAGGTAAGTAACAATCAAATCAATTGAATTCCAAGTCAATCTCTGTGGGATCGATACTCAGCTTACCAGCTGTATTACTTGCAGACCGTGTATACTTGTACGCAGAAGACTCATTTTGGCATATTCTTATATTTTCCAAGACATATTTTCTGCCACTTTTGCTAGCATTCATTCAGAGAGTCTACATAAACCCGAGCTAACTTTTATCTTATCTAAATGCATTGATTTAGATCCTAAGGTGAACATGCAATAGCGGATACGTAAACAAAGCGATTAGATTACAAACGAAGTTTAATTGCTCAAACATGTACTTTGGGGACCAAAACATAATTTCCACAAATTACAAGGACTTAACCAAGTTCCAAGTTACCATTCCTTCATTATTCAGATTTCATGCTCACATGCCAATTTCCATCTTAAAACAAGCATTCGAACACATATAATTGCATACATAACATTCAGGGACTATAACACACAATTTCAAACTTCAGCAGGCAAGAAACTACAAGAAACACCACTGCGTACCGCTACGAACATAGCCCTATCAATACAAACTAACTAAAAAATAGCTCTACATACCGATACTTGTATTTTCGTATTGATATGGTGTGTAGGGTAAACCCTTACCGGTACGGTACTACCCTCGTACCGATCCCCTAAGAAATATTTTCAAAATCCAAATTCCAATGCCAAAAGAGCGTACCGATATGGTGGCTACCTTTGTATATTTTCACAGCTCTGAGCCTCACCATAACCCGCGTACAGAAACCAAGGTACTCGTACGGTACACGAAGGCCTATAATAACCTCTAGGTCCAACATATGACACTTTGGCTTATTGTAAACATGACCAAACCTTATTTAGGCATCATACAACATCAGTGGCATACTTAACACAATTATACATCATTTAAAGCTACTCCATCAAGCATAACTCAATTCTCCACAACATCTATAGGCATGCTTCCTACTCAACATTCAAAACATGGTTTCAAGCTATTCACAAGCATATAAATCCTAATACAAGTCTAAAGCAACATTAAAACTTGCACAAACATGGAGTTTAGCAAAAGAACCCTCCCAAACATCAATTAACCATATTGCCTTTATTACTACAAGTCTATTGCAAAACCATACTAGAAAATGAGTAAGTCCTTGGAATTTTCCTTTAGCTTGATCGATGCCTCCAACGCTTAATTCTCTGCATTAATCGAAGAAGAGAGCGTAAGCACACAAGGCTTAGTGAGGAGTGATCTAAAACAAACCACCAACAATGCATTTAAAACTGGATATTCAAACCACTTTGAAAACCTCATTTAAAACATCTTTCAAAACATCATGCCTTACAAAACTATGCATTTAACATTTCCAAAACATGAATATTAAACCATATGCAACATGTATCATGGATTAACAGCAAAATCCCTTTTGCAACACTCAATTTAAGCTTTCTCATGCATAACAACCCATATGCAAGGCTTAAAGAGTAAACATGTATAAACCAACATATACAACATAATCCATCAAAATGATACATCATCAATTATATTGGCTTACAAGTGATCATCAACCAAGTTCCACTTTACAAAATATTACATCGGATACACGGATTCACAAGTGTCCTCTCAACACTTCATGAAATCTTAATTGGAATTCAAGGTACAATCACAACCCAATCATCAGTTAGATGCATAGTCCACTAACGAGAGTTTTTGGTACCATATAACCCCTCAACTGTTAGGGTACTTGGATGGAGTTTTCAATACACATAAACCCCTCAACATCCAATGCGACTTTTTATTGTGCACTATCAACCTATGGCTAGCTAACTATATCCGATAACATTTAAAACCACATCATTTGCCAATATAATTCATTAATAACTATGTACCTCACTATTTTTATATGCATCATTTAAAACCACATTTTTTCAATGCATAAAACCATGCATTAACAAGTATAAACACATACTTCCATGAACCATTTACCAAATGCATTCATCATCAATATATGATAAAAATCAGTATAAATCTTACTCAAAATATACATAAACAATAGGTACCATGTAATTCAAAAACAAATGCATAAAACCAACTTTGCCAACCGAAAATGAGAGAGATTTCTCTTCATACTTACTTTCGAGTTTAAACCAGTGTTTCAAGCTTAATTTAAACTCCTATAACAACCTTTAAACCAATTCAAAGCTGAATTCCATGTTCTCACTCACCGACAATGCAAAGCTTTATTCGCCGATACGAATTACTCCTCCAAAGCTTCCTAAACCCTTCCACAAGCTTGAGGATCAACTTCCCCTATTTTAACCACAACATAATATATGTTTTAATGCATCTAAATGCATCTGTAAACCCAGCAACAACAATTCACACAAATCCTTATCAAACTCTAACCAATTTCCCTCTACAACAACCAAAAACAACATCAAACACCTTCCAAACTTAACTCAGCCAAAACATAAAGGTTTAATCCAACAATTATCATCAATTAAAATCCAAACCACATTTACTACATCCTTATACCTCCAGCATTCATTAAACATCCACAACTCCTCAAAAACTTATAACTAACAACCTAGAAAATTAGAGATTCACTTAGTTTTGGGATTCCAATGTTAAAACCAACTTATTAACAGTATAAAACATCAAAATCATGTTTTAATACAATCAAGAACTCAGCAAAATAGAATCATTATGAGATTCTTTCAATTTCTCAATTAAACTTCAATTAAAGCAATTTACCTCATTATAACATTAAAACTCATTAGAAAACACATATAACGGATCAATAACTTGGGAATTTTAGTAAAGAACCATTCATTCGAGGAGAAGAATGAAGCTCACCTCTAATGTTGACTTTCCCCTTAATTGGATTGATTTACATGAGAAAACAAGACTAAAACAACAAGGTTTTGTAGGAAATCATACTAAACTCATTTGAAATCAAAAGATTAAAGAAATAAAAATGTTACATGTATATTTTGAGGAAGAAAAGAGTGTTTGGCTGAAAATATTTTGAGAGAAAACCTTTTAGAGAAAAGTTAGTTACATAAAGTTTGTTTAGGCAATTAATAAATTAATTCTCCAAGCCTATTTATACTCTTTTAAAACCTTTTAAAACAGCCAATTAAAGAGGAAAGTCTGATATTAGAATTTGGGAAAGTAGCTTCTTAAAGATTCAAAGTTTTGATCCTTTACAATTAGTCTCTAGAAAATAGATTTTCTATTTTTATATTTTGCTCACCTATCTAAAATGTCACTTTTCCAAAACTCATTTTCCAAAATTGATTTCACAAAAATCTTTTATATAATAAATAAAAATTTTAACATATTTTCCTATATTTTTATCCATTTTAAAATTATTTATTTCAAAATAATCCCAAAACTGACTCAAATCCTCTAATTCGGTCCACCGGACCGTTTATCTGACCTAGCTAACACCTAGGCCCAAAGCTGGGACATTACAACCATACTCCAAAAACCTCCACATGCTTGAATCTTATGCAAATAGTGCTCATCGAACCAACGATCCAACGATCAACCTATGCACTGAAACAAAAATTCTGAGCACTGAGCTTACAACGTTCAGTGGTACACATCTACTCTACTATACTTCATGCTAATCATAAACATAAGCATGCAAGCTAGTACGACCAATAATGAGAGATAAATAAATATGTGGTGCTACCACTAGCTGCCTAAACACATGCTTTCATCATAGCAACACATCATACATGACAAAACAAGGCCCAACCATACTCGAGATCTCACTAGATCATCCGAGCAAAAGCATAGATAGTCATACCACAAACCTAAAGTTAGGCCTATGTCACACAGCCTCTGGAACATACACTCTGAGTAAGGCCCGATGTTACATAGCCTTGGGAACATACACTCTCTCTAGGTGAGACCCAGTTTCATATAACCTCGAGAACATGCACCCATACTCGGCATCTCTCTTCAAGTATCATCGAGTGAGTCCCGGTGTCACATAGCATCTGAAACGTACATTCGGCATCTATAACCATGGTGTTGCAACACTCTCTCTGGGTATCTGTATCCCATAAACCAAAGGTGACTCAACCAACCAAGTTTATAAAAGCACACAATATTGACACGATTACCATACAGTGCATAGCATTGGCACGATTACCATAACTCTATGGCTTCTATCAATTATCAAGTCACCCAATTAAGTTTATCAATTTATTAATATATTATGGAAGTGTACATTAAACATCATTTTTAATTATCTCATTAATCCGTATTATCTCATTAATTAAAGCATAAATCAATTCTTTAATGTTCCATATCGATTTCCATCTTTAACTAACATTTAGATTATTCAGCTCAGTGGGTACTGGTACTCGAATACGAGTATTGATATGGTACCCCTGGGTATCGGTACTCACACGTGTATCAATATTGACATTACTTACTAAAAATTCTAGATTTCCAAGAGTACTGATTCAGGTTGACCTATACCGATACAGCCTCCAATCATATACCGGTACGACCGAAGCTCGTATCGATACCCTATTCATGGGCTCGTACCATTTCCTCAAATTACGATGTTACAATGCTTTATTCGATCCTTAAAGGTTATAAAAGTCATTAGGGTATGTTTACTAACGCATTCAATCATTTAATATTAATTGTCGATTGCATAATCATTTAATCAAATATTTATCAGTATTATTATCTCTTAAATATAATTTCTATTAATTCACGCCAACCATTCAGACTAGAATACAAGGCATCACAATTATTAATTAATTCAACCAATCATCAAATAATTATATGAGTGAAATCATATCCTTAAACATCATCATGCATCACACATATATCAAATCTCATACTACCGGTCTCCAAACATGAATATTCATCGTCTACCTATTTTGCATACACTGGCACGCAAAGCAATCACATTTATGATGCTCATGAAGCAATATGAGTTCGAGGTGTACTAACATTAAGCCAAAGCGATAAATCCCCATCCAAGCTCTTTCAAATCGTCTCTTTAATTCCAATATTCGAGTCTACAAATTCCTCGGATAAAACAAATATGACTACATAAGCCATTTCATATTATCGTATTACTTTAAGGGATAAAATGCAAAAAAATAGCTTACAAAGTTCAAATTTGGCAAAAACAAACCGTGCCAATGGACTCAGAACATCGAGAAATCCCTAGGTAGGGTCCCCTAGAAAAAGTCAATGCCTCTGGTCAAAGTCAACGATCAACCCAGCTGGTCAATAGTCCATGCGATCCAGTACGACGCAAGTGCACAGAAGCTGTGGTGCACCTAGGGGTCTATGATCTAGTGCGTGCATGTACAGGGGAGCGTGGTGTACTCTAGCTGCTAGAAAATGCCCACTCTCATCTGCCGGAAAGTACAGCGCGTGCGGCAGCTTTTGGTGGCCAAACGGCAGTTCTAAGCTCTAGTTCGACATATTTTTGGCCGGGGAATTCGATGATTACCTCTGTTTTTGATTTTGAACACTGGAACATAAGTAACACCCCCTTCTCGTGACCGTACACTAATCACGAGTCAGAAATGTCACGACTTTTTAAAATAGTCTTTTAATCCAAAAACTGGGGTGATTTAAAATTTTTAAGATAACTTCCCAGATGGTCACCCATATTGAAATTTCTCTAATTCAAACACGCTTAACGTTATCTAATTTAAAAATAAAATAATAATTTAATACCCGATAGTAAAACTTTTTACGTAAATAATATAATCATATCAAAACATATAATAATAATAATAATTAACATCTACAAAAGATTTATAAAACTATTACATATTCGAATACAGTATTTTAACAAAAGACGGGTTTATCAAATACATGCCACCATTATATACACAAAACAAGGATGTCATAAGTACTACAATTAATCTGTCAATTTGGTACTTCTATAGTAGAAGGCGATGCAAAAGCTATCCGATCCTAACTCCTTTTACCTACGTGTATAACAAAGATACACGTTGAGTATAACTCAGTGAGGCATAAGATGAGAAAATAAATAAAATATTTTATAATGCACGATACTTCTAAGAGAATGATAATCAATAAACCATATAATCTGTAATGCAAGAATGTTCGTATAAGAAATCATATAATTGTACTATGTAATCATGTATTTGTACTGTAAAATCATATAACCCAAGGTAAATATCAAGTGACTAATAAACGAATCGTGTACTTTAAAAGTACTATTCTTTTCTGCCAGGTAACTGTAGGACACAATGAAGTGTCAAATAACTATATGACACTATAAAGTGTCAGATGACTGTAGGACATAATGAAATGTCAAATAACTATAGGACACGTGGCAAATAACTGTAGGACTCTAATGGTATATCACTTTATTGTCAAACTTAATATTATAATACCAAGGGCAACTTAAAACAATTCCTGCAAAATGGCAAGCAACCCAAAAACAATTTATATCCTGTAAAACGTAGTCATACTGGAGCAGTTCATAATCCAATATATTCTATATAATTCATGGTATACATGCCATTTAAAAACTATATAAAATAACTTGTCATATATTTCATGCTATAAACCATTTGTAAGCATAAAGACATGCCAAAATAAATGTTATGCTATTTAAAAATGTTTACCTTTTAAGTTGACTTATAACAAGTTTCCCTATAAAAATTTATGTCAACAAACATACATTTAAATACATGTATGCACTCACCTTAGCCTTGATAATTAACCTTGCTATTTGATTTTACTCGTCATTTTCTTTTCCTTTTTTACTAGGACGATCTCGGTTTATATCGAAATCTACATAAAAATAACATATACCATTCTAAGCATATGTTAATACATATTCGATCCATAAAAATAATGGAAAGTAATTAAAATAACTATCCATTATACACAAAGTGATCTGATAAAGCTATTTATATTCGAATCACATTTTCTCATATTTTTCTCCAAATCTTCAACTGTTACTTAAAATACCTATTTTAGTCCCTATAGACTCTTTTAAGCTTCCAACCATAATTTTCTAGTCTAGTCCTTAAAATTTTCCATCATTTACACTTTAGGACCCAAACTTTAAAAATTTTCACTTTGGTCCCCAAGGTAGTCGAATGGTCGTTTTGATCCCAAATATTGATTTGAGCTTCATAATCAATATTTGGACCACTTGAATTAATTCTCCAACATAATATTCCATAACTACAAGCTCAACAATCAAATCCCTAAACTTTATAAAGTTTACACTTTAGTCCCTAATATAATCTAATTAGGGATTTTCATTCAAATCACCTTATATCAACATATAAAATCAATCTTCCTTCAACCATATCCAAAAATTTCAATCTTTAACATAAACCCTAATTCTTCTTTTTTTAAGAACATGGACAATTCTTCATCCAAATCACAAAATTAAACATTTCAAACATTATTCCTATCATTTCCAACATCAAAATAATTTTTGCAATAATTTCCCCTAAATTTCTCTAAATTGCTGAATTGGTCCCTATAGATTTTTCATGAAGTCTTCATCATTTCAAGCATAGAAACAACACCATAACACCAATTTCAAAATGTTTGAACCTTAAAACATGAAAAACCAACATGTTCTCCATCCACTCTAATCACCAATCTCAACTTAGAGACATGGAAACTATGCAAAACTTATGTCAAATGAAAGAGAATTCAATGGAGATAAATTTCTTGTTTCATGTCTCAAGCCAAAAACCAAACAAATCAAGCCAAAAATTGAATTGAAAATTTTGTTCTTACCTTCCTAGGGATTTCGGCAATTTGAAGAAAAAATGAGAAATTTCTCAAACTTTCTTTTGATTTAATTTGATGCCAAATGTCTTCAATTTGGCTAATTAATAATAAAAATCTTTAAAATAGTCAAATGACCATTTTACCCTTGAATTATAACCAATCACAATTCCACACCTATATTTTATCCTTTTCCATAATTAATTTGTTTTAAAAGTATAAGTGAAATGACTATAATGCCATTAATGAAATAACTAATCTTCAAAATTGCCATTCCATCACCTATACAAAATACTGAGTAAAAATTGAATCTAAATCAATTTTAAACAATTCAAAACCATAATTTCATATTCCTCGGGTCTTCTTAAGACTCCCTCAAAATTCTATAACATTTCGAGCTTATACGATTACCCAAATTCCATTTAAACTTTAACCGTAATTTCCCAATAAAAGATATATCATATCAAACCATAATTTTATATTAAATCCACACCCTTAGGTGATCTATTTAATTATAGAATAAAAATAATTATTGGGAAAATTACCATGCTGGTCATTGAACTTTTCTTAACTTTTCACTTTAACCACCAAACTTTAAAATTTTACGTTTTAGTCACTAAACTAAAACCATCAACTTTTAATTCTTTACGATTTGGTCTCTAAGCAAATACTTGGGTATTACAATTCTCTCCCCCTTAAGCAAATTCGTCCTCAAATTTTCAAAACGTACCTGTTTTAAATAGGTGCAGATATTGTTTTTCCTTGCATCCTTAGCTCCCCATGTTGCTTCTTCTACTTTGTGATTGCGCCAAAGGACTTTCACCAATGGCATTTTCTTGTTCCTTAATTATTTGACACCATATGCTAGTATTTGTACTGGTTCTTCTTCATATGTCAGATTTGATTGCAACTCAATTTCCTCCGGTACAATCTCATGTGATGGATCTGATCTATATCTCCGAAGCATCGAAACATGGAAAACATCATGAATTTTACTCATCTCCTGTGTAAGAGCTAACTGATATGCCACAGGCCCAACTTTCTTTAAGATTTCGTATGGTCCAATATACCTGGGACTTAATTTTCCTTTACGCCCGAAACGCATTATCTTCTTCCATCCAATGAGAGACTTTCAAGAACATGGACAATCCTTCATCCAAATCACAAAATTAAACATGTCAAACATTATTCCTATCATTTCCAACATCAAAATAATTTTTGCAATAATTTCCCCTAAATTTCTCTAAATTGCCGAATTGGTCCCTATAGATTTTCCATGAAGTCTTCATCATTTCAAGCATAGAAACAATACCATAACACCAATTTCAACATGTTTGAACCTTAAAACATGAAAAACAAACATGTTCTTCATCCACTCTTATCACCAATCTCAACTTAGAGACATGGAAACTATGCAAAACTTATGTCAAATGAAAGAGAATTCAAAGGAGATAAATTTCTTGTTTCATGTCTCAAGCCAAAAACCAAACAAATCAAGCAAAAATTGAATTGAAAATTTTGTTCTTACCTTGCTAGGGATTTTGGCAATTTGAAGAGAAAATGAGAAATTTCTCAAACTTTCTTTTGATTTAATTTGATACCAAATGTCTTCAATTTGGCTAATTAATAATAAAAATCTTTAAAATAGTCAAATGACCATTTTACCCTTGAATTATAACCAATCACAATTCCACACCTATACTTTATCCTTTTCCATAATTAATTTGTATTAAAAGCATAGGTGAAATGACTATAATGCCATTAATGAAATAACTTATCTTCAAAATTGCCATTCCATCCAATATATAAAATACTGAGTAAAAATCAAATCTAAATCGATTTTAAACAATTCAAAACCATAATTTCATATTCCTCAGGTCTTCTTAAGACTCCTTTCAAAATTCTATAACATTTCGAGCTTATACGATTGCCCGAATTCCATTTAAACTTTAATCGTAATTTCCCAATAATAGAGACATCAGATCAAACCACAATTTTTATATTCGATCCAAACCCTTAGGTGATCTATTTAATTATAGAATAAAAATAATTATTGAGAAAATTACCATGCTGGTCCTTGAACTTTTCTCAACTTTTCACTTTAACCACCAACTTTTAATTCTTACGATTTGGTCACTAAGCAAATATTGAGTATTACAACATAGCTAACTTGCAAAACTTAAATCTTTTTTTCTTCAACCCTTCAACAACAACTCCGACGGTGATTTTGAGACCACCGGCCGACTCATCTCGACGAGATAAACTCGATGGTATAGGAGGTAACATAAATATAGAGGACTAGATTTTGATAGATCAGAGTCAAAACTCCTCATCCTTATTGTTTTCCCACTTTTCTCTCTCTCCAAAAAAATATCCTATCTTTTTCCACCTTTTTCTACCACTCCCCTCTTTTTAAATTCAAACACCACTATCACCAATAAAATAATAACCCCATGTCATCCTCTTTATTTTTACTCTAGGCTCCACTTTAAATCCTTATTTGAATTTGATGCTTGTTGAATAGTGATGCACTTTAGAGCGAGCTCAACAATCAAATCCCTAAACTTTATAAAGTTTACACTTTAGTCCCTAATATAATCTAATTAGGGATTTTCATTCAAATCACCTTATATCAACATATAAAATCAATCTTCCTTCAACCATATCCAAAAATTTCAATCTTTAACATAAACCCTAATTCTTCTTTTTTTTAAGAACATGGACAATTCTTCATCCAAATCACAAAATTAAACATTTCAAACATTATTCCTATCATTTCCAACATCAAAATAATTTTTGCAATAATTTCCCCTAAATTTCTCTAAATTGCCGAATTGGTCCCTATAGATTTTTCATGAAGTCTTCATCATTTCAAGCATAGAAACAACACCATAACACCAATTTCAAAATGTTTGAACCTTAAAACATGAAAAACCAACATGTTCTCCATCCACTCTAATCACCAATCTCAACTCAGAGACATGGAAACTATGCAAAACTTATGTCAAATGAAAGAGAATTCAATGGAGATAAATTTCTTGTTTCATGTCTCAAGCCAAAAACCAAACAAATCAAGCCAAAAATTGAATTGAACATTTTGTTCTTACTTGCTAAGGATTTCGGCAATTTGAAGAAAAAATTTGAAATTTCTCAAACTTTCTTTTGATTTAATTTGATGCCAAATGTCTTCAATTTGGATAATTAATAATAAAAATCTTTAAAATAGTCAAATGACCATTTTACCCTTGAATTATAACCAATCACAACTCCACACCTATATCTTATCCTTTTCCATAATTAATTTGTATTAAAAGTATAAGTGAAATGACTATAATGCCATTAATGAAATAACTAATCTTCAAAATTGCCATTCCATCACCTATACAAAATACTGAGTAAAAATTGAATCTAAATCGATTTTAAACAATTCAAAACCATAATTTCATATTCCTCGGGTCTTCTTAAGACTCCCTCAAAATTCTATAACATTTCGAGCTTATACGATTACCCAAATTCCATTTAAACTTTAACCGTAATTTCCCAATAATAGAGATATCATATCAAACCATAATTTTATATTAAATCCACACCCTTAGGTGATCTATTTAATTATAGAATAAAAATAATTATTGGGAAAATTACCATGCTGGTCATTTAACTTTTCTTAACTTTTCACTTTAACCACCAAACTTTAAAATTTTACGTTTTAGTCACTAAACTAAAACCATCAACTTTTAATTCTTTACGATTTGGTCTCTAAGCAAATACTTGGGTATTCCAATTCTCTCCCCCTTAAGAAAATTCGTCCTCAAATTTTCAAAACGTACCTGTTTTAAATAGGTGCGGATATTGTTTTTCCTTGCATCCTTAGCTCCCCATGTTGCTTCTTCTACTTTGTGATTGCGCCAAAGGACTTTCACCAATGGCATTTGCTTGTTCCTTAATTATTTGACACCATATGCTAGTATTTGTACTGGTTCTTCTTCATATGTCAGATCTGATTGCAACTCAATTTCCTCCGGTACAATCTCATGTGATGGATCTGATCTATATCTCCGAAGCATCGAAACATGGAAAACATCATGAATTTTACTCATCTCCTGTGTAAGAGCTAACTGATATGCCACAGACCCAACTTTCTTTAAGATTTCGTATGGTCCAATATACCTGGGACTTAATTTTCCTTTACGCCCGAAATGCATTATCTTCTTCCATCCAATGAGAGACTTTCAAAAATACTTTTTCTCCAATCTCAAATTGGATGTCTTTCTTTTCAAGTTTGCATAAGACTTCTATCGATCAATAGCCTTTTTAAGATTGTCTTGTACAATCTTGACTTTCTCTTCCATTTCTTACAAAAAATCTGGCTTAATCAACTTGCGATCATGTAATTCAAACCAATTTAATGGCAATATGCACTTTCGACCATAAAGGGCTTCATAAGGTGCCATTTGAATACTTGTCTGATAACTGTTATTGTAGGCAAATTCTGCTAGCGGTAAATACTTTTCCCATGATCCTTCAAATTCAATAACGCAAGCTCTTAACATATCTTCCAGTATTTGGATTGTTATTTCTGATTGGCAATCAGTCTGGGGCTGAAATGTAGTACTGAAGTTCAATCGTGTCCCCAAAGCTCTGTGTAATGCTTTCCAAAATTTGGATGTAAACTTTGGATCTCGGTCTGATACTATAGATATCGGAACTCCTTGTAGTGGAACTATTTCCTTGATATACAGCTCAACATACTTGCTTATTTGATAATCCATTCTAACTGGTATAAAGTGAGCATATTTGGTTAATATGTCCATTATCAATCAGATAGAATCTTTCTTGCTAGGGGTTAATGGTAGTCCTGACAGAAAATCCCATTTCCACTGCAGAATAGAAATAGGTTGTAACTTTCCTGATGGCACTTGATGTTCAACTTTGACCTGTTGGCAAGTCAGACACTTGGCAACAAACTCTTATATCATTCTTTTCATACCAGGCCACCAGTATCGACTATTCAGATCTTGATACATTTTATTTCCTCTAGGGTGCATAGTCAAAGGACTGTAGTGTGCTTAAGAAAGCAGATCTCGCTTTAGCTCAGTATCTTCAGGAATATGCACTCTATCCTTGTTATAGAGGCATCCATCAGGTTTAATCTCAAAATCTTTAATTTCACACGTCTTCACTTGTTTAATCTTTTCTATACACTCCTCATCTTGTTGTTGACTTTCTTTAATCTGATCTAGCAATGATGATCTTAATTGCAGCTCCATTAACAATGAATCGTTAGGTCTTCCTTTTAACTGTGCATTTAAAGCTCGTAATGTAGCGAATATTTTTCGACTTAAAGCATCTGCTACAACATTTGCTCGGCCTGGGCGGTAATCAATAATCAGATCATAATCCTTTATCAGCTCCAACCATCTTCGTTGTCGTAGATTCAACTCTTTTTGTGCTATTAGATATTTTAAACTCTTATGATCAATATAAACGTGACAACTTTCACCATAAAGGTAATGTCGCCACACTTTTAGAGTAAAAACTACAAATGCCAGCTCTAAATCATGGGTCAGATAATTCCTTTCATGTGGCTTTAATTGTTGGGAAGCATAAGCAATCACTTTTCCATCTTGCATTAACACGCATCCCAATCCATTATGAGATGCATCACTGTACAATGTAAACTCCTTTTCTCGATTCTGGCTGTACTAAAACTGGAGCTTCTGTCAAAATTTTCTTTAACTAATCAAAACTTTCTTGACACTTTTCAGTCCAAACAAATGGAACAACTTTTCTCAATAACTTTTTAAGTGGAGTAGCTATCATCGAAAAGTTTTTCACAAACCTTTGATAATATCCAGCAAGTCCCAATAAACTACGAACCTCAGTAATATTCTTGGGAACCTTCCACTCCACAATTGATTGTATCTTTTTATGATCAACTCTGATTTCTTCAGTTGAAGCAATGTGGCCCAAGAAAACCACTTCAGATAACCAGAACTCGCATTTTGAGAGCTTAGCATACAATTTCTTCTCTCTCAAAATTTGTAACATTATTCTCAAGTGTGTATCATGATCTTCTTTAGTCTTCGAGTACACCAATACGACAAATCGATCGAGATATGGCTGAAATACTCGGTTCATTAAATCCATAAATGCTCTGGAGTATTTGTAAGGCCAAATGGCATCACCAAAAATTCATAATGCCAGTACCTCTTTCATAATTCCGTTTTTGAAATATCTTCCTCCTTGACTTTCATTTGATAATAACCAGACCAAAGATCTATCTTAGAGAATACTGCTGCTCCTTTTAGTTGATCAAATAAATCCTTTATTCTCGGCAATGGATACTTGTTATTTATAGTCACCTTATTCAGCTGTCGATATTCAACGCACAGTCGTAGCGAACCATCTTTCTTTTTTGCAAATAGCACCGAAGCTCCCCATGGTGAAGTACTAGGACGTATAAATCCTCTATCGAATAATTCCTGCAATTGTGACTTTAATTCCCTCAATTCTGTAGGTGCCATTCTATATTGAGTCGTGGATACTGGCTCAGTACCAGGGATAACCTCGATTTCAAACTGTACTTCTCTTTCTAGAGGTAATCCTGGTAATTCTTCCAGAAATACCTCAGGAAAATCTCAAACTGTCGGAATCACACTAAGGTCATTATTAATCTTCTTAGTATCCACCACATGGGCTAGAAGAGCCTCACAACCCATCTCTATAAGCTTCTTGGTTTTTAAAGCCGAAATTACATTCTTTATACATTGAGACCCTTCGTCCAGTACTATAATCTCTGAGTCATTTGTAGTCTTTAAAATCAACGGCTGTTGGCGACACCTTACTGTAGCATCATAGGCATGAAGCCAATCCATGCCCAATATGATCTCAAGATCACTAAATGGCAGCTCCAACAAATCAGCTGGGAATTCAATTCCTTGAACTAAAAGTGGACATTTCCTACTTACTTTAGTTACTCGAGCACTTTGGCCTGGGGGGTTTATTAAGTATCGCGTCTAGAGCTTGCAAAAATTTACCCGGTCTTGCACCAACATTTCCTATACAGATGCACCAGCCTCCTGTTGAACAGGCTGTTGTACTTCTTCTCCGACTTTTGGAGCATTTTCAGGCCCCACTTGTTGAGTAGCATGTCGAGATCCGACTCCCTCCGACATTTGTACTTATAACATACACTTAAACTAATAAACAATTGCATCAATCAAACAAGTATCATTTTCAAGTAAATACGACATCCTAGTGGCATGTACACACTTTGACACTTTTATCAAGTTCAAATTAACTCTAAAATCGGCTAAACCTGCCGCTTTAATACCAATAAATATAACACCACTTCCCGTGACTGTACACTGATCACGAGTCGAAAATGTCACGACTTTTTATAATAGTCTTTTAATCCAAAAACTAGGATGATTTAAAATTTTTAAGATAACTTCCCATATAGTCACCCATCTTAAAATTTCTCTAATTCAAGCACGCTTAACTTTATCTAATTTAGAAATAAAATAATAATTTAATATTCGATAGTAAAACTTTTTACGTAAATAATATAATCATATCAATATATATATAATAATAATAATAATAATTAACATCTACAAAAGATTTATAAAACTATTACATATTCGAATACAGTATTTTAACAAAAGACAGGTTTATCAAATACATGCCACCATTATATACACAAAATAAGGATGTCATAAGTACTGAAATTAACCTGTCGATTTGGTACTTCCATAGTAGAAGGCGATGCAAAAGTTGTCCGATCCTAACTCCCTTTACCTACGTTTATAACAAATATACACGTGAGTATAACTCAGTGAGACATAAGATGAGAAAATAAATAAAATACTTTATCATGCATGATACTTCTAAGAGCATGATAATTAAAAAACCATATAATCTGAAATACATGAATGTTCGTATAAGAAATCATATAATTGTACTGTGTAATCATGTATTTGTACTGTAAAATCATATAGCCCAAGGTAAATATCAAGTGACTAATAAACGAGTCATGTACTTTAAAAGTACTATTCTTTTCTGTAAACTGTGGACACATTTAAGTGCCAGGTAACTGTAGGACACAATGAAGTATCCAATAACTGTAGACACTATAAAGTGTCAGATGACTGTAGGACATAATGAAATGTCAAATAACTGTAGGGCACGTGTCAAATAACTGTAGGACTCTAATGGTATACCACTTTATTGTCAAACTTAATATTATACTACCAAGGGCAACTTAAAACAATTCCTGCAAAATGGCAAGCAACCCAATAACAATTTATATCCTGTAAAACATATTCATACTGGAGCAGTTCATACTCCAATATGTTCTATATAATTCATGGTATACATGCCATTTAAAAACTATATAAATTAACTTGTCATATATATCATGCTATAAACCATTTGTAAGCATAAAGACATGCCAAAATGATACATGCATGAGCGGGGTCAAATTACTAATATTGGACAAGAAGCTGAATTTGTTCGATGCAAACAATAAAAGCCAAAACAGTGCACGCATAGGAGGTCAAAAACAATGTATCTTGGACAAGAAATTGAATCTGTTTGTAAAGTCTGGATAGTCAGCCAACTTGCGACAAGTATTTGGATGGGATCCAGGAATTTCTGAGTCAAGTTGTCTTCTAGCAAATTGTCCGTCATTCAGTTACCTTTCCAACGCATCTTGAAACGCATCAATCAGACCTTAGGAACTCAAGATACATCCAATTTACTGAAGACTGAGCATGCAGAAAACTGGATACGGGATTATTACGGGATTTTGTAAAATTCAGCCCAAAAGCTAACATATAAGGCTATGGACGAATTAAACTTAGCCCAATATATTTATTATCATTTAAATTGATGTTTTTAGGGTTTTATATACTTTAGGAACCAGCCACCCAGCCCTTATCAGCTTATAACTTGCCTTATCACCCTATTCCTTGCCACACAAGCAGAAGGAGTTTAAAGGCTGTTATTTTTTTATTATTTTTAATTAGATTAAGTTTTCCTTGTTTTAGTATAAGTTAAATTACTTTGTCTATCCTTCGCCTATAAAAGGATGAAGCCTCCATCATTGTAAGGGAGATTTTCTTTGATTTATGAAATATTTAGTGAGTTTGTTTTTGCAAGTGCTGATTACTTGTGCCTTCGAAGTCTTCTTCAACATAAGTTCGACGAGTTCTTGTGAGGGAGATCATCTTCACACTCTTGCTTGCCTAGATAATCGCGTCTAGGAGGGTGGGTTAGAGCCGCTTGAGGTTTCTTGCTTAGATAATTGCCATCTAAGAGGGTCCCGAGGACAAAACAACAACAACAATTCACAAGCCATCTTCATCTTCAACCTTTACACCATCTTCCATAATTCCATAAACAAAGCTGGAATTTCCAGATTTGTTTTACCTATCTTCTTCTTAATCTTTTCTCATATTTTTATTTATATTCTTATTTCTTATCATCTAATCCTTCATCTTGTCTTTCTTTCTTTGAATTTCCAGCCTTGAATCTGAAAAATTCAAGAAAATCCCTTCTCTTTTCTCTTGAATTTTCAGATCTGCCCAAACTTCCTTGATTGAGTCTAGAGCTCCTAGTTCTTGCAACAACTTGATTGAAGGCTTCCAAATCCAAGATTGCGCTACTCTATCATTTGGTATCAGATTTGGGACGATTCTTGGCAAGAATTTTGGCGTTTTTGGGAAAAAAAACTCGAAAATTAGGGAAAATTCATCAAAACCAAAGGAGTGAATTTTGAGCTGAAACTTTCCAGATCAGATATACACCATTGTTGGAGTCACCACACAAAATTTCAGAATTGTTGGAGTTCGGGAAGACCTCGAACGAAGTGGATAAAGTTTCAGCCAAATTAGGGTTTTTCCCCTTCTTTAACCCTATTTTCATTATTTTTTCTTCAATTTTCGTTATTTTCAGTTTATTTACCTTGTAAAAAGAAAAAAAAGAGAAAAAATTAAAAAAATAAAAGAAAGAAAAGTGAAGAAAAGTGAGAAAGCTTATACCTAGCCACCAACCACCATCAAGAATCATCAAGATCACCATCATCAACCACTACAAGCATCACATTGAAGTGGATTCAACATTGGATTTCTTCCTTCAAGTTGTTTCTGGGTTTTGGGGTTATCATCTTTCTCTACTAATTTTTTTTCTACTTTTAGTTTCTTAAGTTCCTTTGTTTTGCTTTTTCTTTCTTCTATTACGCAATTTAACACCTTCTCTTTTCTGGTGTGAGTAGGACTAAAAGTTGCATTCCAATCCTTCTTTCTTGCAACTATATTCAATTGGTGTCAAGCCTTTCATTGGACTCCTAGTACAATTAGGACTCATTGTTAGGATTAAACTCTGATTGTAACTTGTTGACTTGTGGTGGGGGAAGGTCTTTAAAGAGCACGAGATCGGTTTACTTGCCTCGCTAAATATTTATTCCTTGGAGTGTTTAGTAAGATTTCTAGTTTTCTTTTGCTTTTCACCTTTTTAAATCTGAGTGTTTGGGATGTCGAAACGAGTAACGACGAAGAACCACATGAAGTGACTCTTCAAGAAGTTTTGAATACTCTCAATAAACTTGAACGGATTATAACCTCTTTGGCAGCCAAGCTTGAGCACACCGATACAGTCGTAACCGCAATCACTCAAACCATTGGGAGATTAGAAACCACTCCAATTGCAAGCGATACTGAAGAGCCTAGGCGTCCAAATCTTGTTCCCATTCAGAATAGACGCCAAAACCCCCTACATGGGCACAATCCTCGCATAGAGCCGAGACGAGCAACAAACACCTTAGCCAAACCAAAAATCACTGTACCACCTTTTCAAGGAAGGTATGACCCTGATGCTTATTGTGACTGGGGAATCGAGTTGATCTTCTATTCGAGCATTATTAATGTCCTGGAGAGGATCAAGTTCCACTGTTGACTCACAAATTCACTGAATATGCATCCATTTGGTGGTCCCAATTGGTCCGTAATCGGCGTCTCAATAGAGAAGCCAAGATAACCTCATGGGGAGAACTTAAAAAAGTCATGCGAGAACGATTTGTTCCCCCATTATATGAACGAGAGATCAAACAAAAGTTACAAAGGATCCGACAAGGCTGCAAAATTGTTAATGAGTATCTCAAAGAAATGGAATCATTGATGCAAAAAGCCGACATACAAGAGGATGAAGAGGATACAATGACTAGGTTTGTTATCGGACTCAATGACAACATTCTTGAGGTACTTGAATTCAAAACCTACTACACCCTTCAAGAGGCATTCCAATTTGCCACGACAATCGAAAAGTGCATCAAAGGTCGACAACGATATCGACAAAAGAATTATCACTATGACAGAGGTACCACTCAACCTTTATCTCATTCTAATTCTTCTAAACCTTTGCTTGACTCAAGTAGACCAAAGCAGAAAATTGAAACATCCAAGTCACGAGACAAAACCAAGACAAAAATCCCCATGTTGACGGAAAACACACAAACACTTAAACAAGAGGATAGTGATAATGAACGCATTAGACAAGATGACAATGCTTCTAATCCCTCATGTGAAGTAGTAGGTCCACTTGCTATACTCTCATCACCTCCCCACAAAGAAAGTAAGTGTAATTCTAACCCTTCATTTGATTCTTGTCCAATCATTCAGTTAGAAACACTTTCTCCTCTACAGAAATTGTACATTGATGATAATTTTTGTGACGGATATGGGATGTGAGATACAAAAGGCTGAGAGTAAAGAGGCCGGGAGTCAAAAAAGTCAAATTAACGGCCCAAATTTGGTGAGTGAAAATACATATGAGGTAAAAGTCACACAAAGCCCAAAAGAAAAAGACAAGAAAAAGAATGCGACGGGTGATTTCGTTTTGACTAATCCTTACAAATGTTCGAGTAGTGTTGTCTTATTTTTTTAGGATTTTGTTGAAACATTGAGAGGAGCTCAATTAGATCACTCCACATACAACAAATAAGTCTTTTCAATTGAAGTTGATGATTGTTCTCTCATTGCCGATTTCAATTCGAGGACGATCCTTTTGAGGAGTGGGGGAATGATACATGCATAAGCGGGGTCAAATTACTAATATTGGACAAGAAGCTGAATTTTTTCGATGCAAACAATAAAAGCCAAAATAGTGCACACATAGGAGGTCAAAAACGATGCATCTTGGACAAGAAATTGAATCTGTTTGTAAAGTCTGGAAAGTCAGCCAACTTGCGACAAGTTTTTGGATGGGATCCAGGAATTTCTGAGTCAAGTTGTCTTCTAACAAATTGTCCGTCATTCAGTTATCTTTCCAACGCATCTTGAAACGCATCAATCGGACATAAGGAACTCAAGATACATCCAATTTACTGAAGACTGCGCATGCAGAAAACTGGATACGGGATCATTACGGGATTTAGTAAAATTCAGCCCAAAAGCTAACATATAAGGCTTTGGACGAATTAAACTTAGCCCAATATATTTATTATCATTTAAATTGATGTTTTTAGGGTTTTATATACTTTAGGAACTAGCCACCCAGCCCTTATCAGCTTATAACTTGCCTTATCACCCTATTCCTTGCCATACAAGCACAAGGAGTTTAAAGGTTGTTATTTTTTTATTATTTTTAATTAGATTAGGTTTTCCTTGTTTTAGTAGAAGTTAAATTACTTTGTCTATCCTTCACCTATAAAAGGATGAAGCCTCCATCATTGTAAGGGAGATTTTCTTTGATTTATGAAATATTTAGTGAGTTTGTTTTTGCAAGTGCTGATTACTTGTGCCTTCGAAGTCTTCTTCAACATAAGTTCGACGAGTTCTTGTGAGGGAGATCATCTTCACACTCTTGCTTGCCTAGATAATCGCGTCTAGGAGGGTGGGTTAGAGCCGCTTGAGGCTGCTTGCTTAGATAATTGCGACTAAGAGGGTGCCGAGGACAAAACAACAACAACAATTCACAAGCCATCTTCATCTTCAACCTTCACACCATCTTCCATAATTCCATAAACAAAGCTGGAATTTCCAGATTTGTTTTACCTATCTTCTTCTGAATCTTTTGTCATCTTTTTATTTATATTCTTATTTCTTATCACCTCATGTGAAGTAGTAGGTCCACTTGCTATACTCTCATCACCTCCCCACAAAGAAAGTAAGTGTAATTCTAACCCTTCATTTGATTCTTGTCCAATCATTCAGTTAGAAACACTTTCTCCTCTACAGAAATTGTACATTGATGATAATTTTTGTGAGACGGATATGGGATGTGAGATACAAAAGATTGAGAATAAAGAGGCCGAGAGTCAAAAAAAGTCAAATTAACGGCCCAAATTTGGTGAGTGAAAATACATATGAGGTAAAAGTCACACAAAGCCCAAAAGAAAAAGACAAGAAAAAGAATGCGACGGGTGATTTCGTTTTGACTAATCCTTACAAATGTTCGAGTAGTGTTGTCTTATTTTTTCAGGTTTTTGTTGAAACATTGAGAGGAGCTCAATTAGATCACTCCACATACAACAAAGAAGCCTTTTCAATTGAAGTTGATGATTGTTCTCTCATTGCCGATTTCGATTCGAGGACGATCCTTTTGAGGAGTGGGGGAATGATACATGCATGAGCGGGGTCAAATTACTAATATTGGACAAGAAGTTGAATTTGTTCGATGCAAACAATAAAAGCCAAAATAGTGCACACGTAGGAGGTCAAAAACGATGCATCTTGGACAAGAAATTGAATATGTTTGTAAAGTCTGGAAAGTCAGCCAACTTGCGACAAGTTTTTGGATGGGATCCAGGAATTTCTGAGTCAAGTTGTCTTCTAACAAATTGTCCGCCATTCAGTTATCTTTCCAACGCATCTTGAAACGCATGAATTGGACATGAGGAACTCAAGATACATCCAATTTACTGAAGACTGCGCATGCAGAAAACTGGATACGGGATCATTACGGGATTTTGTAAAATTCAGCCCAAAAGCTAACATATAAGGCTTTGGACGAATTAAACTTAGCCCAATATATTTATTATCATTTAAATTGATGTTTTTAGGGTTTTATATACTTAGGAACCAACCACCCAACCCTTATCAGCTTATAACTTGCCTTATCACCCTATTCCTTGCCATACAAGCACAAGGAGTTTAAAGGTTGTTATTTTTTTATTATTTTTAATTAGATTAGGTTTTCCTTGTTTTAGTAGAAGTTAAATTACTTTGTCTATCCTTCACCTATAAAAGGATGAAGCCTCCATCATTGTAAGGGAGATTTTCTTTGATTTATGAAATATTTAGTGAGTTTGTTTTTGCAAGTGCTGATTACTTGTGCCTTCGAAGTCTTCTTCAACATAAGTTCGACGAGTTCTTGTGAGGGAGATCATCTTCACACTCTTGCTTGCCTAGATAATCGCGTCTAGGAGGGTGGGTTAGAGCCGCTTGAGGTTGCTTGCTTAGATAATTGCGTCTAAGAGGGTGCCGAGGACAAAACAACAACAACAATTCACAAGTCATCTTCATCTTCAACCTTCACACCATCTTCCATAATTCCATAAACAAAGCTGGAATTTCCAGATTTGTTTTACCTATCTTCTTCTTAATCTTTTCTCATCTTTTTATTTATATTCTTTTTTCTTATCATCTAATCCTTCATCTCGTCTTTCTTTCTTTAAATTTCCAGCCTTGAATATGAAAAATTCAAGAAAATCCCTTCTCTTTTCTCTTGAATTTTCAAATCTGCCCAAACTTCCTTGATTGAGTCTAGAGCTCCTAGTTTTTGCAACAACTTGATTGAAGGCTTCCAAATCCAAGATTGCGCTACTCTATCACAAAATCTTTAAATCAGTAAAATAATTTATCATGCAAAACATGTTATGCTATTTAAAAATGTTTACCTTTTAGGTTGACTTATAACAAGTCTTCCTATAAAAATGTATGTCAACAAACATACATTTAAATACATGTATGCACTCACCTTAGCCTTGATAATTAACCTCGCTATTTGATTTTACTCCTGATCCTTTTCTTTTCTTTTCTTTTTTACTGGGACGATCTCGATTTATATCGAAATCTACATAAAAATAACATATACCATTCCAAGCATATGTTAATACATATTCGATCTATAAAAATAATGGAAATTACTTAAAATAACTATCTATTATACACAAAGTGATCTGATAAAACTATCTATATTCGAATCACATTTTCTCATATTTTTCTCCAAATCTTCAACTTTTACTTAAAATACCTATTTTAGTCCCTATGGACTCTTTTAAGCTTCAAACTATAATTTTCAAGTCTAGTCCTTACATTTTCCATCCTTTACACTTTAGGACCCAAACTTTAAAAAAAAATTCACTTTGGTCCCCAAGGTAGCCGAATGGTCGTTTTGATCCCAAATATTGATTTGAGATTCATAATCAATATTTGAACCACTTGAATTAGTTCTCCAATATAATATTCCATAAATACAAGCTCAATAATCAAATCCCTAAACTTTACAAAGTTTACACTTTAGTCCCTAATTAATCTAATTAGGGATTTTCATTCAAATCACCTTATATCAACATATAAAATCAATCTTCCTTCAACCATATCCTAAAATTTCAATCTTGAACATAAACCCTAATTCTTCTTTTTTCAAGAACATGGACAATTATTCATCCAAATCACAAAATTAAACATGTCAAACATTATTCCTATCATTTCCAACATAAAAATAATTTTTGCAATAATTTCCCCTAAATTTCTCTAAATTGTCGAATTGGTCCCTATAGATTTTCCATGAAGTCTTCATCATTTCAAGCATAGAAACAATACCATAACACCAATTTCAACATGTTTGAACCTTAAAACATGAAAAACAAACATGTTCTTCATCCACTCTTATCACCAATCTCAACTTAGAGACATGGAAACTATGCAAAACTTATGTGAAATGAAAGAGAATTCAATGGAGATAAATTTCTTGTTTCATGTCTCAAGCCAAAAACCAAACAAATCAAGCAAAAATTGAATTGAAAATTTTGTTCTTACCTTACTAGGGATTTCGGCAATTTGAAGAGAAAATGAGAAATTTCTCAAACTTTCTTTTGATTTAATTTGATACCAAATGTCTTCAATTTGGCTAATTAATAATAAAAATCTTTAAAATAGTCAAATGACCATTTTACCCTTGAATTATAACCAATCACAATTCCACACCTATACTTTATCCTTTTCCATAATTAATTTGTATTAAAAGTATAGGTGAAATGACTATAATGCCATTAATGAAATAACTTATCTTCAAAATTGCCATTCCATCAAATATATAAAATACTGAGTAAAAATCAAATCTAAATCGATTTTAAACAATTCAAAACCATAATTTCATATTCCTCATGTCTTCTTAAGTCTCCCTTCAAAATTCTATAACATTTCAAGCTTATACAATTGCCCGAATTCCATTTAAACTTTAATCGTAGTTTCCCAATAATAGAGACATCAGATCAAACCATAATTTTTATATTCCATCCAAACCCTTAGGTGATCTATTTAATTATAGAATAAAAATAATTATTGAGAAAATTACCATACTAGTCCTTGAACTTTTCTCAACTTTTCACTTTAACCACCAACTTTTAATTCTTACGATTTGGTCACTAAGCAAATATTGGGTATTACAACATAGCTAACTTGCAAAACTCAAATCTTTTTTTCTTCAACCCTTCAACAACAACTCCGACGGTGATTTTGAGACCACCGGCCGACTCATCTCGACGAGATAAACTCGATGGTATAGGAGGTAACATAAATATAGAGGACTAGATTTTGATAGATCAGAGTCAAAACTCCTCATCCTTATTGTTTTCCCACTTTTCTCTCTCTCCAACAAAATATCCTATCTTTTTCCACCTTTTTCTACCACTCCCCTCTTTTTAAATTCAAACACCACTATCACCAATAAAATAATAACCACATGTCATCTTCTTTATTTTTACTCTAGACTCCACTTTAAATCCTTATTTGAATTTGATGCTTCTTGAATAGTGATGCACTTTAGAGCAAGTATACTTATCGTATCAAGTAATAAAGTGAGAGTAGAGTGTCGAACCCACGAGGATTGGATCAATAACTACAAATTTTTGAACTTAGGAATGTGTTTGCAAGTATGGTTGATTGTTGATTTAGGTAAAACTAATTTAACTAATCTAAGCTATGATAAAGGCAAACAACTGCAACGACTTAATAATTAATTATGGAGGTTAGGATTATTGCTAAGGATATATGCTTGATTACCTAGATCAATCTATAGCGATGGGCAATACATGTCTGTGTAAACTCTTAAATTCTTCATCTATTCGACATGATTTTCTAATGAACTTCTGACTTTCTCGATGCATAAAAGTTAATAACATTGTAGTTAAGGTGATACATGTCTGCATTAACCCTAACAACTATATTATTTGTTTAAGAAATCCCTTTTAGTCATTAAAACCCTAAACTTATGTCTAAGCTAGATTAAGACTAAGTTGATAGCTTAGCCTTACTGCTTACGTTTGTCTAACTTAACTCTCTCGAATATTAAGCCACATATTGATAGTCAACAAGCCTCTCTCGAATAGCTCTTACGATTAACTACGCATTAAGAACATGAACAGAATAGATGACGATGAAAGCAACTAAAGCATTGAAATAGAATAATCAAAACATAAAATCCTAGGACGCAATTATCCCAACTAAGAAGTTTAGCTTATAGATGAGCCTAAAACAACCATAATTAAAAGTATAAAATACGACAGTTTATCAAGCAAGAAAAGAAAGAAGTTGAGCTTTCTCGACAAAACTCCCTCTGTGCCATCCAACTGTGTTGCAGGCCTCCTCTTTGTCAGCCTCTTTCGATGGCGTCGTTCAATGAGGAGAATCATCTAGCCTCGCCCCGGTGGTTCTCCACAAGCTCAGAATAGGACTGTCGTCTAAATCGTGCTCTCTGTCGATTGCCCCCTATAAGTAGCGTCCAATTCTTCCTTATATAGGTGGTGAAACTAGGGTTTCAGTACCCTAAAGTGAGTATGGCTTTATTAAAAAAAGCCATTGTTTCCCACTTCATTAAATGTTGCGTATCTAGGAGAAAGTCCACGCGGGCAGAGATAGATTCATCTCTAACTCTTTATGCCTCGTCAGCTTCAACCATGCGATTTGCTCCTCTCCTGCTCTAGCAATCCTCTAGCATCCACCATCATCTTGCACATGCACCACAAAACACCACCTTTCCCATGAAAAGCACCAATATATATGACATTTAAAGCGCAAGCAGTGTACCTCCCTATCTATATGCAAATATGTACAATCTGTCCTAAATGCAACCTAAATGATATTGAAAAATGTAAAAGACAAGGATTAAGGGCATATAAAATAGGTCAATTAAGCACTCGTCAGAATTAGTCTAAAAGAATCCATTTAATGAGCTTCCACAGAATAATTCTTTTTATTTTAATGACCAACTTAAAGATTCAAACCCCAAATTCGAGACCCATTAATTAACCCAAAATTTGAGTCGTTACAAGACACATGTCCCAAAAGCTAAGGCCAGCTTTTAGTTTAGTCTCTTTAATCACTTGTCTTTTTTTGAGAAATCTTTAATCACTTGTCTTGAAAAGGATAATTTTCAAAGACAAATGTCGAATACTACTAATGCTTGGCAAAAGATTATGTTTTCAGTGTAAAAGTATGACAAAGAGCAGTGCCAAGGTGTGTCTTATACGTGCAAGTATACACGATCAACAAGTAATACATCAGTAAGCTGAGTATCGAATCCACAGGGATTGACCAAGAATTTATTTGCTCAATATTTACTCGATGGAAGTTTTAAAAGTGTTCAATATATTTTTGGGATTTTGGTTTAAAGGTTAACAAAACAAGTAGTAAAAATGAGCAGTTTGGCAATGAGTTGTTCAAAACAGATGATGAACATTGGCAAGGGGATGTCGGATTGTACGCTACTTATGCCAGCCTTCAATAAGGACCTGCCTTGATTTATTGTCGAGCATATTAAAAGTAGTATTGCCATTATCGATGGCAATGCCCTAAGTTAACTATGATAAAACCCTTATATGTCTATAGTGAATGTTTTTTCACAAATCAACTTGATTAAGCGTTAATCTTTACTCCTAAAGGGTAGACTCACTCCCGAAGTAAGGTCATCTACTTGAACATCTTATGTCGAAGCTTCTTACCTTAGTACATGGCAACAGATCGTCGCCCCTTAAGTTTGTTAAGATATTAAGGTGCAATGGGCACACGGTGCCACCAGTCGTATGGCAAAGGATTTTGTAAATAGATTAAGTATATGCCAAATAGAAAATAGTGCCGAGGTAGTTTCATTATTAAAAACTAAACATAAAATCAACATCTATCTGAAAAATCCCCCAACCAACTATAAAGTTTTAGTTCATGATTGGGGTTTCCATCCAAAAAACATATCTCCACATCATTATTTAAACAAAATAAATAAAAACAAAGAGAATGGGCAAGAAGGGGGTCTGTCTATGTAGCCCTTTAAGGGCTCCAAGCTCTCGGTCTTCAACTGGTCGGACCACGTCTTACTTTATCACCATTCAGCCTCCCTTTCTCTGATCCCCCCGATCAAAAAAATCCTCGCACGATATTCTTAAATAGGCTTGCGTGGGAAACCCTAGGATAAGGTTTTTGAGTTTAAGTTTTCGAATGCACGTGAGATAAGATGATAACGCATCATATCCAAATTTGAATCATAGGGCTAACGTATACAAGGTCTAGTGAAGTCTTTGACCGGTCAGCTTATGTCACTCTTTTGTCATCCGGGAGTGGCAATGATTGGTCCTTTTCTGCCAACGGTGCCTTGTCAATTCTTTAGCTTTTCTACCAAGCCTGCCTGCATCAAAAATAACAAAATAACCCTTCACACTGGCAGAGATGATAGCTCATAAACTCCTTATGCAAATGCATGATTTTAATACCTAAATGCAACATAATGTACTAAAAGTGAAAGCAAAGGCATTGTAAAATAAGCATGAAAACAATACCTTTGAGAAGTTAACACACCCCCAAACCTAGCTCATTACTTGTCCTCAAGTAATGCAACTATAAATAAAACAAAAAAAAAACAAAGAGAAGATACCTCGACAATAATGGTCAAAGTCGCCAACACCTGCCAACTAGCAAAATATGATTCTAGGATTGTCCTGAGATATTCAGTATATCAATGCCAAGCAGATAAACAAATTCAAGTGCAGCAATATAGCTCTAGTTTGAGGTCATTAAATGTGCATGAAGTGCGGGCAACATGCATGAAATTTACTTAACTCCCTTAGCTACTTTACTACCCAAACTCATAATCATTTTCATCATCACTTTTTTTATTTGCAAAGGGTGTTTTTATGCTGGCGTAAGATTAGGGTTACGTTATGCACTGTTTGGCGTGAGACATAAGAGGGAGCAAACCATGAATACCAACGTTAATCCAGATTACATCACTAATCTAACCTATTACACTCATACCTTAAAGTTATATTAGCTTGAGAACTAAGAGAAAGCAAACCAAAAAGCCCCAAGTTATTTATTTTCCTTAAGGTAGAGGAGAGTTCTAAAATATCTCAGCCTTTGGCAAAATATTGTTGCCTTATTCTTTCTACCCTTGCATTTTTTTATGGGTTCAGTTTTGAGGGAACCTAAGTTTGTCTTGCAGACTAGATGCATGTCACATGAAGGCTGAAACTAAAGTTCCCTAAAGTAGAGTTCAATTGCCAAGCTACTTGACAATACTAACCTGCTGGCGTACAAGTTCTAAAAGTCTAGTTTCTTCATCGGACAGATAATCTAGAACAAATTCAACTAAACTAGCAGTGTTGGCAATTAAAACAAGTCATTGACCGAGGTAAACAAAAAATATATGGCAAATTGAAAATTAAACATGAATGTCATGGTAATAAAATGTGGGGCAACCCACACCCCCAAACCTAAAGTGTACATTGTCCTCAATGAATGAGAACAACACATATATACAAATGGAAAAGAAAAAAACAAAACAAAATGGATGAACATGTGAATGACAGTGAAATGATATCCAAGGAGTTTAAGAGGATGAAGACTCCCTTTCGAAAGGTTCTGGTCATGAAACGCGCATTTTCCTCTTGATGAAACTCTTAGTGCTGGGAGCCATATGCTTTTTGCACTTCAGGCTAGGTTTTGACGTGGCAATAGATGCTCCAAGGTCGTGGAGGACTTCCTCCACAATCTTCACTTGCTCAGAGGTAGTTAGGACATCAGTAGCAGCGGCGATACAGGCTCAATAGGTGTTGCGGTAGGTTTTGTTTCTTCTTTAGAGTTTGATGGTGTGGTTGTGCTGGCAGATTCAACTTGAACAGTGGATACTGGAACAGTGGCATCTGATGGAGTATGGACTGGAGGAGGACTAGCTGGTATGGCATCCATGGTAAAGAGGTCAGTAGGAAACTTCGGGTATGCTGGCAATGGTTGCGTGGAAATGCTTTCAAAGGTTTTCTTTATGGCACCATCCCTGGAATACGCATATTGACAAAACAGAGAATTCAGTTCCTCAGCTTTCTCTAACTTCTGGATGATGATCTCCTGGGGTTGGAAAATTTGGGAAAGCATTGCCACTAAGCTGGCTGGTATAGAAGTGCCAGGCTCTGTCTTGGGTAGCTTGGCCTTGGTCATTGGCTCTGTTGCCTTTCATTTGCACTTGTCTTTGGGCTCGGTGGCAGTGAGTTGCCTTCACAGGCAGTGTAATTGTTATTCTTTTAGTCTCTTAGACCTTTTCCGAATCAATTTTAGGTACCCCGTGTTTCATACAAATATTCAAAATCAATAGAGGGAAAAAACTTTCACTACTCTTACGGGCGCACTTATAAGTTTCATCGATGGTGATACGACCAATGTTGATCTTACAGTCCAAGATGATTGAGTGCAATAAGGCCATCTTCTCCTCTAAGATAGTCTTATTATGAGTCGTTGGCATCAAGTTTGCCTTCATGAAGTGGTTCCACCCTTTTGGTTGTGACTTCAACGCTAGGCGCTTCACTGTGTGGTGGCCCTTGGATGACACCAGGTTCACAGAGATCCTTTAGTAGCTTTTTCTTCTTGGCATCATCCAACAAATCAATAAATGTCGAGTACTCCTCCCCTACACCATCCAGTTCAAACATAGCATTAATATACCCCTCATCAAATCTAACACAAATACCTCGTATGAGCAGGAAAGGAAAATCTTTAGACGTGAGATAGGCGTAAAACTCTTAGATAATATTATAGTAGACTTCCCCCATTTTTTTGGAAAAACAACTCCCACTTGTGCTTTTTAACCACTTTCTTGAAATCCGATGAATAACTCAAGTTGGGTTCATTCTTAAACTCAAAATTCTTCTCATAGAAAAGTGTTCGTACGGCGAAGTCCTCCTCGTATTTCTTGTGAATTTCTTTATTAAAGAATATCTTGAAGGGTATCGAAGAAGATGCCATGAAAGAAACTATAGATCTTAAAGGATTTTTTTCGCAAGAAGGGGAAAAGATTCTTGGTGTTCTTGTCGATAAAACCAATAGGGTGAAATGTGGAAAGTTTTAAGGCTTGGATCAGTTAGGGTTTTAAAGAGATAAAAATGGTTGAGTGTTTAATTGGAGTTGGTTTAATGTGGCCGGATAAGGAGGGTAATGATGGGCTTTTGTGTGTTTAAGGGAAAAGACAATGTTGATGTGATAAGTTGAATTAATGGGATAAAGCGCGCAAAGGGTGGAGGGATAAGTTTTTCTCCTTCTTTTTGGGCCAAACTTCATCAAGCCTTGGGCGGCTAGGGTAAAACGTTTTCTCCAATCTTCTTATCGCCCTATGCTAAGATGCTCTGGCATTCTACCTGGCAGTCTGCCTGGCACACAAACCTGCACTCACTCAAAGGAAAACCTTTCAACGCAGAAAGGGAAAACAAAAACTAAAAGAAAGAAAGAAAATTAACAAATATAATGTTTAAAAAAGAAAACATATATCCTATTATATACAAAAAATTGAACATGGTGGTGATGTTCACAGACTCTCTGCCAGAAGCACAACCTCCTTAGTATTCTTTTGAGTACCTTCCCAATAGCGTTTCAAGCATTGGCCATTCACCTTGAAAATTGCTCTTGTTTTCAAATCCTTTATATCTATTCTCCATGAGCATATGGCTTTACCACTTCAAAGGGACCCGACCATCTAGACTTGAGCTTTCCTGGAAACAACTTTAGCCTTGAGTTAAATAACAAAACATGTTGACCTACCTCAAAGTGTCTTGGCAATATTCTGCTGTCATGCCATCGTTCTGTTCTTTCCTTGCAAAGTCTGGCATTCTCATAGGCTTGTGTTCTGAATTCCTCTAACTCGTTCAAATCTAATATCATCTTCTCACTGACAACTCTCAATTCCATGTTAAGCGTTTTGATTGCCCAGTACGCTCGATGTTCCAATTCCACTAGGAGGTGGCATGCTTTTCCAAAAATGAGCCTAAATGGGGATGTTCCCAAATGATTCTTAAAGGTTGTTTGTAGGCCCACAAGGAATCATCTGGTCTCAATGACCGGTCCTTCCTCAAGGGATTCACAGTTTTCTCCATGATGTTCTTGATTTCCTTATTTAATATTTCTGCTTGGCCATTTGTCTAGGGATGATAGGCTGTGGCAATGCATTACTGAATTTTGTACCTGCATAGAGCTCTGGAGATTAGATTACACTTAAAATGTGTACCTTCATCGTGAATGATGGCTTTAGGGCACCGAGTCTAGTAAAGATTTACTTGTGCAAGAACTTGGCAACAGCCTTGGCATCGTTTATTGTCAAAGCTACTGCCTCTACCCATTTTGAAATGTAATCCACAGCCACAAGAATATACAGGTTCCCACATAATGGGGGAAATAGACCCATGAAGTCTATTCCCCATACGTCAAACAACTCTACTGGTATGATATTCTGGAGCGGTAATTGATGTCTGCTAGAGATGTTACCCGCCCAGTGGCATCAATCATAGGCCTTGGAAAATTAATAAGCATCTTTAAACAGAGTAGGCCAAAAGAATCCATAATGCAGTACCTTGGCAGCATTCTTCATTCCAGCAAAGTGTCCTCCATATGGTGTTGTATGGCATAACTGCAAAATGTCGTGCTCCTCCTCCTTTGGCACACATCGATAAATTACTTGGTCAGCATAATGTTTAAACAGAATGGGCTCATTTTAATAGTACTACACATCTCGTAGAAAATGGTTCATGGCATTGCTTGCCAGATCCGGTGGCATGATATTACTTACCAGATAGTTAATTATGTCAGCATACCATAGCATAGAACCGACTGCAAGCAGATGTTCGTCGGGAAATTCATCTATAATGGTTGCGGCTCTACTTTCCTCAAGGTGATGTTCTAATTGAGATAAATGGTCAGCAACTAAGTTCTCACTTCTATTTTTTCTTGAATCTCGAGATCAAACTCTTGCAATAATAGTGTCCATCGGATCAATTTGGGCTTGGCATCTTTTTTTGACAATAAGAATTTCAATGTCGAATGATCTGTATACACAACAACTTTTTTACCAACTAAATAAGATCTAAATTTATCAAATGCAAATATCACAGCGAGAAATTTCTTCTCGGTTGTTGTGTAGTTGAGTTGGGCTTCGCTCAATGTCCGGCTGGCATAGTATATGGCTTGAAAAATCTTGCCACGCCTTTGACCCAATATAACTCCAATGGCATAGTTGCTGGCATCGCTCATGAGCTCAAAAGGCTTGCTCCAATCCAGTGCCACAACTATGGGGGCATTGATTAATTTGTCATTGAGTTCCTGAAATGCTTTTAAACAAGAATCATCAAATGCAAAAGTGGCATTTTGCTCTAAAAGCAAGCATAAAGGTTTCAAAATTTTTAAGAAATCTTTGATGACCCGGTGGTAAAAACCCACATGTCCTAAAAACTCTTGATACCTTTTACACTTGTAGAGGGTGATAATTGTTTGATTACCTCCACTTTTTCTTTATCTACCTTCAAGCCTTTCTTGGTTACTCTATGATCGAGAATAATGTCTTTCTTCACCATGAAGTGGCATTTATCCCAGTTTAAGACTAAGTTGGTCTCAATACATCTTCTCAATACAAGCTCTAGACTCCGTAGGTGTTACTCGAATGTTGTGCCAAACACTGAGAAGTCGTCCATGAACACCTCCAGGTTGCTCTCAACCATATTAGAAAAAAATAGATGTCATACATCGTTGGAATGTTACCTGCGCATTACACAGTCCAAAGGGTATTCTTCTAAAGGAAAATGTCCCATATGGACAAGTGAATGTGGTTTTCTCCTGATCTTCGAGAGCGATGGCAATCTGACTATATCCTGAATAACCTTCTAGGAAGTAGTAGTATGCTTTGCTTGCCAGCCTATCCAACATCTGGTCGATAAAGGGCAGGGGAAATGATCTTTTTTGGTGGTGTTGTTCAACTTCCTATAGTCCATGCACACTCTCCATCCGGTAACAGTTCTAGAAGAAATCAATTCATTCTTGCTATTTTGAAACACAGTCATACCAACCTTCTTTGGCACACATTGCATCGGGCTGACCTGCATGCTATCAGAAATAGGATAGATTATCCCAGCATCCAGCCACTTGATAATTTCCTTTCTTACTACCTCCTTCATGCTCAAATTCAATCTTCTTTGGCCCTCAATTGTTTTGCCATGATATTCCTCTAAAATTAGTTTGTACATGCAAATAGTTGGGCTTATTCCTCGGATATCCACCAAGGTCCATCTCAATGCTTGCTTGTGATTACTTAAAATTTCCAACAATCTTTCCTCTTGTTCATTAGTTAGATCGGCAACAATGACCACTGTCAAGGTTGAGTGTTTACCTAAATAAGCGTACTTAAGATGGTTCATAAATAGTTTTAGTTCCACTTTAGGTGGCTCCTCAGTGGATGGTCTGGGTGCCACGATCTCTCTTCAGGAGTGTTCCTTCAGTATCTTCACTTGTCTCTTTTTCGCTTTCTGACTCACTGCATCGTCATCCGTATCTTGGCATAGCTGTGCCATGTCCATAGTGAAAATAGACTCCATCATCTTGTTAGCTTGGCATTCCTCAGGTTCATCTGCACATTTAAGGGCTTGAAACACATTCAATGTAACATACTGATCATTCACGCGCATCGTTAATTCTCCTTTATGAACATCAATCAAAGCTCAACCTGTGGCAAGGAATGGTCTGCCCAATATAATTGGGACATTCATATTTGCCTCATAATCTAAAATAATAAAGTCAGTTGGGAATATAAATTTGTCTACCTTCAGCAACATATCCTCAATCTTACCCATAGGATGTGCAAAGGATCGGTCTGCCAACTGAAGTGTTACTGTGGTAGGCCTTGCTTCGATGTTGAGCTTTCTAAAAATTGACATTGGCATCAAATTGATGCTGGCTCCTAGGTCACATAGTGATTTACCCATAAATTTGTTGCCAATGGTACAGGGAATAGTAAAACTTCTTGGATCTTTCAACTTCGATGGCAACTGGTTGAGTATCATTGCACTACATCCCTCAGTGAGAGCTATAGTCTCGAAATCACCTAGTTTTCTTTTCTCGTACAAGATGACCTTCATGAATTTCACATAATTAGGCATTTTCTCTAGAGCCTCCACCAATGGTATGTTAATCTTCAATTGCTTAAAAACTTCCAAAAAGCCCTTGAATTGCTGATCCTGCTTGTGCTTATGTAATCTTTGTGGGAACAGTGGGGTGGATAAGCAAATGTTGACTCTGCAGGCTTTACCAATGGTTTGCTGGCATCAGACTGAGGTCTGGCATCAGCCTGAGGTCTGGCATTGCTTATGTCCACTTCTTTCTCTTCTACTTCTTTTGGTTCATCTACTGGTCCATTCACTTTCTCTTGGCAATTATCTAGCTGCTTGTCAAATGTCTGAGCATCGCATTGTTTGCCACTCCGAAGAGTTACAACTTTGCATTGTTCATTGCCTCTAGGTCGAGTATCTTCTGTATCGCTTGGAAGAGCTCCACGGGGTCTATTGCCGAAGGCACTGGCAATATGTCTAATCTGTATCTCCAAGTTCTGCATATATGCTACCAAACTCTAGACAGTTGCATCATTCTTCTCCATGTAATCTGCCAAAGTCCCCTGGTTGTTCCTTTGCCCTGCATAAAAATTGTTGTGCGCCCTCTGCGCACTTTGCTTGAAACCTTGTTGGGCATTATTCTGACGTTGGCCATTGTATTGGATACTTCTTGATTTCCCCAAGCTAAACTTGGGTGTTGTCTCCATCCTCATTGTAAGTATTAGATTTAGGATTATAATTACGATTAAAATTGCCAACAAAATTTACCGATTCAGGGTTGGCAGGGCAGTCTTCCATGTGATGATTCTCTCCACATATAGTGCAAAATGGGTCTAATGCCTTAACTTCTTGGGAATCGTTACTCCTTTGCAAATATCTCACCATGCTAGTAAGATTGGAAATCTCAGCATGGATGGATGTAAGTTCATCTATCTGCAATTTCTCACCGGTTTTAGTCCCGGTCCCAAGTCTGGCAGTAGGATATTCAAAGTCATTAACTGAAATTCTCTCAAGGATGCCAACTGCCTCTGTGTAATTTTTTTCAAGCAGTAAACTTTTTTCCGAACATCAACAACAGTCTTGGCTTTTGCATTAAGTCCATTGTAAAAGGTCTGCATCTGGGTCCAATTTGGGAATCCATGCATGGGACATCTCCTCAACAGGTCCTTAAATCTCTCTCGGGCATTATATAAGGTCTCATCCTCAGTCTGCCTAAATGTAATGATCTCACTCCTAAGCTTGGTAGTGAGTGTAGGTGGCTGGAAATGCAGCAAAAAATTCTAGCATAGATCTCCCCATGAGGTGACAGAACTAGGTGGCAAAGAACCTAACCATGCCTTTGCTCTATCTCTCAAGGAAAATGTGAACAATTTTAGCTTCACTGTATCCTCTAATACTCTAGGCTGCTGAAATAGCTGGCAAATCTCCATGAATTGCTTCAGGTGTTGCCTAGGGTCTCCAGTAAGTGCTCCATCAAATTGTCCTACATTCAAAAACGTTTGTATCATTACCGGCTTGAGTTTAAAATTCAGTGTATTTACCTCGGGACCCATCAGTCTTGGCATTAAATTGTATATGTTTGGTGCTGAGTGTTATGAGATAGGTCTCTCCTTCTCTACATTAATGAATAGGGAAACTGGTACGGCTGGTATCCCATTATGTTGTAAAGGGTTTCCCTGGTTGTTTAGGTTGCCATCAGCCCCTTCATTACCACGATGTTCCATCTCTCGAGCTTTTTCTTTTTAACCTTCATAAGATTCTCTCAATTTTTGGATCGTATGGCCAATCTTCCACCACAGGGTGGGTTCTGGTCATACACCTGTTAAAATAAGTAAATAAAATAAAATAATTAAAAAGGAGCAAGTAAAAGTCAAAACAATAAATTCTGTCGCAATCCCCGGCAATGGCACCAAAAACTTGTCGACTATTATTAACGCTTAGCAAAAGAGTATATTTTCAGCGTAAAAGTATGTCAAAGAGTAGTGCCAAGGGGAGTCTTATACATGCAAGTATACACGGTCAACAAGTAATACAACAGTAAACTGAGTATCGAATCCACGGAGATTGACCAAGAATTTATTTGCTTGGTGTTTACTTGATGAAAATTTTAAAAGTGTTTAAGATATTTTTGGGATTTTAGTTGAAAGGATAACAAAACAAGCAGTGAAAATGAGCAGTCTGGCAATGAGTTGTTCAAAACAGATGATGAGCGTTGGCAAGGGGATGCTGGATTGTACGCTACTTATGCCAGCCTTCAATAAGGACCTGCCTTGGTTTATTGCCAAGCAGATTAAAAGTAGTATTGCCTCTGTCGATCACAATTCCCTAAGTTAACTATGATAAAACCCCTATATGTCTATAGTGAATGTTTTTTCACAAATTAAATTGATTAAGCATCAATCTTTACTCCTAAGGGGTAGACTCACTCCCGAAGTAAGTTCATCTACTTGAACATCCTCTGTCGAAGCTTCTTGCCTTAGTACCTGGCAACAGATTGTCGCCTCTTAAGTCTGTTAAAATAGTAAGGTAAAATGAACACACAGTGCCAACTGTCGTATGGCAAAGGATTTTGTAAACAGATTAAGTATATGCTAGATAGAAAATAGTGCCGAGGTAGTTTCATTATTAAAAACTAAACATAAAATCAGCATCCATCTGAAACATCCCCCAGCCAAATGTAAAAGTTTAGTTCATGATTGGGGTTTCCATCCAAAAAACATTATCGTATCTCCACATCATCATTTAAACAAAATAAATAAAAACAAAGAGAATGGGCAAGAAGGGGGTCCGTCGATGCAGCCTTTCAATGGCTCCAAGATCTCGATCTTCAGCTGGTCGGACCACGCCTTACTTCACCACCTTTTAGCCTCCCTTTTCTCCGATCTCCTTGATCAAAAAACCCCTGAGCGATCTTCTTAAATAGGCTTGTGTGGGAAACCCTAGGATAAGGCTTTTGAGATTAAATTTTTAAATGCACAAGGGATAAGATGATAGCGCATCTTATCCAGATTTGAATCCTATGGCTGACGTATACAAGGTCCAACGAAGTCTTTGACCGATCAGTTGACGTCACTCTTTTGCCAGCCGGGAGTGGCAATGATTGGTCATTCTGCTCCAACGGCGCCTCGGCAATTCTCTAGTTTTTCTACCAAACCTGTCTGCATCAAAAATTGTAAAATAATCCTTCACTCTGGTAGAGAGGATAGCTCATAAACTCCTTATGCAAATGCATGATTTTAATACCTAAATGCAACTGAATGTACTAAAAGGGCAAGCTAAGGCATTGTAGAATAAGCATGAAAATAGTACCTTTAAGGAGTTAACAACAAACCTCTCTATGCAAGGGATGCCATTAGGGACGGAGTCAAAATTTTATATAGTGGTATCAGAGTAGAGTACGAGATATGAGTGATTCTCATGCTATTATAATAAGTATCATTGACCCTATATTTCAACAAATTAACTAAGGTCAAATCTAATATTCCTATGAAAAAATTTAAATTAACTCCTTAAAAATTATACCCAACAAATTAAGTGGGGTCAATTGCACCCCACTTTCTATGGTACCTCCGCCCATGGGCGCCAGCCCTAAAATGATAATATCACCCCCTCACCATCATTACAACTGAAACACAAACGAAAGTGCAATTTTTTAAGGGAAGCTAGAAAGAGATCGTAAATCTTTTTAAATATGTAGTGGACCAATTTAAAATTTCATGTTCTTAAGCGGTATATAAAGCAATTTTCTCATTTTAGGGGACCAAGGTTACTTCCTCCCCTAGTTTAACGTCTGGATCCTATACTATGTATTTCAAATTTTAAGTCTAATTATTTTTTAAGAAGTCTAATTAGTAATTATGTGTTAGAACGAGTAAAATGATTTTTTATAATTACTGAGAAAATACTAAATTTATGTTATAAATTTAACTAAAATTTCATAATAATTTTTAAATGGCATAATATGTTTGTTTGATTGGTTTGGTTAAACTATAACATGATCTTTTCGACTAAAGAAACCATCAAATGACATAGAAATGACAATTAAAGGAGACAACAATGCAATAGGAATTATAAGCTAATTTTTTTGATCCACCAGTGTTAACCATCAGATCAACTTGAAACTAAATTATGTTAATCTTCTGGTCAAATGAAGTCTTCCCACCATTGGGAATAATCAGTGACTATTTCGTTAATCGAAAAATTGACATTTTCTTGCATTGGTCAATTCTTAAAATTAGGGCGTTTTAGGGAAAGATGACTTTAACAACACTTTTCTATAGAATTGTCCGTAGTGAAAGCGAATTGAAAGTTCAATGATTGTAATTCAAGTTTTAAAAGTTTGATAGCCAAAGTGAAAGTATCCAAAATGTTCAATGACTATCGATATAGTTTACTCCTATTAAAGGTAAAATACACTGTAGGTCACTCAATTATGTATCTATTCCAAATGAGTCACTTTTTCTCGTAAAAGTTACAAATTAGTCATTGAATTAAAATTTTGTTACAAACATGTCACTTTATCGTTAAAACTGAAACATGACTTGTATAATAACAATTTTAGTCTTCAAAACTTATACATTCTATCAATTTGATCTCAGTTTATTTTTTTAATAAATTTAACACTTCATATTTAAAAATCATGACACTACAGCCTTCAATCACTTGTCGCACACCTTGCTAATGTTTATCAACTCGATAACCGACATATGAGATAGCTCGACACAGACATTCACTTCACTACTAGACAACTAATAGACTAATGGAACAAGCTCATTATGACTTTGATGTTGCCTCCTAGTATACATAATCACTTCACTAATGGAATTTTTAAATATGTCTAGTACATATTTTCGGTCCGTGCCAGACCCAACTCTTTTAATCCATTAAAATAAACCCGTACCCAATACATTTAAATTGCCAGACCAATTGACCCAAAACCCATAACCCAAATTACATAAACCATGACCCAATTATAATACCCATTAATTAAAAGCAACCCAAACCTAAATTACCCTAATACCCCTAACCCTAATTACCAAAACCCTAATACCCTTTCCTTTTCCATCTGTCGCCGCCCTTGATTGTTCCCATTCCACACGCGCAGCTCCTCATTTTTTCGTGGCTACCACGCGCGCCACCGCCGGTTCCCCTGATGCCTCCACCGCCCTTCTCTACCACCAGCCACATACCCCGCCCGACTATTAGATCTGAAAAACCAAAAAAGCAAAATTAAAATCAAAGCAATTGGAAGAACAACTTGCATCATTTTTATATGTATAATTTCGGGTATAAAAACCCAAAGAAACGAAATGTAAAAGGAATCCCCCACTTTTTTGGATTCAAAAAAGAAGACACAAAATTTCTCTATTTTATATTTCATTCGAATCAAAATATAAAAAATAGAAGAGATCAAAGCAAAAAAGAGAAAGAACAAAAAGGTAAAAAATAATATCAAATAAAAAAACATTCGACTTTGTAGATCTACACTATTGGAGGAAGTTTTAGGAAAATCTAACCTTAGATCCATGTTGAAGGGACAAAATTGAGTCTTCGATGAACTTTTTATCAACTCTGACCGTCGGAGACAGCGGCTCGCCGTCGCCAATGAGTAGCAGCTAACGGTGGCCCGCGGCAGCGAAGGATTGTAGTGGAGCGAAAGACCCCGAACGCTGGCGTTTTGAGTGGAGAGGATCTTGAGAGATTATAAAAGCTCTCTGTTTTAAAAAAACATAACAAATGATTTTTTTTATTTCTTTTACTTATATACTGGTTTGAAAAGAGGGGGAAATTCCATCATAAATCCCCCAGCCCCAAACCGTTTTGCTCTGCAATCTCCCATTTTTGTTGTTCATTCAATTTCATCCCCAATATCGCCCTATAGTCCCACAGATCCGTCCTTTAATTTCATTTTCCTTTCAATTTATCCCATGTGTCAAACATAAAGGGGAAAATACACCATAAATCCCTATGTCCCATTTTCAGTCTCTTCGCATACCTTCTTATTTTATTTTCTTTGAATTTCGTCCTCCTTTAAGCTTTCAGTTTCATTCTTTTTTTTTTTGCAATTTGATCACTCTTTTTTCTTTTTTTTAAAGATTTTAAATATTATTATTATTAACTTTAGTATTAATAATATATGTATATTATTTATTTTGCAATGTAGCCATTTATATTACCATGTTATTGTTATTATGTATTTATTATTGTTATTATTATTACCTGGTATGTATATATATATTAATATTTTATTTTTATCATATAGTATGTGTATATAGCATTATATAATGTATATTATATTTTTATATGATATATTTAGCATATTATTAAGTCTATATTATGTGTATAACGTACAGTACATTTTTATTTGTAAAGTTTTTCTATTTTTTGTATATTATATTAATATATTTGCTATATTATGTATATTACATTATACTTAGTATATTATGAAATATATGTACATTATTATTACTATTTTAGTATATAATAAGTGTATATTATATAATATCATATATACATTATGTTATTATGTATTATTTTTATTTCGGTTAGAGTATATTGTTACGTATTTATTTTTAATATATTAAGGGAATATTTTTTACTTTATTTCGGGAATCGACTAGGAAGTGGTGCCCTAACTTATTCAGGTGTCATCTTCCTCGGTTGTTGTATATAAGGAAATGTTCTCCTTAGACCGCTTTTTAGGGATTAAATTTTAAGTTAAATTCATATTTTTATTTTCTTGCAAAGACAACACTTAATCAATGTGGTACCAATTTTGGGCACTGTGAGGGGTGCTAATCCTTCCTCACGCATAACCGACTCCCGAACCCAAATATTTTGAATCTCTGGTTAAATTTTAACGATGTTCAGCCTACCAAAGTGGCTGGTGGTAACTTCATCTTCCATTTTTCAATTTTCCCGGTATTCTGCTGGGAGTATTATCCTGGTATCTGAGTGACATCTCATTTGATTCCTTTTTTCAAATATCCCCCATAAATTTTAACTTACTATTTTATTTTTCAAATGGAAAGAAAAAAACCCTTATGAAAGCTTGGCGACTCCATTAGGGAGAATTTTTTAGAGAGTCGGGCCAATGTTGATTTTGTGTTGCAAGAAATCTAAATTCGATTTAATTTAATTTTTAATTTTTGAATTTTGTTTGTTTATAAATTGTCATCATGTTTTAGTTCTATAACCCTTAAGTGGGAGGGATTACTTCGCTAAGTGGGGTTTTCACCTCCTTATAGTGTTGTAATGTACTTCTGGAGTACTAGTCCTTATATTTTGTGGGGTTTTTACCCCCGTGTGGTATAAGGGTTGTATTCCCTTGAATCGATGTCCAAGCGACAGTTCGGGTACCCTATACTTTAGATCTAAACCACATATAGTGAATCGTAGGGGCTAACCTTTTAAGCCGTGCGAAACTCTGCCCGTTTAGCGGTCATCCATTTAGGCTTTGATGTCTTTGTTTTTTTATGTATAATTTTTTACCTGCTTTAATTTCTTTACTTTAATACCATTAATTTATTTATTCGTTAGAGGCTAACCTTTTAAGCCGTGCGAAACTCTGCCCGTTTAGCGGACATCCTTTTAGACTTTGATGCCTTTTTATGTATAGTTTTTTTACCTGTTTTAATTTCTTTACTTTAATACCATTAATTTATTTATTCGTTAATCTGGACTGACCTTTTTTCTCTTTTTGATCACACTATATTAGACCCATTCATTTTGCATTAATTGTATAACACCATCATTTCAATTTTTTCATTTCACCGACATGAAGTATTGATTCACGACTAGTTCCCAATTTGAGAAGATTCACTATCGGGAAAAATCTAGTACTCTAGATATCAATGCAACGTTCAAAGTTGTGAATAAATCTCATAAATTCAGAAGTTGAGCCGCGGGAACCATTTGTGAATCATTACCTCGGCATTTAGGACATGCACCTTGCACTTACATGCATTTATTTTAAAAAAATAAGACTGATCTTTGGGATGTTCCGTGACAGTGATATTGGGTAGAACGAGAAGTCAGCTAATTCATCACCCCTACAGAACCTAACACAATACCAAAATGGTGAACAAAGATAGGTTGGATAAAATCGAACAAACTTAAAAAGATCTACAAGCAAAGCTAACCCAAAAATTGGAAGAATAATTAGCACATGCTCAACAAGAAATGAGAGAACAGATCACGAGATCTCAACAAGATATGGTCGGCAAACTAGCGCAAATGCTAGGGTTCAAGTCTCCTGAACAAGAATGGGCCTCTGTTACCAACCCAGGGGCAAATCCCACCGACAAGGGTGAAGATCATACATATCCTCTGAGTTTTACTCCCATTCAAGCTAGGATACAACCAAAAACTCAACCTTAGATAATTTATTCTTAGAGGAAGTCATAACTACATCCGATCGATACCTTTGGTCCTCTAAACCTACCTTGTACTTCAAAAGTCAAATCGGGGGGCAATCAAGCTGAAAATTTTGTCTCGTGGATGGATCAACTGATCAAAATTGAGAAACTAAAGATCTTGACTTTAAAAGAGATCGAGGACTGTTGCAGACGGCTCGAGGAAAAGATGGAAGCCATGGAGATAGTAGAGACCTTCAATGGAATTGATGCCAATAAGCTTAGTCTCTTTTCGGATCTAGTTCTGCCCCCTAAGTTCAAGTTCTTTGAGTTTGAAAAATAAGATGGAAAGAGTTGCCCTCATACTCATCTTACCATGTTTTGTCAGAGAATGACAGGATATGGTAGAGACGACAAGTTATTGATCCACTACTTTCAAGATAGCTTCACCGGATCCACCACCAGATGGTATAATCAATTGAGTTGTCATCAGATAAAATCATAGAAAGACTTGTCCAAGGCTTTTTAGAGCAATATCGGCATGTCAGTGATATGGTACCGGACCGTTGGACTTTACAACACATGAAGCAAAGGCCCAATGAAAGCTTTAGACAATATGTATAACGTTGGAGGGACGTAGCGGCACAAGTTCAACCTCCTCTTGGTGAGAAGGAGACAATGGTCATATTTATCCAAACATTGGAAGTCTTAATTCTAAATTGCCTCATAAGAAATGCAACTACCAATTTTACCGATCTAGTCCTATCCAGTGAGCTTACTAAGAATGCTGTTAAGAATGGTCACATTGACACTAGTGGAAGTTTGTCCCACAAGAAGCCACCATATGGGAAGAAGAATAATGAAGTAATTGATTTAGCTACAATGTTAATTATACAAAGCCGATGATGGTGATACAGCCCAAAACCTCAAGTGCCCAGGGTTCTTCAAACCAAGATTATAGTCAAAGAAAGAACACCGAAAAGTAAGAGTTCACCTCACTGCCAATTTTATACAAATACTTGTACAAAGATATGCTTATATAGTGGCACCGTACCACTAGGCCCCGATAGAACCTCCATTCTTAAAATGGTATAACCCCAATACAGGATGTGATTACCACGCTAGACAAGTTGGCCATTCAATCGAGAATTGTTGGGGCTTTAAAAGACTAGTAGAAAAGTACATCAAGTTTGGTGTTATAGGTATCGAGAACCCTGCAGGGCCAGATACGATTGAGAATCCCCTATCGAAGAACGAAGGTCACAACTAAAATTCTCGATAACCGAGTTTGAGCATGTCTTATTTTGACTATTTTGAACAGGCTAGTTGGTTGAACTATTTTGAGTACAATAGGTCCTCTTGTAGCTTTCATCTCTTTCAAAGCGACATTATTTTGTCCATCTCGCTTGCCTAAGCCCAATGGCAGTGGAAATCTTTTATAAGGGCTAAAACTACAAGTTTTAATAAAGAATGCCTTTTGTTCATCTTTCTAGTAATGTTGATCATACCCGTGTATAGTCAGAAGATGTGGAAACAATGAATATATGACTCACATTTAGATTTAATGTGACCATACCATTAAAAATTGATATGAAGGCATCATGATGAAATTTTGAGCCATAAAGTTCAAATTAGCTGCAAAAGTACCTTTGGGGCGTTCACCCGAGTAAGTAGTTCAAAAGATGATCGAACCCAAAGAAGGTTGGGGCATCCTTACATGCAAGGCACCAAGCACCACTTAATCAGGAGCAAAGATCTGACCACAATAGAGTCAGGGCCATCCCTTTGAGGGGCAAAAATAGAATCTATCATTCACATTATTCTGTATTACTGCATGCATCTTATATACATTTAAACCATCATGCATTTAGGCTAGATAAATGCATTAAGAACAAAGTTAGGTGCATCCATAACACATTTATTTTTGGCTTGAACGTACAAACAGGTCCAGAAGGAAGACCGAAGAACCTTAATCGTGGGGGCAACAACATGATGACCAACTTCTAACCCTAAAATAGGCCAAACGTATAAAAACACTGAAACCTCAAGATAAAAGTGACGTAACAGATCCAATATTTTCCAGATGATTTCTCTCCGCTAACTGAACCAATTTTTTCATATCTTCCCTCCGTTAGTGGTGGTAGACTAGTTTAACTCAGATTCGGCCTTTTTGTTGGTGTAATGTAGCAGCTATTATTTTACAGATCTCGCTTTACTATTGATGGTGCAATAGATTGTTTTTTTGTCTGAGATTTCATTTCTCCGTTGATGGTGCAACTGATCAAAATTTTCTCTGGATCTTATCTCTCCATCAGGGGTATAGTGGATCTCTTTCCTCTTCATTGATGTTGAAGTTAGACCAAGCTTTTCCTCAGATTGTATCTCTTCCTTATAGTTATAACTAAAAAAATCAAAATCAAAGCTTTATCTTCCGATCTTGTTCTTGTGTTGATGTCATAACAAGGTCCAAGTTACAGTTATTCGATCTTGCCCCTCCGTTGATAGAGTGTTTAGGTCCAAGTTGCTGATATCTGATCCTGTTCTTCTATTAATGGTGTGGTTGGGTTTAATTCGTTGTTCATTCTTGATCTACCGTTAATGTCGTAGTAAGGTTTGAATTGATGATGGTACGGTAAAATCTAAGTTGCTATTATCCGATCCTATCCCTCTATTGATGGTGTGGTGGGTTTAAGTTGTTTTTCATTCTTACACTTCTATTGATGGCATAGTAAGGTTTAAGTTGTTATCTGATTTTTCTTCTCCATTAATGGTGCAAGAGAATCCAAGTTGTTGTTATCCGATCATGCCCTTTTGTAGATGGTGTGGTTGGGTTTAAGTTGTTGTTTAATCATACTCCTCTAGTGATGGTTAGTAAGGTTTGAGTTGCTGTTATCCGATTCTGCTTCTCTATTGATGGTATGTAGAATCTAAGTTGTTGTTATCCGATCTTATCCCTTCATTGATGGTGTGGCTAGGTTCAAGTTGTTGTTCATTCCTACTTTTCCGTTGATGGCGTGGTAAGGTTTGAGTTGTTGTTATTTTATTCTGCTTTTCCGTTGATGGTGCGGTAGAATCTAAGTTGATATTATTCGATCTTGTCCCTCCATTGATAGTGGCTGGGTTTAAGTTGTCGTTCATTCTTACTCCTCTATTGATGGCGTAGTAAGGTTTGAGTTGTTGTTATCTGATTCTGCTTTTCTGTTGATGGTGCAGTATAATCTAAGTTGTTGTTATCCGATCTTGTCCCTCTATTGATGGTGTGGCTGGGTTCAAGTTGGTGTTCATTCCTACTCTTCCTTTAATGGCGTGGTAAGGTTTGAGTTGTTGTTATGCGATTTTGCTTCTCCATTGATGGTGCAGAAGAATCCAAGTTGCTATTATCCAATCTTGTCTCTCCATTGATGGTATGGTTGGGTTCAACTTTCTATTCATTCCTACTACTTCGTTGATGGCATAGTAAGGTTTGAGTTATTGTTATCTGATTCTGCTTCTCCGTTAATAGTGCGGTAGAATCTAAGTTGATGTTATCCGATCATGTCCCTTCATTAATGGTGTGCCTGGGTTCAAGTTGTTGTTCATTCTTACTACTTCATTGATGGCGTGTAAGGTTTGAGTTGCTATTATCCGATTCTGCTTCTTTATTGATGGTGCAGTAGAATCCAAGTTGATGTTATCTGATCTTGTCCCTCCGTTGATGGTGTGGCTAGGTTTAAGTTGTCTTTTATTCTTACTCTTTCGTTGATGGCGTAGTAAGGTTTGAGTTGCTGTTATCCGATTCTACTTCTATGTTGATGGTGCGGTAGAATCTAAGTTGTTTTTATCCGATCTTGTTCCTCTTTTGATGGTGTGGCTTGGTTCAAGTTGTTGTTCATTCCTACTCTTTTGTTGATGGCGTGGTAAGGTTTGAGTTGTTGTTATCTGATTCTACCTCTCCATTGATGATGTGGTAAAATCCAAGTTAATGTTGTTTGATCATGTCCCTCCATTGATAGTGTGGCTAGGTCCAAGTTGTTGTTATCCAATCATGATTTGTCGTCGATGTGTAGTAAGGTTTAAGTTGCTATTATTCGATTTTGCCTCTCCATTAATGGTGTGGTAAACTCCAAGTTTATGTTATCCAATCTTGTCCCTCCATTGATGGTGTGGTTGGGTTTAACTTGTTGTCATCCAATCTTGCTCCGTCGTTGATGGCGTAGTAAGGTTTGAGTTGCTATTATCCAATTCTGCTTCTCCATTGATGGTGCAGTAGAATCCAAGTTACTGAAATCCAATTTTGTCCTTCCGTTGATGGAAAGACTAGACCAGGTTTACTTACGTCCGATCTGGTCTCTTCATGTGGCGGCTGGATCAAAGCTATTTTGGCAAGTCCAATAGAAATGTTGGTGCAACGTGCTTAAACACAGTAAAGTTTAAGATAGTGGATAATTCAAATGTCCATCGAAAATCTAATTTTACGAATGGTCAAAGGAAAATAAATCATTTGGAAAAATTCAATGTCATTATTGGTATAAACTGAATATACCCAGGGGAATGGTACATCTAGCCTAGAGCAAACGGTTACCGGTAAAGGTAACTCAAAACTGTTGATCCATGTGCATTTGGAAAAAATGTAAAAGAAATCTAACTGAAGATATTTTTAAATCCAATGTCCAAACCTCCATATTTCGATCTTGTCTCTTTATCAGTGTTACAAATGGATCAAGTTTTGCAGACCTTGCTTCTTCTTCAGTTTTACAGCTGGGTCAAGTTTTCTCCAGGTATCGCGTCATCGTCGAGTCGTAGCAAATCGAACTCATTTTGTCTTCCCCAACGGATCCTCCGGTTTGAAAATTTTGTCTCTTTAATTTTGAAGATTTTGCTTATAAAAATGGTAAAGAAGATCAAGTGAAGCCCAAAGAAGAAGCGGTGGCCAGAGAAATGAACCTAACTGACCGGAAAAAAATGGTTACTTTTCTTTCTTTGCTCTATTCCTGTTACACAATAATGAGCAAAGAGGCGCAACTGTAGTACCCATTTTTGGTCCAGGCCAGACCCAACTCTTTTAATCCATTAAAATAAACCCATACCCAATACATTTAAACTGCCAACCCATTTGACCCAAAACCCATAACCCATGACCCAATTATAATACCTATTAATTAAAAACAACCCAAACCTAAATTACCCTAATACCCCTAACTGTGATTACCAAAACCCTAGTACCCTTTCCATCTGCCTTCGCCCTTGACTGTTCCCATTCCACGCATGTGGCCGCCTCAAGAGGCTCTTCATTTTGTCGTGGCTGCCACGCGCGCCACCACTGGTTCCCTGATGCCTCCACCGCCCTTCTCTGCCACCAGCCACGTGTGCCGCCCGACTGTCAGATCTGAAAAGCCAAAAAAGCAAAATTAAAATCAAAGCAAGTGGAAGAACAACTTGCATCATTTTTATATGCATACTTTTGGTTATAAAAACCCAAAGAAATGGAATGTAAAAGGAACCCCTATTTTTCAGATTCGAAAAAGAATACACAAAAATTCCCTATTTTATATTTCATTCGAATCGAAATATAAAAAAATAGAAGAGATCGAAGCAAAAAAGAGCAAGAACAAAAAGGTAAAAACAATAATATGAAATAAAAAAAACTTTCGAGTTTGTAGATCTACACTATTGGAGGAAGTTTTAGGAAAATCTAACCTTAGATCCGTGTTGAAGGGACAAAACCTAGTCCTCGACACCCTTTTCATCAACTTCGACCACCGAAGATGATAGCTCACCGTCGCCGATGAGCGGTAACTAACGGTGGCCTACGGTGGCGAAACAACGAAGGACGGCAGCAGAGCGACAGACCTCGAACGCTGGCTTTTGGAGTGGAAAGGATCTTGAGAGAGTATAAAAGCTCTCTATTTTTAAAAACTTAACACATAATTTTTTATTCTTTTTTTACTTATATATTGGTTCGAAAAAGACGGGAAATTCCATCATAAATCCCCTCGCCCAAACCGTTTTGCTCCGCAATCTCCCCTTTTTGTTGTTCATTCAATTCGTCCCCAATATCGCCATATAGTCCCACAGATTCGTCCTTTAATTTCATTTTCCTTTCAATTGAGCCCATATGTCAAACATAAAGGGAAAAATACACCATAAATCCCCTCATCCCATTTTCAGTCTCTTCGCAAACCTTCTTGTTTTATTTTCTTTCAATTTCGTCCTCCTTTAAGCTTTCTGTTTCTATTTTTTTGCAATTTGGTCACTCTTTTTTCTTTTTTTAAGATTTTAAATATTATTATTATTATTAACTTTAGTAATAATAATATATATGTATATTATTTATTTTGCAATATGGCATTTATATTATTATTATTATGTATTTATTATTATTATTATTATTACCTGTATATATGTATATATATTAATATTTTATTTTTATCATATAATATGTGTATATAGCATTACATAATGTATATTATATTTGTATATCATATATTTAGCATATTATTAAGTTTATATTATGTGTATAACGTATAATATATTTTTATTTGTAAAGTTTTTCTATTTTTGTATATTATATTAATATATTTACTATATTAATGTAATCACTCATTTTTATCTGTTTTTGTAAGTATTGTAATGCATTAGCATAATCATTAATTAATAATATTGTTTCATGGTTACATATATGTGTGTGTATGTTATTGTTATATATGTGATATGTGTGTGTGATGTGTGAATGCATGCATGGTGCATATACATATATATTATGTATTATGTACCTATTAATATGTGTGTGATATGTATGTATATTATCATGTATCTCGTGCCTATTAATAAGTATTATAGTGTATGTGCATCGTACGGATGTTTTATGTATACTTTGTGTGCATATATATAATGTGTGTATTCGTATCAGTCATATATGTGACGCTTGTATATATGTGTGTGTATGTATATACGTATTATTATTATATGTAATCGGATAATATATTAAAAACCCAAATATTAGTCCACAGTCCTATATATATTACACGCCCAATTGAATTTACATGGCCTGATCGGCCCAAACCCTAACCCAATGGCCCAAAACCCTAATCAATATCAGATAAAATAACCCTAATATTATTCTTTTTTATGCGCAGCCAACGAAGAGTTGTTGGATCAAATTTTGATCCAACGGTCACGATCGAAGGGAGAAGCCTCCTCATCTATCGCGTGTGGTTCACGCGCGGACCGTTCTGCCTTCCACGTGCGCGTGCATCCCACGCATTAGACTCTTCGGTTGCCGCGCGCCACGTGTCGCCATCTGGTGCCGTCCTTCCAATTTTCAAAGCGCATCTGAGCTGTCGATCTTCAAGAAAATATCAGTCGTTAGATCAGATCTGATCTAATGGCCAAGATACCTTTTGGCCGAACGTGTCCCTCCACCATGCCGGCCTTCAACCACCGCGCTCAGAGTTTGCCAAAAAACACAAAAAATGAGGAAATGTCAGTACCGAATCAAAAAAATTCTATGTATTATTATCTACCTCCTACCAGAAACCAACAACCAAGATCACAATATATGTACCCAAAAAGCAAAATCTCTGTAATAAACAAGAAACCAGTTCTAGAAATAAAAAAAACACTAGTTTCCATTGGTAATCTCCCTTCTCTTTTCTCTCAAGCTTGCATGTAAAGAAAAGACACAACATAAGAAAAAACAAAAAAAGTTTACCTGAGTTAAAAACACCCTTTCTGGCCGGCAACAAGCCCTCAAAGGGTGAACTGTTTGAGGGGTTTTTTTGCTTTGAGACAGTAAAGGGTTTAGGTTTTTGGGTTCACAATAGAGGGGTTTTAAGGGGTTTCCTTTGTGCCAGCAGGGAAGTGGTCAATGACGGCTTGAGGTGGCCGATACGGCCAAGCCTCGCCGAGATCGGAGGAGTACGGCGGCTATGGAGAGGGTTTTGAATATTTGAGGTTTCTGTTTCGGCTTGGAAACAGTGGGAATGGGGTTAAATTTTTAGGGTTAAATTTTTTTAAGCCAAAGAATCAAAATAGTGGCCCAAGGGTGAGTTTTATAGAGTTTATTTTAAAAAAAATGGGTAAACCCCTTCTTTGGTCCATCCGCATTTCTGATCTTTTCAAATCGAGCTCGCCCCTTGGTCTAATTACACCCCTTGTCCCTCTTCTTTTCTTAAATCTTTTAATTTAGCCCCCAAATTAAATGATCTCAGAGTTTTAATGATGAAATTACATGTTTAGTTCCTCCGCGTTTTCAAAATTTTCAGTCTGAGCTTGCCCCTTGGTTTAATTACATGATCAGTCCTCATAAGTTTCGTTCGGTTCTCAATTAAGTCCTAAAATGCATTTTTTATTTATTTAATTTCTATCATTCTGTTTTGATTTTATTTTATTTCAGTCCCTCTTTTCATTTTATTTTTTTAATATTTATGCTTATTTGTTCTTATTATGTGTTTTTAGCATGTTTTCATTGCTTGTTATATTCATATATGCCTTGTTATACCCTGTTTATTTATTTTTTAGATATTTTTTTTATTTCATTTGTCCATGTTCGTTTTTATACATTATGTTTTAGTTTGGTCTTCATGGTATGCTTATTTGTGTTAGCATGAGTTTTATGTTTTTTAGGTTATATGTTAGTGTGATGTTTTGTTACATATAATGTCATGGTATTTCTAATTTATGCACATAAATGGTGTCATATGTTAAGTATCAATTATTAGTCTTTTTTTGTGTTAGCATATTGCTTTGTTAATTTAGTATCATATTATATGTCATGGCATGCATATATTATTGTTTTGTAATCTTAATATGTTCAAGTATGTTATATATGTGTTAGTTTAATTTTAAAGTATGTTATTTCCTCTTTATGCTTTCATGTTTCAAATTGTTTTAGCTTTATACTATTTATATTTGTGTTTACGCTTATGTTTATATTCATGCCTTTGTATTATAATGTCTATGTTTTTAAGCTTTTATTATTACCATGTTAATTTAGATATGTTTTTTACATGTAATTTGTTTGCTAAGATTGCATAATGGAATATTATTTGTCGATGCGGTGTCCTTTTATTCGAGTGTAAACGTGGCTAGTATCAAGCGCAGTTATGGTGGTCTATCAGTTTACTCTCAAATAACGAGGCCCTTAAAATTTACTGGTACTTATAACCAAATTTTAATTTAATCGTCAATTTAATCTGGAAAGTTTAATATTAATAAAGCGGTAATTATTAAAGTATCAATTTTAGGCGGTGTGGGGGTGCTAATCCTTCCCCATCCGTAACTGACTCCCGAACCCAACATTTTTTAAAATCTCTGGTTTTATGGTGCCCGGCCTACCTTAGTGGCCGGTGGCGACTCCATTTTTTTTAATAAAACACGGTTTTTATAAAACCCCGACGGAAGACATTTTCAAATACCTAAAAACAAAAAACCCAAACACATTAAAACCTGAAAACACATGAACCTTCAGCAAAATAACCTATGAGATCTTACAAGGATTTGGGAAGGATGGGATCGAAGACTACAAGACTTATTTTGTGATAGTTACGGCGACATAGCATAGTTGATTCATGTCTGAGTCAACCAGCCTTTACTCCTAGTCATCTTCCAGTTTTGGAATCCTGCTTTTTGCTGCTTCACTTTCAACGGGCGAGATATGATGCCTACGGTAGAGGAATACACGGCCCTACTTAATCAGAAAAATGTCCAGAATGATTGGATTTATGCGAAGCCGCAAAGGAACCAGAATTACCCTTAGAAGCCCAAAACTTTTACTGGATGAGGGACGATTGGGTTAACGGCCTGATTCAGGTTCGAGGGGATAGCTTAGCCTTTCCCTGTGAGAGTATCCGGGACATCATACCAGCGCACCTAGATGAGGTAAAGAAGATGGACCTATTCGTCTTAGGAATATATGGTTTGGTCATCTTTCTGAGGGTCCTTGGAAACATCGATGTAGCCATCCTAGATTTATTTGAGCGCCTGAAGCGGAAGGCGAATCCAGTGTCGGCAATCTTGACTAAAACTTTCATTTCTTTAAATGCAAGCCGAAAGCATGAACAGGGACGTTTAAGAGGCTGTGCGCAGTTACTACAGGTTTGGATCCAGAACCATATGTGGAAGACACCAACAAGGGTTTTACCAGGACTATCATTTCAAGACTTTTCACCCTTACGGGAATACTTAGCAAAGAAATGGCGAGAAGACTTGAACAGGAAGAAATGGACCCGGATCTTTAAGAACATTCAAGACGAAGACATAGTGTGGAGAGTTTCGTGGCTCAGCAGAGTTAGTTACTTCTTATACAGCTGTGGTGATTATGAGTGGCTGATGATGTTAGGGCTATACGGTGGAATTGCTTGTGCTCCGCTCTTGGTGTCCCGACAATTTGGATCACGACAGTTTGTTCCCGTCACCGCTGGTTTAAGTCGAAGTGAGTTTCCTTTCAAGGGCAAATTCAGGGCGAAGGTTCAAACCATCATGAGAGCTTGGGATCACTGTTATCGGATCAAAGTAGAAGGAGATACCGAGCCCATGATCACCCCAGATTATGACCTTTGAAGATGTCTGAGGGTTAATGACAAGATTCCAAAACCCGACCAAGGACCGACCATGTCACTTGAGGATAATATCGTCTGAGGCTGAGATTCTGCGAAATGAACTCGAAGAGGTTAAGAGGAGGACGGAGGCTTTGCAAACCCAGTATATGGATGAGCTCTACAAGGCAAGTTTAGAGGTCGACGAAAGAGATGGGACCATCATACAATTGAAGAAGCTGAACGCAGATCTAAGTGAGAAGAATGCTCTTTATCAGAAAGATACTCTCTAGCTCCAAGAAAAGGTGCAAAATGCCAGCCGAAGCCAGTTCCTAGCTATGGAGAAGGAAAAGATGAACGGTATGTGTTTAGTTGAAGAAGAACGAAAGAAAGGCAAGCAAGCAATTGAGAAGGAGATAGAAAGCTGTAAATCAACCATCGAGAGTGAAAGACGATCTTTTAGGGACGCCATTAACCAAGAGAAAGAAAGAGCTAGGCAAGAGATCGACAAAGGCAAGCAAGCAATCATCTGCGAAAGAGAGAACATCGCCGTTTGGAAGAAGAAATCTATGGGAGCAGGAATAGACTACTAGAGATGCAAAACTTGTACAACGACACTATTCAAAGTCTGAATCAGAGTCAATATCAGAATGCCGAGTTAGAAGGGAGATTGGCAGAGTTGGAGCAATTCTTTTAGACCTATCGCCGGAGGAATGGTTTTATTGAACTACAAGAAAGAGAGCGTGAAATTGGTATGTTACGTGCCCGGATTGAGTCACTCGAGGCAACCGTTCAGGATTACATGGGAAGAATTAGGGTATTCCAAGAAGCTGCACTAGGTAGAGATAATTACTTGCGGTGAAGACTTCGTGATGCCTCCCAGATGATTTAAGACAGAGACCAGTATTACACGACCCTGATGGTGGAATTACAACGAGTTGCAAGACATGTGACGGACTTAGCTACAGAAGCTGAAGCTCACCAACCTTTCATTACCGCGAACATGGAGGAAGCACCAAGGTTCATCAAGCTCCTCAGGGCTATCGAGAAGTTAGGAGATAGAGCTAGGGCTTATGTGTAGAAATCTACTTTGCTATTTTGTAATCTAGACCCTTTTTGTAATATGGACCCTTTAACTCCCATGAAAGTAGTTCAAAAGGGTGATTACCAGCGGAATCAGTACCTTTATTTGTATACATTCTTGCATTGCATCATGGCATTTGCATTATTATACATGCATTCATCTTTCTTTGCAAAAATATTAATAGTGTACATATTATGGCAGTTAAACTAAAAGATAAGTCGCAACCATTCCGCATCCATACTATACTCGGTTCTAAAGCAAATTAATGGAGGACAGAATAGTCAGTTTGAAGAAGGGACATAAAGATTTGGAAGTACGTTTCGATGAAGCCAAACGAAACCTCAACGAGCAGATCGCTCAATCACAAGCTACGATAGTATCCGACATAACTGCATTGCTGGCAAAAAGCCTTGGGAAAGAAAAGGTTACAGACGAAGTCGCCCAGGAGCCAGAAGGTATCGCATCTCACAGCAGGGTTCAACCAACGACACCAAGTTTGGAAAAAAGAGTATATATTGACCCTATCGAGATATGTGCTAGTCTTCAGGCAAGGGCATCTGAAAGCCAACCCATTGATGCAGAGGCATTCTACGAGGAAAAGGTGCCAGATCTGAACTTGGTCGAGAAAATCAGAACGGAAGTGGGAAAAAAATAGGTGGAAAGATTCTATCTCATGGAGGAAAAGTTTAGAGCACTGCAAACCACAGATGAATCAGGGAATGAAGCCATTGATCTCAGCCTGGTATCCGACCTCGTTTTACCACCAAAATTCAAAACCCTAGAGTTCGACAAGTATGATGGAACTTTATGTCCTTCAGCGTATGTGACCATGTACCGTCGAAAGATGGCAGCCTTCATCAAGGATGAAAAGCTTTTAATCCATTGTTTCCAGGATATTCTTACTAGGGCAGCACTCCGGTGGTATACCCCATTAAGTCAGGCAAATATCAAGTCCTAAAAGGATCTTTCGAAGGCGTTCATCGAGCAGTAAAAACATGTGACAGATATGACCCCCAGTAGGGTCATGCTGGAAAACATGGGATAGAAGTCTAATGAGAGTCTGTGACAGTACGCCCAAAGGTGGCGAGAGGTGGCCGCTCAGATCTAGCCACCAATTCTCGAACATGAGATTACGCCCATGTTCGTGAATACTCTGAAAGGAACACTATTCGATCGTCTCATCAATAATACGACTCAGAGCTTTGCTGATTTGATCAGGACTGGGGAGTCTCTAGAATTGGCGATTAAGAGTGGCAGGATTGATAGTGGGGATAGCTCTCGAAAATACAACAAGAAGAGGGAGAACGAGATAAATGCTACGGGTACTTACAATGCTCCAAAAAACTTTACGGTCTCTCAGCCGCAAGCATCAACATGGAAGGCTCAGAACCCTAACCAAAGAGAAGAGAGAGCTCCAAGAAAGGAAAAAGAGAAAGCAGCCTTTACTTTGTTGCCTGTTTCGTACTTTGAGCTTTATTCTCAGTTGAACAAAGCTGATTTCGTCCGCTCGTACTATGTTACCCCGTTCAAACTTCTATTTCAATCATGGTATGATCCTAACGTACATTACGATTATCATGGTGGTGCTCCTAGTCACCCCACAAAAAATTGCCTCGTATTCAAGAAACTCATACAGAGACTAATCAATTCTGGGGTATTAAAGTTCGAGGAACCGAACGTGGCCGCTAATCCATTACCTAATCACGAGAACCACGGAGTGAACGCTATCGAAGAGTACTCTGCTAGGAAGGCTAAGAAGAATGTGTCAAAAATTAAGTCTCCCTTATGGTCGGTATTCCAACAATTATGCATGGCCCGCTTGATTGATAGAGACATGATAGTGGTGCAGAAGGGGTGTGGAGCTTATTGTGAGTTCCATCAAGATGGAGGGCACGAATCTAACAATTTGTAGAATTTAGGAGATTGATTCAGCAGCTGATGGATAGTAAAAAGATAGAGTTCTTTAAGGAGGCTACAGGAAAGCAGGGTTAGATGTATGTGCGTCAGATAGCCTCAACCTCAAATATGGGAGAAACAGGCCCTTTATCGTCTCCTCCAGATCAGAGAAAGAAGTTTATCTCAAGGAGAAGCTATAAAGATGGCCCCTAAAATTATCATCTTAGCACCTGCCCCATTCCCATTCAAAGACATGGAGCGAACTCCTTGAAATTATGCTGCCAACGTGACTATACCAGAAGAGCCAAAGCCTGATGAGGAGAAAGAACAAATGGTAGAAGAGGAACCAGCACAGAAAGATGAACAGACAAAGAAAGATGGAATTGTCAACAAAGTAGGCCACTTCACGAGAAGTGACAGGTGCTACTCTTCAGAAGCCTTGAGATCGGCCGAAGCTACAAAGGATAAGGGAAAAAGTACATCAACTGGTCCTACTCAAATATTCGGCAAGGTGTCCCCTCCAAAGATTACCAAGCCGGTAACTAAGGTCAGGCATAGGAATTTCTGAAGTTCTTAAGGCAGAGTGAGTACAATGTAGTGGAGCAGCTGCGAAAGCAACCAGCAAGGATTACGGTGTTAGAGCTATTTTTGAGTTCTGAAAAGCATCATGATGCATTATTAAAGGTATTGAACCAAACATTTGTACCCGGTGACATTTCTGTATCTAAATTGGACAGAATAGTAGGGCATATCACCATATACAACCACATCACCTTCAGCGATGACGAGATCTCGGAGGGAGGTATGGGGTCCACCAAAGCTCTCAACATCACGACCCACTACAAATGGTATGTTTATCCAAGAGTACTGATCGATAATGGGTCAGCGTTAAATATATTACCGATGGTGACACTGCAGAAGCTACCGGTAGATGATTCCCACATGAAACCCTGTCATAAATCTGTGAGATCCTTTGACGGTACTCAAAGGGTAACACAGGGAAAAATTGAGGTACCTTTGTTGATCAAGCCGACCGAGTACACAATCGACTTCGTGGTGATGGACATAAAGCCAACCTACAGTTGCTTATTGGGAAGACCATGGATTCACTTGGCAGGAGTTGTTCCTTCATCACTCCATCAGAAGTTGAAGTTTGTGATCGAAGGCAAGTTGGTCACTGTAGAGGCTGAGCAAGAAATCATCACCTCAGTGACATCAGATGCCCCTACATCCATAACGATGAAGCTGCTACAAAATGTTCTTTCCAAGCATTAGAGCATGTAAATACTACATTTGCTGCGGAAGGTAATCAGATCCCTTGCCCTAGGTTATCTAACTGCACCAAGATGACCGTTTCTGAAACTTTGGGCCGAGAAGCCAAAGCAGAAAGAGGGCTGGGAAAGAGATTACAAGGAAGCCTACGACCTAGGAGCGTCATCACCAAGAAATATCATTTTGGGCTTGGCTACAAACCAAGTGTTCAGCAAAGAAGAAGGGAGTATAGGAGAAAAAAGAACAAATGAGGGCTAGACTCAAGGGAGAAGACGTTCCATGGAGACAGATGGCTTTCCCCCATGTAAAGGATATTTTTGTCTTTGGAGGAATCGATCGTACAGGACAGAAAGTAAAGGAAGCAATTCGAGAAAATGACACACTTAACCAGAATGAGATGTTCAGTGAATCTCTTGAAGGGATGTCCATCAACATGATAGCTGAAGATGATAATGGCAGCAACGTGTTGACCAGCATATGCCCTTGCCGTCCCGAGGAAGCTCTCAATAACTGGAGCTACATTGATCTATCTGTAGTCTTTAGGGCCAGATCAAAGTAATGCTCTGAATTAACCCTTTTTGTTTTTTCCCATAAGCAATGGGGATCTTTTGTATAGGGCATCTATGTTAGCTTTTGGTTTGCAATAAAAGAATATCTTCCTCGTTTTCTTTCTCAAATGGCAAACATCTCGTTTACCTCATTCATTCATTTCTTATTCATATTCATTCACTTCATTTAAAATCATTCTCTTCCCAAAACATCCGTTCTCATTCTATGCAGGGTCCCTATAATTAACTGTATGAATGATTCTAAATCCAATCCTGAGGTAGATTTTGAATTCCCCGAGATCACGGTAGAAATTGAAGAGGAGGAAGACGAGGCAGAACGTGAGGTTCCTGAAGAGTTGGTAAGGATGATGGCCAACAAAGAAAGGCAAATCATGCCCCCACCAAGAAGAAACAGAAAGTGTAAACTTGGGAACCGATGAGGAGAGAAAATAAGTGAAAATCGGGACTACATTTTCCTCATAAACTAGGCGCGAACTGATAGCACTGCTCTAAGAGTTCAAAGACGTCTTTGCTTGGACTTATCAAGATATGCCAAGGTTGAATACAGATATAGTGATGCACAAGCTGCCAACGAGGCCGAAATGCAAACCAGTCCAGCAAAAACTCAGAAGAATAAGGACTGACATCCTGTTAAATATCAGAGAAGAGGTGAAAAAGTAGTTTGATGCTGGCTTTTTGGAAGTTTCCAAATACCCTAAATGGGTTGCAACCATCGTACCGGTACCAAAGAAGGATGGGAAGGTCCACATGTGTGTAGATTATAGGGATCTCAACCGAGCAAGCCCTAAAGACAATTTCCCTTTCCACATATTGACATGTTGGTTGACAATACCGTCGGACACTAATTGTTCTTATTCATGGAAGGTTTCTCAGGATACAACCAGATAAAGATGGACCCAGAAGACATGGAGAAGACCACATTTATAACCATATGGGGCACTTTTTTGTTACAAGGTGATGCCTTTCGGACTCAAGAACGCAGGAGTGACTTATCAGAGAGCAATAGTGACTCTTTTCCACGACATGATGCTCAAAGAGATAGAAGTATACGTGGATGATATGATCGTTAAGTCTCAAACTGAGGAAGAACACCTTTGAAACTTGAGAAAGCTGTTCCAAAGACTGCGAAAATACCAGTTGAAGCTCAACCGGCTAAATGCACCTTCGCAGTCATATCTAGAAAACTCTTGGGGTTTGTAGTGAGTAGGAAATGGATTAAAATTGATCCAAAAAAAGTGAAGGCTATCCAGGACCTCCCACCGCCTAAAACTCAGAAAGAAGTTCGAGGTTTTCTGGGAAGGTTAAACTATATCTCTTGTTTCATCTCTCAATTAACAAATAAGTGCGACCCTGTCTTCAGACTACTCAAGAAGAATAACCCAGGGGTCTGGGATGAAGAATGTCAAGAGGCTCTAGAGAAGATTAGAAAGTACCTGACGAATGCTCCGGTCTTAGTTGCACCGATCCCAAACAGGCCTTTGATCCTTTACCTGACAGTTTTTGAAAACTCTATGGGTTGCGTATTGGGGCAACATGATGATTCTGGAAAGATGGAAAGAGCCACCTACTACCTAAGCAAGAAGTTCACTGATTGCGAAACACGGTACCCGCCAATTCAAAAGCTATGTTGTGCTTTGGTTTGGACTACCAAAAGACTTAGGCAGTATATGTTATACCATACCACATGGTTGATATCCAAGTTGGACCCCTTGAAGTTTCTAATAAAAGTACCGGCATTAACAGGGAAGATGGCCCGTCAGCAGATGTTGTTATCTGAGTTTGACATTGTATATGTGAGCCAAAAAGTCATGAAAGGAAGTGCTATAGCAGATTTCTTAGCTAGTCGTGCTTCAGATGATTATGAATCGTTGAACTTTAATTTCCTAGATGAGGACTTGATGTGCATTACAACTAGGGAAAATATTGTTTCAGATGACGGCTCGTGGAAACTTTACTTTGATGGAGCCTCCAATGCCCTGGGCCATGGAATATGGGTCGTACTAATTTCTCCAGAAGATATCTACTACCTCTTCACTAGTAGATTAGAATTCTTTTGCACAAACAACATGGTTGAGTATGAAGACTTTGTCATGGGACTGAATGCAGCCATTGAAAGGAAGATCAAAGATCTTTGAGTATTCGGAGATTCATCCTTAGTGATCTATCAGTTACGAGGAGAATGGGAAACTAGGGATCTAAAGCTAGTCAAATACTACGAGTTGATCCAAGAGCTCATCAAAGAATTTGAAAGGGTTAGTTTCACCTACCTTCCTAGAGAGGACAACCGGATGGCAGATGCCTTTGCAACCCTAGAACTCCATGTTCAAAGCAAACATGAAAGCAGAAATGAAGCCAATTGAGATGCAGACTTTTGAAAGGCCAGCTCACTATTATAATTTGCAAGAAGAAATAGATGACAACCCTTGGTATTACGATATCTTGCAGTATATCAAGTTTCAAACGTATCCCGAATGGGGTAAATGAAAATGACCAAAAAACACTCAAAAGGATGGCAGCAAGATATGTTTTAGACGGGGAGTTCTTGTACAAAAGAAGCCATGAGATCAAACGCTATTGAGATGTGTAGATGCCCGGGAGGCGAAAGAAATGTTGGCAAGAGTGCACGATGGTTTGTGTGGAACATACGCTAATGGTCTGTCAATAGCCCAAAAAATCATGAGGTATGGCTATTTCTGGTCGAATATGGAAGGAGATTGCATTGATTACGCCAAGAAATGTCATAAGTGCCAAATATATGCCGACAAGATCCATGCTCCTCCTCTACCTTTATACACCATTAACTCACCATGGCCGTTTGCAGCATGGGGCATGTATGTCATTGGACAGATTCATCTGAAGGCTTCTAGTGGGCACCGTTTTATTTTGGTTGACATTGATTACTTCACTAAATGGGTGGAGGTAGCATCTTATGCCAATATCACAAGGACAACGGTCTGCAAGTTTCTGAAGAAAGAGATCATTTACCGATATGGGTTGCCAGAAAGAATTATCACCGACAACGCTTCTAACCTGAATAACAAATTGATGACTGAGGTGTACAACCAGTTCAAAATAACACACCATAATTCTACAACCTACAGTCTTAAGATGAATGGGGCAGTAAAAGTGGAAAACAAGAACATAAAGAAAATCATTGCGAATACGACAGACACCTACAAAGATTGGCTTGAGAAGCTTCCATTTGCTCTGTTCGCCTATCGGACATCCGTTTGTACATCAACATGGGCAACACCCTATTCTCTAGTGTATGGCACAGAGGCAGTACTACTCATTGAGGTTGAGATTCTGTCACTTCAGGTTCTGAATGAAGTAAAACTGGATGAAGCAGAATGGGTGCAAACCAGGCTTGACCAGTTAAATCTCATTGAGGAAAAGAGGTTGAAGGCCATCTGCCATGGTCAAATGTATCAAAAATGAATGATGCGGGCATATGATAAGAAAGTGCGCCCGAGAGAATTCTGAGAGGAAGATCTAGTGCTTAAGAAGATCCTCCCAATTCAGAAAGATTCTCGAGGGAAGTGGATGCCTAACTGGGAAAGGCCATATGTCGTTAAGAAGACCTTTTTAGGAGGGGCGTTGATTTTAATTGAAATGGATGGAGAAGAATTGAAAAATCCCGTGAATTCTGATTTAGTTAAGAAGTATTATGTTTGAAAAAAATGATGAATGAAATGAAAATGAAAAAATGAGGCGAAAACCCGAAAGGGCGTCTTAGGTAAAAAAAAAAAAGGAGAGCTCGAGGCGAAAACCCAAAAAATGACGTCTTGAAGCAAATGAATGATCTGAGTTAAAAACCCGTTAAGGGTGGTTCAGATAAATTTTGAGATCGAGCCTCCGGCAAGTAGAACTATCCCCACGGGTACCAAAAGAATGAGCTCTAGACAAAGATTATGGTTGATAGGGTCACACATCATTCATACAGTGGATATTTGGGATTTTGCATTTCATGTTCTGCTTTCCTTTTTTCTCATGTTTGCCATGAGTTGTATAAAACTATTCTGAGTCCTTAATGTCAATAAGATCATGTTTTTATGCCTTCCTTTCCTTGTCTTCCCATTGTTTTCATAAACATCATGCAAACAAGTTAACATAGACTTATGATAAACAGAAGATTTCTGAGCATTACTATGATCTAACCCTGAGAGTGTAGGTGATTAGAAGACAGAATTAACTTTGATCTCAAGCTTTCAACATAGTGTATATCGAAGCACGATGAGGTGAAGACTTCGAACGTCAGAATAAGATAACCAATGTCATGCACCATTCATACTTTTCTTAGAAAATATTCAAGACGAAAATAGAGATCTCCCAGGTGAAAACCCGTAAGGTCGCCTAAAAAAACTCTAAAGCGAAAACCCGAAAGGGCACTTTAGAATTCAAAACCAGAAACTTATAAAAGAAAGGTCGAAATGGTTGAACCCAATAGTGAGATAGGGTACCGCCACCGGAAGAAGAAAAAGGAGTAGAAAGTAAGCAGAAGGTCGAGATCGACTGACTGCAGAAGCAGACGCATCAGGATATTGACGCTCATGCATCGTATATAGTTAGGCATCCCTAGGACTAGGAGCATGCTAACTCATTTATCACAACATTTTGTCTATTTTAAACAGGTACTTATAGATTACCAATGACTTTGATCTGCAACTTCGTTCTAAAAATGTGGATTTATTTGAAGAAAGATTTCGGCAGCCTTGGTAGGGTGAGTCCAGAAAGACTGGTAGCCAGTTTGGCGTGAATCCCTAATTCAAAGATAAAGGTTCTATATAAGAAGGGCCTATATTTTCGAACCCTCGCAGTGAAAGATTCTATATAGGAAGAACCGGTAACTCTGAGATTTCAAGAGCTAAAAGTTCTATATAGAAAGAACTTACGGCTCTAGGGTTTGAAGACTAGCAGATCTATATAGGAAGAACTCCCAGTCAGAAGAATCTATCTGTGACACGGAAGGTTTTATATAAAAAAAAACCCACCACGTTGAAGGCGAAGAGTTCTATATAGAAAGGACTCCAAGCTTTACCGTCTCAGAGTGAAAAGTTCTATATAGGAGGGACTCGTAACTCGAGGCTTCAGAGTGAAAGGTTCTATATAGGAAGAACCCTAACTCTAGGATTTCAAGGAAAAGAGTTCTATATATGAAGAACTTTTAGTCCGAAGGATCCGCCTGAGAAAGGGAAAGGTTCTATATAGGAAGAGCATGTAGCACCAAGATTGGAAGGTGAAGAAGTTCTATATAGGAAGAACTTACAAGCCTGAAGATTCGACCGAGGAAGAGCGGAGAGTTCCAGAAGAGCACGTGATTCTAAAGCTACAAACAAGAAAGTCGAATAAAAATGAGTGCTTATGATCTTTGCTTTGTTTCCGTTCCACAAGAACAAGCAAAGAGGGGCAACTGTAATCACTCATTTTTATTTGTTTTTGTAAGTATTGTAATGTATTAGCGTAATCATTAATTTATAATATTGTTGCATGGTTACATATATATGTGTGTATGTTATTGATATATATGTGATATGTGTGTGTGATATGTGAATGCGTGCATGGTGCATATACATATATATTATGTATTATGTACCTATTAATATGCGTGTGATATGTATGTATATTATCATGTATCTCGTGCCTATTAATAAGTATTATAGTGTATGTGCATCGTACGGATGTTTTATTATACTTTGTGTGCATATATATAATGTGTGTATTCGTATCAGTCATATATGTGAATATATATATATGTACGCTTGTATATATGTGTGTGTATGTGTGTATGTATATACGTATTATTATTATTATTATTATTATTATATAAACATATAATATATTAAAAACCCAAATATTAGTCCACGGTCCAATATATATTACAAGCCCAATTGAATTTACATGGCCCGATCGGCCCAAAACCCTAATCCATATCAAATAAAATAACCCTAATATTATTCTTTTTATGCGCAGCCAACCAAGAGTCGTTGGATCAAATTTTGATCCAACGGCCACGATCGAAGGGAGAAGCCTCCTCAGCTGCCGCATGTGGTTCACGCGCAGACCGTTCAGCCTTCCACGCATGCGTGCATCCCATGCATTAGACTCCTCGGCTGCCGCGCGCCACGTGCCAAGATTCCTTTTGGCCGAACGTATCCCTCCACCATGTCGGCCTTCAACCACCGCGCTCAGAGTTTGCCAGAAAACACAAAAAAAGATTAAATGTCAGTACCGAATCAAAAAAAAATCTATGTATTATTATCTACCTCCTACCAGAAACCAACAACCAATATCACAATATATGTACCCAAAAAGCAAAATCTCTGTAATCAACAAGAAACCAGTTCCAGAAATAAAAAAACACAAGTTTCCATCGGTAATCTCCCTTCTCTTTTCTCTCAAGCATGCATGTAAAGAAAAGACACAACATAAGAAAAAAAGAAAAGAGTTTACCTGAGTTAAAAACACCCTTTCTGGCCGGCAACAAGCCCTCAAAGGGTGAGCTGTTTGAGGGGTTTTTTCACTTTGAGACAGTAAAGGGTTTAGGTTTTTGGGTTCACAATAGAGGGGTTTTAAGGGTTTTACTTTGTGTCGGCAATGAGGTAGTCAATGACGGCCAAGCCTCACCGAGATCGGAGGAGTACGGTGGTTGTGGAGAGGGTTTTGAATATTTGGGGTTTCGGTTTCGGCTTGGAAACAGAGGGAATGGGGTGAAATTTTTAGGGTTAAATTTTTTTAAGCCAAAGAATCAAAACACTGGCCCAAGGGTGTGTTTTATATAGTTCATTTTTTAAAAAAATGGGTAAAACCCTTCTTTGGTCCCTCCGCGTTTCTGATCTTTTCAAACCGAGCTCGCCCCTTGGTCTAATTACACCCCTAGTCCCTCTTCTTTTCTTAAATCTTTTAATTTATCCCCCAAATTAAACGATCTCAGAGTTTTAATGGTGAAATTACCTATTTAGTCCCTCCGCATTTTCAAAATTTTCAGTCTGAGCTTGCCCCTTGGTTTAATTACACGATCTATCCTCATAAGTTTCGTTCAGTTCTCAATTAAGTCCTAAAATGCGTTTTTTATTTATTTAATTTCTATCATTCTGTTTTGATTTTATTTTATTTCAGTCCTTTTCATTTTGTTTTTTTAATATTTATGCTTATTTGTTCTTATTATGTGTTTTTAGCATGTTTTTATTGCTTGTTATATTCATATATGCCTTGTTATACCATGTTTATTTATTTTTTAGATATGTTGTTTTTTATTTCATTTGTCCATGTTCGTTTTTATATATTATGTTTTAGTTTGGTTTTCATGGTATGCTCATTTGTGTTAGCATGAGTTTTATGTTTTTTTAGGTTATATGTTAGTGTGATGTTTTGTTACATATAATGTCATGGTATTTCTAATTTATGCACATAAATGGTATCATATGTTAAGTATCAATTATTAGTCTTTTTTGTGTTAGCATATTGCTTTGTTAATTTAGTATCATATTATATGTCATGGCATGCATATATTATTGTTTTGTAATCTTAATATGTTCAAGTATGTTATATATGTGTTAGTTTAATTTTAAAGTATGTTATTTCCTCTTTATGCTTTCATGTTTCAAATTGTTTTAGCTTTGTACTATTTATATTTGTGTTTACGCTTATGTTTATATTTATGCCTTTGTATTATAATGTTTATATTTTAAGTTTTTTATTATTACCATGTTAATTTAGATATGTTTTTTGCATGTAATTTGTTTGCTAAGATTGCATAATGGAATATTATTTGTCGATGCGGTGTCCTTTTATTCAAGCGTAAACGTGGCCAGTATCAAGCGCGGTGATGGTGGTCTATCGGTTTACTCTCGAATAACGGGGCCCTTAAAATTTACTCGCACTTATAACCAATTTTTAATTTAATCGTCACTTTAATCCGGAAAGTTTAATATTAATAAAGCTGTAATTATTAAAGTACCAATTTTGGGCAGTGTGGGGGTACTAATCCTTCCTCATCCGTAACCGACTCCCGAACCCAACATTTTTTAAAATCTCTGGTTTTATAGTGTCTGGCCTACCTTAGTGGCCGGTGGCGACTCCATTTTTTAATAAAACATGGTTTTTATAAAACCCCGACGAAAGACATTTTCAAATACCCAAAAACAAAAAACCCAAGCACATTAAAACCCGTTTTTCAGTGAAAACACTCGTAGAAAAAGGATATCGCTACAATTATGTATATTACATTATATTTAGTATATTATGAAATATATGTGCATTATTATTATCAGTATATAATATATGTATTATATAATATCATATATATATTATGTTATTATGTATTATTTTTTCGGTTAGAGTATATTGTTACGTATTTATTTTAATATATTAAGGGAATATTTTCCACTTTATTTCGGGAATCGGCTAGGAAGTGGTGTCCTGACACATTCAGGTGTCATCATCCTCGGTTGTTGTAAATAAGGAAATGTTCTCCTTAGACTGCATTTTCGGGATTAAATTTTAAATTAAATTCGAATTTTTATTTTCTTGCAAAGACAACACTTAATCAACGCGGTACCAATTTTGTGCGCTGTAAGGGTGCAAATCCTTAACTGACTCTCGAACCCAAACATTTTAAATCTCTAGTTAATTTTTAACGGTGTCCGACCTACCAAAGTGACCGGTGGCGATCCATCTTCCATTTTTCAATTTTCCTGGTATTCTGCTGGGAGTGTCATCCCGGTCTCCGGGTGATATCTCCTTTGATGCCTTTTTTTTCAAATATCCCCATACATTTTAACTTACTATTTTATTTTTCAAAGAGAAAGAAAAAAAAAACTTATGACAATATGAATGGTTAAATTTTTTGAATTAAAACAAAATTATTAGAATTTATAAGTTTTGGGACTAAAATTGTTATTATAGCATGCCATGTTAGACATTCATTTCAGTTTTAACGACAAAGTGACATGTTTGTAACATAATTTTAATTGAGTGACTAAATTATAATTTTATTTTTAAAAATGATTCATTTATAACAAACACGTAATCAAATGACTTGTAGTGTATTTCACCCTTCTCCTAAAAGGGTAGGATCTGAAATGAAAGATAGTCATCTTCCTAGATCAACTACTGTTATTTGTTAACGCACTATTGATCATGTGGCTCCATGGTACGTTAACATATGCGCATATATGATATATATATATGTATATATAGAGATTAAAGTATATCATATATCACTTAATTTTAAGTGTCGTATCGTTTATACGATTGAATTTTTTAATTTGTTCAATTATAGCACTAAAAGTTAGTTTTGATTTTAATTATACCACTGGGTTGTTAATTCGATAACGACGTGTTGACATGGACAACAGTTGTCAAAGTAGCCAAAACAACATCATATTGATGTGGCTATTATGCCCAAAACGACGTCGTTTTAGGTACTGAACTTTTGTGTGTATCGATTTTGCCACTAAACTTTAAAAATAATTTGTTTTGCTTAAATGAAAAATAGATGCCCAAAGTATACCTCTTTTGAATTTTAGGTGCCTAAAGTATTTTTTTTTGTAAAAATAGGTGCCCAAAGTTTCAACCATTACAATTTTAGGTGACTGTTAAGGGGTGCTAAAAAAATTGTTAACCAATCAATGTTTGACATGTGACACTAATTTGATTTTTTTAAATTTTTTAAGAAAAAAAATCATTTTTTATAAAATCCCAAAATTTTGCAATCTTTACAAAACAGTCTCAAATCCCTAAAACTTTCCAAACCCAAACCCCCAAATCGCTCCCGCTTCAGCTGTCGAATCGCCGCACCTGGCCACACCTCTTTGGTCGCCAGACAGAGGCGATCAATTCCCCCAACACGACGTCGCCAAAAACATCGAACGGTGTGCCAGCTGAACGTCGAATGCAAAATCGACGTTTGGTTGGCATGTCGTTCGGCATTTCCGACGATGCCGTGTTAGGGAAAATATCGTCTCGGTCCGACTACCAAAGAGGTGTGCTCAGGCGGCGAAAGCGACGGCGATTTGGGGGTTTGGGTTTGAGAAATTTTAAGGATTTGGGGATTGTTTTGTAAATATTGCAAAATTTCAGGATTTTATAAAAAATGAATTTTTTAAATAAAAAATTTTCTTTAAGTATTTAGTTTTTTAAAAAAATAAACATGGCATGTGTTGAGCATTGATTGGTTAACATTTTTTTAACACCTTTTAACGGCCAGGAACCTAAAATTGCAATAGTGTATACTTTAGGCACCTAAAATTATAACGGTTGAAACTTTGGGCACCTATTTTTATAAAAAAATATTTTAAGCACCTAAAATTCAAAAGAAGTATACTTTGGGTACTTATTTTTCATTTAAGCCATTAAATAATAAATAATAATGATATATTATGTTTGTCTTCATCAGTGGGAGTTAACCCCCTTTTTATTTCGAATCCACCCACCTCCATTCGATTATGTGCAGACCATGCCATGGCCATCGAAAGAGATGAAAAGAATGATAAATTCTTTGTTGAAATTACCCATCGAAGAATCAAACAACACTTCAAATTCCTTTGTCCTCCATTTATTTTCCCCTGTCGTGAGTTAATGGGAAAGAATGAGGGGTTAAAATATTCGAAGCTCATGAAAGTCGGTAAGAATTTATAGAGCATCAAAATACCCATTCAAGAGGTTTATGGTTAGTGGGGAGGGATGATCGAATTAGCACTGATCATTAAGGATTGAGATGGCAAGCTGAGAGGGGCAGGAAGCTTTAAATGGAAACTCATTGATTAGAGATTGTTAGTAAGTTCGGCCTAAGGTGAGTGTAGTTATGGTACTGGAAAGACACGGTGTTATCTCGATTTATTAATGTTTACATATAAAATGTATCATTTTGTTAGACATGAAAATTTGGTGCATGAAGCTCATATAGAGCAAGCTTTGATGGCATTCATGGTATAGTAAGCTAAGTATGGTAAGCTTATATATGTTATTTTGATTGATTATGAGCATGATATGAATGAAAATACATGACATCATGATATATGGCATGAACATGAACATGATAATTCATGAGATTATGTTTATGATATACAAATTTATGAATATGATACAAGGGAGCCAAGGCTTTAACATGTTATATTACAAGTTACATGAATCATGGAATTATGAAACTACAATGTTATGGACACCCTTGGATACAAGTATACTTTGGATACGATTGGCATGCCATAAAATTTATTGAGCTCAGGTACATGTAGATTATGGCTCTTGGGTTACGACCCTTATGTGGCGAGGCGGAGGAATGTGTGATTTGGTCATTGGTGAGGCGGAAGGATTGACCACTCATGGTTAGGCGATGTTGGTTGGTAATTTGTGTATCTATTTGTTACTGTGATTCGAGGATAAAGATAAACTAAAACTATTAATTCATGATTTATATGCGTACAAGAAATATGAATATGCACTGTTATTTTGTTAGCATGATATCGCATGGAGCTTACATGGAAATTTATATTATTGCAAGATTCATGATCATTGGTGCCCCCTTTATGTCTCTTTGCATGAATTTCAGATTCTAAGTTTTTATACACGTTTGGAATCATATCTAAAGACTGCAAGTCACACTTAAAGCAATAGGTAAGTTTTCTTTGATAAACTCTAGATGGTGGCATATGAAACAAGTATGCTAGTTGCACTAAAGTTTTGATTGACAATAATTAATGATTATTTGATACGCTATAAATTTGATATATATAGTATTATGCATCATCATGAAAGATTAGTTAAGATTTATACTAGTAATATAGGTTAAGAAGTATTGAAATAGTTATAAAACAAATGAATTAAATGGAAGAATGTGATAAGTTAAGATTATATTTCGATGTCAAGTTTATGGTATGTATGATTTTTGTGATAAAATTCATGGAATGACATGTATGATGAAGCGAATGATTTGTTAAGAAAGCACACTAAAATGTACATGGACATGATATGCATATAATTAGTATAACACGTTAGAGATTTAGTGTATAAACTTGGGCTAGTCTGGACATGATTTGGTTAAGTTGAATTTTAAAAAGGGTAGTGAAATCTGCAATTTGGTATAAGGTGTATCGGTACTCTATTTGATGCGTACCGGTATGACAATGCTAAAATGGTCATTTGGAAAAAGCATATTGATACGGTCGATCGTATCGGTACCAAAATGGGTTACTGGAAATTATTTATTCACGGTGTACTGTTACGATACCTTAGAATATCGATACGGGTATATCGGTATGTGTGAGAAAGGCGGCATAGTTGCCGAAGGAGATGAACGGCCGAAGGCCGGTGTGTAGTGGAGATGTAGAACAACTGGGATTAGAATTAGGGTTTGAATGTAATCTCAGAATTTTATTAAAGTTGGATCAATACAAAATATAGAGTAAAAGATGAGATTGGGTCTCAGCCCCATTCACATATTTACAGTCCAATTACACAACTCTAACAAACTAACAGACTTAGTTAAACGGGCTAACTAACAATTAACAATCAACCTAATCTTAACTGTCTAACAGTATGGGCCCTCGTACCAGTAGTAAAACTAGTTACTAGATTTTGAGAAATACAAGTATACTAGTACGGTACTCTTGAGTACCGGTATGGATGGAAGTTAAAAACGGTTAGGATTTTGAAATTAGTTTTTAAAATTTGCATTTTAGTCTTAATTGACCCAAAGGCAAATTACATAAGTTTTGGGTTTCCAAATGAGTTGTAAATTTACAAATAAGCTTAATAAGGCATGAATTACAGGTATATGGATTAAAATTCTAAAAAATGCTTTAAGTTTATAGAATTTACAGTTTAATCCCTAAACTATGTATTCTTTGCAAACGCCCCCTAAAGGTCAAATCAAGCCTTGACATAAGCTGCTATGTTTATTTGCATGACATGTATGTCACGAAACACGTTGAACCATGTGGTTTCTTTATGTTGACATGAATAATTTATGAATTGTGATATTATTAAAAAAATAATGTTTTGATCCCTAATTGAGAATTAAGACTATTAAGTTAATATTCGAACTGGTTCCGATTCAATCAGGTAAAAATTCAGTAAGAGGATAGGTTCAAGGGTAAATCTAGTACATATTGGAACTTTGATAAATTCACGATTTAATCTCCAAACTTTAAAAATTTTATAAATCAGTCTCTAAAAGCAAGAAGCAGAATTGTCAAGATTAAGATCTCTAATGCTTAAATGCTTTGCCTGGATGATACGCATGTTTTGTATATGTTGTGAAATGGTTCGTTACAAATCAATCCTTCGATTCTCTATTTTGTTTTTCCGGTAACATTTTTGACCCGATTTTCTCTCAGGCCGGGTAGGGAATGTTACTATTACATACGAACATTTTGATATTGATCATGTCATGAATGGTGATCAGTGATGGGTATTGGCCAACAACGGCGGCCGAAATGCACAATGGCAAAACTATAATCATTTTAAAGTTTAGTGGTAAAATTGATACATGTACCCCCTAAACCCGGCCAAGAAAAAAATGTCGAATTTAGGAAGTCACCATTGAAAAATTTTCCTTCAAGAAACTAATTTCATTTATAAAACTGTAAAATAATTAAATACTAAATAATTTGTCAAAACTAAAGCATTGAAATAATAACCGAAAATTTCATAATAATCTGAATATATAGAGTCTGAAAATGCATGCTAAAATAATAAAGCCCAAATCTGAAATTACATCAAATCCTAAAACTAGTAATTAAATTAAATAAATAAATAAACTCAAGTCCATACTAAAATATAGTAAAGCTGAAAACACGAGATCTTCTGAGTACCAAGTCGCCTAAAGACAGAGTTATCTGTAAAAAAAACTATGGGGGAGTGAGCTATTGAGCCCAGTGTGTCTCTAAAGTGCAAGCAATCACAAACTCAGTTCCAAAATAATTTTCTCAAGATATTTAATAAAAGCAAGGTAAAACACAATGCATGTAATGATGACACAGACAAAACGCATTTCCCAGCTACATACTCCAATCACAGTGGTGGCAAAGCCAACCGGTCACAGTGGACGTAGTTCCCCAGAACTCCTCACCCTTATTTCACCAATCACAGTGTGGCCAAACCACTTCTTCGTCCGTACAATCCTATCACATGCATATAAAATATGGTAATAATTGTAAAACACAAAATCACATCACAGTATATCGTACTAAATACGAGGATCACAATTCAAAAATCCTGATAAATTCATTAAAACACAGACTGACGCAATATGCATGGTATCTCAAAACACATTGTAATCACAACACAGGAAAAAATAGTCATGCATGTAAAATATTTCACAGAACATATAGCACGGAAAGAGAACACACAAATAAAATTATTTATTTATAGCACCGAAAGAAACACACCTTGGCCAAAGCAAACTCAACCTACTGATTGAGGTGTTTCTCAGGATCAGAAGCATTGGGTCTAGCTGTATTGGTACCTATGAGAATAATATCTATTTTACTATCATTATCACCATGACTAAGGAATTATTCCTATATACTTATCTAACAAAATTTAATGATACATGAATACTTATCTGATTCGAATAGTTGATATTCAAATCAACCGATGACATAATTAAATTGAGCGGTGCCAAAGACTCAGCAGGGTTTGATCGAATTAAATAAAAAAAGAAAAGGAAAAGGATATGTGTCGAACACGCATCAAGAGAGGGAGAGGGGAAGATCGGCAAGCTTGAAAATTTGCAGGGGATATCGTGATTTATGTATCCAAAATTTTGGATAAACTACAAGATAAATCTTTGTTCTTTTCTAGGGTTCACAAAGTATGCACCAAATATCAATTTTTTTATAAAAAGGTCATTAATTTCATTTAAAAAAATCATTTAATTCTCAAATTTCTTAATTAGGGTTTCATATTTAAATTTCCAATTTTTAGGGTTTTAAATTTAAGGATTTCAAAATTAAGGTTTTAAATTTGGGGCAACAATTCAGGGTGTTACAATACACCCCTAAAGTTTAGTGCCTAAAACGACGTCATTTGGGCATCAACAACCACACCAAAATGATCTTATTTTATCAACATCATCACACCGTTATCGAGTTAACGTCCAATGGCTTAATTAAAGCCAAAACTAAAGTTTAATGCTATAATTGAACAAATTAAAAGTTCAGTGATATAAATGATACAACACCTAAAGTTCAATAGTATATGATGTAGTTTACCATATATATTGTAGTTTTGATCGAAGGCAAAATCAAAATATTCGAAAGGGGACGAAGAGGAGGCGGAGAAAACTAGAGTTGCATAGGCTATGACCTATGTACGTGCATTGAAAAGGCCAAAAAGAAGCACGACTTCACGTTGCCCTAGGTAGCAACATCGCCGATTAGCGATCAACTCAACACTTACCCCTCAAAGCTCAAACCAAAGTATGGTGTTACTGACTACTCACTACTCACTACTCCATGCTTATGCATCACCCATTTCTCTGAAGTTTCAGACAAAGAAACACAGAAAGAGAAAAGGAGAAAGAATTATTGCAGAGTTTAAATAAAGTGCAACGTGAAGGAAACTGCCATCTTCCTTTTCTCTCTCTCTTCCATTTGCATGCACATAGGGCACATGCTAAACACGTTGTTGCATGGAGGTCGAGGGGTACTTGGTGGTGTGGGGTTGAAAGAAAAGGAGAGAGAAGCTTAAGGACTCTTTTGTTTTCTGTCAACTTTTGTCATTTTGTTATTTATAGGCTACAAATATACATCAGCACCCTTTGCCTTTTCCCTTTCCCTCTCTCTTTCTCCCTTCTTATTTGCTTCTTCTTCCCTCTTTTAGCTTTAGAAAAGAGAGATGGATGGTAAACGAATGGTTTGAAATCTAAGGTTCCTTTTCACTGCAGTAGACGCATCATCTACAACAATGGAAACAACCAAGGTTAATTGATTGTTTTAGTTCATTCCATTTTAAAACTCTTTGCAAATTTTGGGTTTTATTTATTTATCAGTCTGTCGCCTTGAATTGTCTTTTGTTGGTCCCAACGCTAGGCTGTTAGTGCTTCTAATATGTAGAGATGGGCCCCTAATATTTATGTATGTATGTTTTATATTAGTATTTTATTTATGTTAGATTAGTATTTTATTATGTTAGTATTTATTTATATTTTATCGCATTGTATTCGCCATGTTTTAGGTTGCATAACAGATATATAAATTGTCAATGCGGTGCCCTTTTATCCGAGCGTAAACGGGGCCAGTATCAGGCGTAGTGATAGTGGTTGGGCGTTTACTCTCGGATAACGGGGCCTTTAAAATTTATTTGCAACTATAACCGAATTTTAAACTAATCGTCACTTTAATCCGGAAAATCTAACATTAATAAAGCGGTAATTATTAAAATACCAATTTTGGGCGGTGTGGGGGTGCTAATCCTTCCCCATCTGTAACCGACTCCCGAACTCAAAGTTTTTGAATCTTTGGTTTTATGGTGTCCGGCCTACCTAAGTAGCCGGTGGCGACTCCAATTTCTAATATAACGCGTTTTTTCAAAACCCCCACGGATAAATATTTTTATATCCGAAAGACAGCAAACACTTCGAAAACACGTTTTTTAGCGAAAAGGACATCGCTACAGATGACGACTCCGTTGGGGACAATTTTTTGTTTTTCGAAAACAAGAAGAGAGTCAAGCTTTTTAAAATAATTATTGCTTTATTAATATTAGAAATTCCGGGTTAAAGTGACTATTAAATTAACATTCAGTTATAATTGCGTGTTTATTTTAACGCATTTAAAATATGGCATATAAACCCGTTTTTTAAGTGGGGGAAAACGCTAATGCTTTCGTGGGGATATCGTTCTCCCGTATGGGCCTAGCAAGTACCTTCGGGGCTCGAGTACCTTATGCTTTCGTAAGGATATCGTTCCTTCATACGGGCATAAGCGAATGGGTCCCCCTGAATTGAACCCGGTTGAAAGGAGCCTATAATGGGTGATGATCGGGGGCCTTGCTACTCTTAGTAGAGGACAGCAAGGACAATTCGGGTACCTCCTAGCACCAACACTGCATGTAGAGAACATATAGAAACCCACCCCTTTAGAGCCATGCGGATAACCTCAGGTGTTTTAGACGGGATAAATAGGGTTTTTTGTTTGTTTATTTTATTTTATTTGTCCTTTTATTTATGTATTTATTATTTTTATCCGGTACTAACTCATTTTTTGTGTTTTATTTTTATTTTTATTTTGAACATACTTTCGTTGCATTATCATTGCATCCACATTACATAGAGGTGTTGATTCAAGTGGTTTGCCCAATTAGAAAATCTTTCATCATGGAAAAAATGTGTCTAAGGAAGGACGGCATCGATCCAGTCGCGCGACATCGGTCAGAGATTAATCAACAGATCCGAAGTAACAATTTGCCGAGCAAGCGTGTAATGCCAAAGTATACACACGAGACCCTGATGGTGGACATACGACGAGTTGCAAGGCATGTAAATGACTTAGCTACCGAAGCCGCGACTCTCCGACCTTTCGTAACCCCGGACATGAAATAAGCACCAAGGTTTATCAAGTTGCTCAGAGCTGTCGAGGAGCTAGGAGGTAAAGCTAGGGCTTATGTGTAGAACTTTATTTTGTAATTAAGACTTTTTGTAATAGAGACTCTTTTTGTAATAGAGACTCCTTTTGTAATATGGACCTTTTTTGTAATCTGGACCCTTTAATTCCCATGAAAGTCGTTCGAAAAGGTGATTACCAGCGGAATCAACGCCTTTATTTGCATTCATGTTGCATATCATGGTGTTGATTCAAGAATAGTTCATTAAAAGGCTTTCAAAATAGAAAAAGTATGCTTTGCCAGAAACGATAATATTACAGTAACAAGTTAGGCCGAGCAAAGACCAATCGAGAAAGAAAACGGTACGATAGTAAGGCACGTGCGACGCGGAAGATTCAATCAGGGCCGCAGAACCCCAATTTTAAATCTTCACATTTGACCATTTTTTTAAAAAAAATCTCATATTTTAATTTAACTCATTTAAAAAAAGAAAATATTTGAAAATATTATTATTTTGCTTTGAAACTTCTTCCCTCATAAAACTTTCAGAATAATAATAATAACAAAAGGAAACCTAAAAGTTTCATTTTTTAAGTAAGTTAAAACTTTTTGATAATAAAAAGGGGGAGTTTTTAAACCAAATGATCCTTGAAAATTTTAATTTAAACCCCAAAAAGTTTTAAAGTACTCCCCCTAGGATCGATAGAATCCATCCCTGTTTAGACGTACCCAGATCTACAGAAGAAAATATATTGTCTAATGTCCTTTTCAGAAGCCACAAAAATAAAGATCACGACGTCACGAGTCCATAGAATAGAATAAGAGGAGAAGACGGAGTCATCCATCATCCTGAAGACGACGTCGAGACGTGGAGCACAGATTTTGCTTCCCGAAGTCAAGGTCTCCAGAATAAATTCAACTGTTGCCTGTAATTCATTATTAATTTCTTGCAAACATACATTTTCTCTATTGAAAGATTTTCAAAGACTGTTCGAGAATCAACATCGCATTTGCATGCATTCTCGCATTTATAGGGTATTGATTCCCGAAGTGGTTCCTCAAATCTCAGAAATCGTTCATAATTGACAAAGGGTCGTCTGGTCAGATATTAGAGGGCACGGATCCAGGGTTTTGTCCCATAACAAGATCGGAGACAATAGAAGATGAACCATCTGAAGACTTCAGGTCAGACGCGGTAAGGAGACACGGTACTGTAATGAGCAAAGTAAAGTGCAAGAGTTGAAAGAAGCAGAGGGAAGACGTGATGAATCAGATGAATACTTTGACGAAAGGTAAGCGATCCATCAAACCGAAAGAAGAACCGATTAAGGATCAGAATAGAGAGCGAGATAGTCAATATTCTACCTCCAAGTCAGCCAAATACGACAAATTGAACGATTTTTGTGATCTGCATCAATAAACAGACGGAAGGTATGCTTGAGTCAGGCTTTCAAAAAATAGAGCTCGGTCCAGAAGAAACTTGAGAAGCAAGTAATGAAAAGAAGTATATCTCGATTCCTGTGAGGTACACCAAACTACTCCTAATGTTCCTCGACAAGAGCCTTATTACCTCGATGAAGTCTCTAGCGAAGAGACCGTCTTATCCGAGAGATTACGACACACGTGCTAGAGGCAGTTACCGTTTAGGAAGTTTGGGTCAAGGTACTCATTGTGGGGCCCTGAGGAATGAGTTCAAGATCTTATCGCGATGAGGATTTTAGGTTTCGAAGACGGAGTTCCCCAATTCTATAGTGAGCTAACAATCACCCGAGGGGAAAAGTTGAGGAGGAATCGATATCCAGGACAAAGTTCGAGTAATACCGAAGTGGGTTACTCAAGCGAGTTAAATTTGAAGATCGGAGATAGGGGCATCCCAGGAGAGGGATATTCTTTCGAGTTCAACTAGCTTAGATAAGAGAGAGATAACTTGGATAAAATTGAATTTGCAGAATGATCACCAGAAGCTTTCCTGAGTGTTTAAGAATATCAGATTGGGTCACCTTTAAAGAATAGATGAACGGTATTATCCAGTTGAAAGACGACTCAGAATATTGGAAGAAGAGAAACTAGTCAAGCGAGAATCAAGTCAAGATGTTATCAGGTACGTTTGAGGAAATTGGGAATAGGTACGATAGTCTCCAGAGATGAGCTACAGAATAACTTAGCCATTAACAAGAGTTTTAGAAACAAGTTTACAACAGAGCAATGACAATTCAACACTCTTCAGTTGGAAAGGGCAATTTCCAAGCTACGAAAGATTAAGTAGGGGATAGATGAAGACTCGAAGATCGATATTACTCGAGCAGGTAAGGCGGCTCAACAAGGTGGCAGGCTTTGTCAGAACATGGATCAAGTGTTGGACTACAGAGGCAAGCTGACCGGACTACTGGATGAAGTTAAGAAAGTAGGCACTGAAGCTTATCAGTAACTGTAAATATCTAATATCTGATATAATGAAACCTTTTGGCCTCAATGAACGTCGTTCTATGGGGATCACTTTTGGAATCAATACCTTATTGCATTCATGTTTATACTTTAGGATTGCATTGCATTGCTTTGCACGATCCTGGCATGTTTTACATGACATTATCATTACCTTGCATTATTATTACCTTGCATAAACTTTATGAGGAGTAATTCAAAGACCAATTAGGGTTTTATCATGGATAAAAGAATTGAAGACACTCAAAAAATCAATATTTGAGCAGTTAAAGGATGTGCTCGAGAGAAAAAAGAAAAAGAAGAAGTTTGATGCCTTCGATGCAAGAAAACTCTGTTTGAACCCTGATTTGGTCATTCCTCCAGATTTCAAAGATTCTCAGATTTAAGCATAATGACGGAACAAGCTGCCCCAAGATTCACCTGACCACGTCCTGCAGAAAGATAGAGGGCTACATCGAGAATGAAAAATTGCCGATCCCCACTATTTCTACGACAGTCTAGCAGGACCTACCGTGATATGGTACAACTGTTTGAGTAGAGACCAAGTGTAGTCATGCGGAGACTTAACCGACGTCTTTATGGGCAATACATATATACTTTAGACCTATCACCAAGTCATCAGTATCTCCAGGGTACGAAGATGAAACCTGATGAAGGCTTCAAGAAACATGCTTTGAGGTGGCTGTGTTTGGCGACCCAGGTACAGCCTCCCGTAGATGAAGAGGAAAGTGACTTACATGCCACCTTTAATAAGATGCTCGAGAAAATAAAAGCCAGCTTTGAGGACTTAATGATAATCGGAGAGAGAAACGAACATGCACTCTAAGACCTAAGTTTAAAGACCAGACTTGTCTAGGAGCAGAAGGAAAGAAAGAGATAAATGGGTACCACTTTCAAGGTTCTCGTGATCGTAAGAGAAAAAGATAGGTAGATTCCTCCGAATCACCGAGAAAAATTCCTCGAACAAGTATATATTTAGAGATATTCAGAGTATTCCATATGGCCTTATCTGGTCAAGGGTTAGTACCTTACCTCCGGGCCGATAAAGATTACACCCAGCTCATCTGCCCACAGTTTTAATCCATACAGTGCATGTTAGTTCTACATTAAGGCACAGGGGCATGGCACCAAGAAGTTTGAGGTTGTTAATATAAGAAATCAAGAAGTTGGTTGACGAGGGAGTCATGACAAAAATTGATCCAGCAAGGAAACACAATAGAAGTGGCACAAGCCTACACTACAAAGGACCGGAATGAGCTAGTACTCGGGAGGTAGTTCGGAGGTCCCTATGGTTTTCCCACCAGTTCACAAAGAAATGCTCAATGCTTTGAAAAAAGAAAAAAGAAGAAAAAAACTCTCAAACAGATATTTTTAGAATTAAAAATCACATTTCCATTTAGAAAAGCATTTTTACATTCTTGATTCTTTAAACATTTTGTTTTTATAGGGTAGTTTTGTTCTCCCATATGCATATACACGCATTTTTGAATAGACATATGTATATATCATTTCTATACCAGGTCCTCGAATTTTGAATGCAACAGTACATTTGCTTCAGACTCAAAGATCAACTCTAAGTTGCATATATTTAGAAGAGATTGAATGTTGTGGGGATACTGTAAATGTGAGTATCTGCTAGTTTACTTAGGCCAACAGAGGAACAAAAGCGAGTGTTTAGACAATGGGCAGTTCCCATTTTAAGAATTTATCTTCTCAGGCACTTGTCGTTTAAGATCCTTGAAACGAAAGTTGACCCTAAACCTCTACCCCCTGAAGGCATTCTCAGGACATCTATGAATTTGACAACGAATGATATTCTTTTTACTTTACCAGAAGACAGAGATGAGTCCAGATAGATTGGATACGAAGATCAGAAAATCATCAGAAGAAACTGGTTGAAAACAAGGATATGTCCAAATGAAAAACCAAAAAAGAAGAGAAATGGTAATCGGAAGGCCGAAGCAATCCAGATCGAGTAAATATCAGAAGAGCTGCAGAGAGACAAGTAACTTCGAGCAGAAGATATCATCAATACTAGTATAGATACATGTTGATTTGAGGATATATTTATAGACTCGAATAAGAAGAAAGAGATTCAAGGCTAAAAACCCAAAATAGACAGTCTAAAACAAAACAAAACAAAACAAAAAAAAGAAGAAAAGAAAAAATAAAATAAAAAGAAAGAAAGAGAGAGAGAGAAAAAAAGAAGAAAAGAAAAAGAAAGAAAGAATATTGTATATACTTCACACACAGATCAAACAATACAAGAACAAGACTTCAACTATGAGCAAGAGACACAAGGAATCCACATTTCAAGTAAATATCAGTTTTGAAAATCTGTATAGAATCTCGAATTGAAGCCAAGTCAAGATAAGTCAGCCCGAAGATTGCCAATTTCGAAAAAGGAAATGACCTCTAGGGTGAAAACCCAAAAATGGGTAGTCTAGAGTGATCCTGAAAATGAAGAAAAAAAAGTAGTCTGCTTGAGCCTGCTGGCATCAATATCCAACCAAAATACACTGAAGGAAGTGACCTCTAGGGTGAAAACCTAAAAATGTGCAGTCTAGAGCGATCCAAGAGAAAAAGTGAAAAAAAAAGAAAAGAAGAAAGAAAGGATAACATTTCATCTGGGCGTGCCATCACAAGAATTCCCAGAAATGTATTTGTAGTCCTTCATTCAAGAAATCTCAGTTTCGAGGAGTTTTGGAGGATCAAACATTCTTGAACAGAAAACGAACATTAGTATATAGCCAGTATGCAAGGCAGCCTACAGTAAAAAGAAAGGAAATGAACTCTATGGTGAAAACCCGAAAATGGGCAGTCTAGAGTGATCCAAAAAAGGGAAGGAATAATGGGCATATCCAAGTTACACAAGTACAGAAATACTGTTCCACTTAACCATAAACCAAATTCCTACATTACAAGCCCCAAAGACCATTCTGGTCATCCATAGATATCCAAGTTGAATGAGAATGTCTTCATATTTCATTCCGCCTATAAGGGTTAACTTTGCTTCAAGGAACGTCAAACTTCGAAGTGCTTGATCGACACCCAAATGAGGGAAGGATAGGGTATGGTGAGATAGTGAGATTAAGAGAGCCACCTTAAACGGGGTAGAAACTAGGTAGGGTTGTTCCTCTCAAAAGCCTATTAGACCAGAAGAAACTATACATTGGCATATATCTCCACAATGGTCAAGATCATCTAAATATGCACTTCATTAGAGTTGATCTCTGGCAACTTGAAGCAGATGCGCTATGGTGTTTGATATTTCGGGGCAAACATGTTTTAAAAGATTTGACATTTTCTCCCAAAGTTTTGATGTTTACCATTTCCCCAAACATTAGTTTTTAAAAAATGTTTGGCAATATACTTCGAATTTTGTTTACCATTCTCCAAACATTAACTTTTTAAAAAAATGTTTGGTCCTTAAAAAGAGAGAGAGGATGTTTACCATTTGTCCCAAACCATGTTTTCAAAATGTTTGGTATCCCCTCCAAGTTGTGATTTTCAAAATGACTGTTATCTTTTCAAACAATCATTATTTTTTTTTTGAAATATACAGAAGTAAATTGCCTTTTGCATTACTTTAAAAATGAATGATGATGAGATTTAAAACATAGGGACCGAGAGTTAGTTCCGGTCGAAATGCTACGAGAAGCTTAAGGATGAGCTCATGGGATGGAAGCATTTTGGCTCACCCTGGTGACTAGAAATAGATCAAGGCTCTGTATGATGGGCCAGAAAATTCAAAGCAGTGGAGCCCGTGGTTGAATGGGGCAACGCCAAGCGAAGAAGATGACAAGGGTTCTTATAAGAATAATATAAGAACCAGAAGATCATTTATGAAGATGAGTGATAACCCCGAAAACAAGAAAATCCTTCCGCACAAAAGGTTTAAAAGCATGTTCAAATGAGGATTTAAGAGCATACAGTGAAGAAGTAAAGAGATGAAAAATCTGAGGAGCAACCTTTCAGGGTGTAAGACTTTAGAACGAAAAAGGGGCTGAAAGAAAAAAGAAAAAATATAAAGAAAGAGAGGGAAAAGAAAAAAGAAAAGAAAAAGAAAAAATAAGAAGAAATTGAAGGAAATAGAAAAAGAAAAAAGAAGAAAAGAAAATGAAAATGAGAAGAGAGAAAAAAGAAAAAGAAGAGAAAGAAAGTATTACCTTACATGCATCATATAGATAGGGGCATGTCAATTTTTGCTTGTTTTGGACAGGTACTTGAAGAATTATCAACGAGTATTAAGAAGTGGATTTCATTAAATGAAAAAAGATTTTGGCAGCCATTTTCGGCGTGGGTCCCCAAATTTAAAGAAAGTTTTGGCAGCCATTTTCAGCGTAAGTCTCCAAATTTAAAGAAAGTTTTGGCAGCCACCTTTGGTGTGAGTCCCCAAATTTAAAGAAAGTTTTGGCAGCCATTTTCGGCCTGAGTCCCCAAATTTAAAGAAAGTTTTGGCAGCCATTTTCGGCGTGGGTCCCCAAATTTAAAGAAAGTTTTGGCAGCCATTTTCAGCGTGAGTCCCCAAATTTAAAGAAAGTTTTGGCAGCCATTTTCGGCGTGGGTCCCCAAATTTAATCCCCAAATTTAAAGAAAGTTTTGGCAGCCATTTTCGGCGTGGGTCCCCAAATTTAAAGAAAGTTTTGGCAGCCATTTTCGGCGTGGGTCCCCAAATTTAAAGAAAGTTTTGGCAGCCATTTTCGGCGTGAGTCCCCAAATTTAAAGAAAGTTTTGGTAGCCATTTTTGGCGTGAATCCCAAAATTTGAAAAAAGATTTCGGCAGCCTTAGCAGCGTGAGTCCAGAAAGATCGGTAGCCATTTTCAGTGTGAATCCCCAAATCTGAAGAAAGATCGGTAGCCATTTTCGGTGTGAATCCCCAAATTGAAGAAAGATTTCGGCAGCCTTAGTAGCGTAAGTCCAAAAAAATCGGCAGCCATAGCAACGTGAGGCCCAGATGTTAAATCATTCGGGTGATGAGTCCTTCGGGCACGGTGTTAAGTCCTTCGGGCCACCAGTAAGTCTTTCGAGCATGGTGATAAGTCATTCGGGCATGATGCGGCAGCCTTAGAAGCGTAAGTCCAAAGATATCAACAGCCCTGTAAAAAAAGAATGAAAATGAGATAGAAAAAAAAGAGAAGAGAAAAAAGAAAAAGAGCTGAAGAAGAGAAAAAAGGGGGGGAAAAGAAAAAAGGAAAAAGAGAAAAAAGAAAAAAATCAAAGATAAAGGTTCTATATAGAAATGGCCTATATTTTCAAGCTCCCGTAGTGAGAGGTTCTAGGTAGGAAGAATCTGCCGCTCCGAGGCTTCAGGAGCTGAAAGTTTTATATAGGAAGGGCTTGCAGCTCCAGGGTGAAGACTAGCAGTTTTATATAGGAAGAACTCCCAGCCGAAGGAATTCACCCGTTGTGTTGAAAGCGAAGAGTCATATATAGGAAGGGCTCCGAGCTTTACTGTCTTAGAGTGAAAGGTTCTATATAGGAAGAACCTGTAGCTCCGAGATTTCAGAAGCTAAAAGTTCTATATAGGAAGGATTGACGACTCCCAGGTTTGAAGACTATCAGTTCTATACAGGAGGAACTCCCAGTTAGAAGAACCCATCCGTGGCACAGAAGGTTTTATGTAGGAAAAACCAGTCGTGTTGAAGGCAAAGAGTTCTATATAGAAAGGACTCCAAGCCTTACCGCCTCAGAGTGAAAAGTTCTATATAGGAGGGACTCATAACTTGAGGCTTCACAGTGAAGGGTTTCATATAGGAAGAGCCTGTAGCTCCAAGATCGGAGGGGGAAGAAGTTATATAGGAAGAACTTACAAGCTTGAAGATTCAGCTAAGGAAGAGCGGAGAGTTCCTGAAGAACACGTGATTCTGAAGCCAAAGACGAGGAAGTAGGTCAAAAATGACCGTTTTTGATCTTTTCTTTGTCCTCGTTTCACAAGAACAAGTAAAGAGGGGCAACTGTAATCACTCATTTTTGACCGGGTTTTAGTGTTATTAGTATTATTTTAATAATATTATTATTAATATAAAATTAGTGAAAAATCAAAAAAATAATAATAAAAAATATATTATTAAAAAAAATGCGTGGAGCAACATGCTCCACGTCACCCAAGCCACCCATCCCTTTGCCTATAAATACAAGGCATTGGGGGCAGCTAATTTGGGGGGATAATTTCACGCCAAAAATTGCCAACAAATTGGCAAGTGAATTGGCACCCAATTCGTGGGAGCCATGGCCGGCCGCAAGGCTGGCCGGGGTTGGGGGCGGTTCCCTCGGCCCCAGTTGGTTTGATCCAACATTCGATCGGGGTCCTATTTTGGATCCGATCTAGTTAATATTTTTGGAGAGATCGCGGTAGATCTCGGTGGGGTTCAGTCGGGGTTCGTCATTCGAGCTCCTAGTTAGGTATATTTTCTTCCCTTTTTATTAGTGTTGTAATTTTTATAATTTAATGAAGTATTAGTTATTTTAAAATTGTATTCTTATTTTTTAGTTTGTATGTTTATGTTTTATATTAGTATTTAATATGTTTTAAATTTGTGTTTTATATTAATATTTTAATTATGTTAGATTCGTTTTTATTTATGTGTTAGATTAATATTTATTTGTGTTTTAGATTAATATTTATGAATGTTAGTATTTTATTTATGTTAGATTTGTTTTATTTATAAGTTAGATTAATATTTATGTATGTATGTTTTAGATTAGTATTTGTTTATGTTTTAAATTTATGTTTTAGATTAATATTTTATTTATGTTAGATTTGTTTTTATTTATGAGTTAGATTAATATTTATGTATGTATGTTTTAGATTAGTATTTTATTTATGTTAGATTAGTATTTTATTATGTTAGTATTTATTTATATTTTATCGCATTGTATTCGCATGTTTTAGGTTGCATAACAGATATATAAATTGTCAATGTGGTGCCCTTTTATCCGAGCGTAAACGGGGCCAGTATCAGGCGTAGTGATAGTGGTTGGGCGTTTACTCTCGGATAACGGAGCCTTTAAAATTTATTCGCAACTATAACCGAATTTTAAACTAATCGTCACTTTAATCCGGAAAATCTAACATTAATAAAGCGTTAATTATTAAAGTACCAATTTTGGGCGGTGTGGGGTGCTAATCCTTCCCCATTCGTAACCGACTCTCGAACTCAAAGTTTTTGAATCTCTAGTTTTATGGTGTCTGGCCTACCTAAGTGGCCGGTCGCGACTCCAATTTCTAATATAACGCGTTTTTTCAAAACCCACACGGATAAATATTTTTATATCCGAAAGACAACAAACACTTCGAAAACACGTTTTTTAGCGAAAAGGACATCGCTACACTAATCACGGTTATTGCTTGTTTCCTTATGGATTGTGTTCCCATATGTAGGCCAGCCAAAAAGGCATTTGCTTACCAGTGGTTGGAGTACCTTTGTGTCTTCAAAGAAGCTTGTTGCAGAGGACACATTTGTCTTTCTTAGGTTCTCTCTGTTTCTGCCACACAAAGGCACAAGTTTAGTTGTATACTATATCGAATTCTCGATTTGAGGTGATTCAATGTTTCATTTACATAGATTTCAAAATTTTTGTTTTATGGTAGTGTTCTTATAGTGGCGGAAATGGAGAGTATGGTGTTGGAGTTCGCCGGGCAATGTTAAAAATAATAACCAATCCGTCACCATCGATCATATCCAGCCACAGTATGCGACATGGAATACTGACCAGTGCTTTCCATGCCTTTTCTACCAGAAGCATGTTCACTGTCTACTACCGTCCCTGGTCAGTTCAATGTAACATAAAACTTCACTTGTCACACGGGAATTGGAAGAGTAAAGGCATTAGTTTTCTTGTATCTTTTCAGGACAAGGTCTTCCGAGTTTATCACCCCACTTGATCAGTATTTGAAGTCAGCTCAATTCAACAGATGCATTGGGACAAGATTTCGAATGCCAATGGAGGGCGAGGAACCCAGGGTACAAAGGTGCTTACCATATCATTTGTGGATTATTTGAAGCATGATTTTAATCCCTACCTCTCTTTAACCTTGTGCATTCTCCTTAAAACCAGAGCCCTTGGCACTATTGTCTGCGTCGAAGATGTCGATCATATTAGGTGGCCTAATTCTAAATGGAGATGCCTGAAGGTAACATGTGCTCTTCTGCATGCATGCTTGCATAACCTTTGATGATAGAAGCATGATTTCTAGTTTAATTTTCTTATACTCAATCCATTCATGGACTTCTATGATTTCTTAGGTGAAGTGGGATAATCCCACATCGAGTTCGGAGCTCCCCGAAAGAGTTTGTCCTTGGAGGATCGATCCAACGGAACACACTAAGAAGGAACCTTTAGCTCTGCATCAGCAGAAGAGGGCTCGCCCTAATGATGCATCATCTGCTGAGTTTTCTAGCTCGCTTATGGGCGGTCGGTAATCTATATTCTTTTCTCTATTCAACATATACTTGCATTGGAAGCTACTGATCATAATTTCTCCTTTACTATTCATGTGGCACGGTTCAGCTAAATATCAATCTCGGAGTAGCTCAGGGGTCTTGCAAGGTCAAGAAGATAGTGATACATGCGCAAATCAATCCAGTGCACTACGAGAATCATTACCGATTTTTCTCCCGCAATGTCCTGGTAAGGCCTCGATGCAACAGCTAATGCATAAGCAACCAGAGATTCAGATTCCGATATGCAGCCCAATTTATCAATATACCAGCAGCACAGCATTCTTTCCTTATGGAGTTCATGATGATGCTCGTGCTAGCAAAAAGTTTTCGGTTCCGAATGTTGATTCTCCCGAATGGCGAACTTTGGAACCGAGGAATGAAAAAAGAACTTTGTCCAAACCAAAAGGTTCTCACAGATACATGCTTTTCGGAGTAAATTTAGTTAATGGCTCACCAGAGCTCCCTTCACCACAACAAGTACTCACTTCTAGTGAGGTTAAACGTCTTTGTTCTACTCCTCCGACATCTCAGTCGAGTGTTGCAGAACCTTCTAAGTGTATATCTAGCAAGCAATGTAACAACTGCTGTTCTGTCAGCGGCAACCGAAGTTGCACCAAGGTACTGCTGCTACCTTTCCTTGAATGGTTTACTCAACGGGTAAATCGTTTCTTACCTATTGGACTATTGGTTGTTGGATGTCAAATCGATTCTTAGAACTTTCCATTCTCTTTTAGGTGCTCGAGTATGGAACTGCTCTCGGAAGATCAATCGATCTATATTGATTCAACGGATACGAAGACCTCATCATTGAGCTCGATCGCATGTTTCATTTCAGTAGAAGCTTGATCGATGGAAGCAGCAGCTGACATGTAACCTACATCGATGGAGATGGGGATATAATGCTGATTGGAGATCATTATCCATGGCAGTTAAGTGCAAAACTAAACACAAAACTCTGCCTAAAACAATTAATGTATGTCATGAATTTTTTTAGTATGAACCATTGTTTAATGATCAAATCTCATTGCAATTACAGGAAATTTCAGTACGAGGTTCGAAGGATGGTGATCCGTCCGAAGGAAGAAATCGAGAGGCCGAATCCGAGTTCGCGAAGTTCAGCAGCTTACTGAAAAGTTTTAAAAAAATATCATTATGGAATGGTAATCTGTTAGAGCTTCTCCGTAGGGTGGAAGCAAAGCAATGGCCATGCAGAATCTTTGAATGAAGTTGTTTGTTGTTCAAGTTATGTTGTTTTTAAAGAGATTCAGTTTCTATAGATTTAAGTTAAAATTAAAAAAAAAATTGAGGATAGTAAGAATAGAAAAAGATTTGGAAAATGTATTGTCTATGTTGAAATTTGTACTTTAATATTAATTACTTAATCACTAATTTTGTTGGTTTTTTAATATATATAGTTATAATATATATATATAGTTATAATTATATGATGAGAAAATATTTCATGCACTGAGGTGGAAAATCATTTTCCACAAGCAAGTTTAATTTAGGGTTTAAATTTTAAGTTATAGATTTATATTTTAGTTTTAGAGTCAAATTAGGCATGCTTATAAAAAAATAATTTCACTGCATGTACATCAAATATTAATATATTTTTTGATCAAGATTATTAACACATATATATTCATAAAAAATAGTAACACATATAATTAGTAGAGAGTATGGGAAATGATTCCAGACGGCGGAAATAAAAAGTTTTTACAAGTGCCTTTATTTTAAAGTTTATGAATTTAGTTTAGGGTTTAATGTTTTATGAGTTTATGTTTAGAGTTGTAGTAAGGATTTAGGGGTCAGGGTTATAATTTAAGGTTTATATGTAATGATCCGAATTTTATGTTAGTAATTTAGGTCTTGGGTCCAGATCTAAATATATTAAAGTTCAGATAGAATTAAAAGAATTTTGAAACCTAAAAATTCAATTTAAAAGAAATTGAAATGAACATGAACATGAATTAAAATTTTAAGTTTGGAGTAAATAAGGAAAGAGTTGAATTCTTTAATGAAGTATTTTACTCAAAAGTTATATAATATCTTATCTAAGACAAATTATAACATTTGGATGAGATGAAATTTTTTATTCTGAATTTTAGTCATTAATTTTTAAGTAAAATGCGTGGTGGATATACAAATCATCTTCTTTCTCCAAAACGTAGAAAGCAACAAAAAAAGAGTAAAGTAAAAACTTTCAAACTTTATTTTTCATTTTTCTTCATTTTTAGTTAGATTTAAGCTTTAAGCGTGAAATGTAAAGTTGTTTATTTTGTTATTCTCTATAAGATAGATAGTGTAATCTTAAAGACTATTAGTTGAGTTTTGAGTAAATCTTAAAATCCAGAATTTTAGAGCGAGAAATTTAAGATTTTTGTAGTAATGGTAAATTACAGAAGTTGGAGTAAGATGATGAATATTTGAGTCGGGTTTTCGATAAACCCTAAAATATTTTTGATGATTCTTGAGAAAGAGAGCTTATTGTAAATTTTACGAGAGATTCAAGTTTAATGAGTTAATTAAATTATTTAATCTTTATTGGCTTAGTGAAAGAATTAGAGAAATTTCTAACACCAAGGGGGAAAAGAAAAATTTGTAGAGAAATGATCAATAATTGCCCTTGAAGTTTATGCTTAAGGTTTGTACATTTTTAATTTTGAAGTAATGGTAAATTACAGATGATTGGAGTAGGATGATGAGTATTTTTGATGATTCTTGAGAAAGAGAGCCTTTAAATAATTATAATATTAATAATAGGGTAAAACTTTGATACACAGGCAGTGTAAAATTAATTTTACACAAGCCTGTGTATTTACACTATAAAAACCCAAATCCTAAATTCCTAACCTTAACTCTAAAAAACTAAACCCTAAACCTTAAACCCTATACACTAAATTCTAAACATCAACCTTAAATTTTAAACCCTACAGCCTAAACCCCTAAACCTTAAACCCTAAACTAAAACCCTAACCCCTAAAACTAAAAGGCACATGTAAACTAAAGTTTACACGGCTTGTGTATCAAAGTTTATTCCTTAATAATAATCCTAATATATTTTAGGAGGCATGAAACTACACTTATTGGTAGAATTTGAGGTTTCAAGTTGAACTCCGTAACTTGGAAGACCATGTCAAGGCTTCAGTACCTATCGTACGCTAAAAATTCGTACCGATATCTCTTGTTAAATACGAAGAATAATGATGAAATGGGTGTGGGATATCGGTACGAGCTTCAATCAATATCAGTATGTCAATTCGAGCAATATCGGTATGGGTCGACCTGTACCGATACTCATGGATTATGTGAGATTTCGGTGATCAATTTTAGTATCAGTACGGTGGGAGCGTATCGGTATCCGAATTTGAGGATCGACATTGTCGATCCAGTACCGATACGGACTAATTTTGTCAATTTCAGTAACGAAATTGGTATCGATATGACTAACCGAGTATCAATACCCATGGACTGACTACCGGTACCCACAATAGCCACTGCCCAAATCTGATGAATTATTTAATAATGGCTTAATGAAGTTTAGGAAATGGATACATTAAAATAATATCGAATATGATAAATTTTAGTACAGAATCATTGGTTGAACTTGGACTTTGGATGCCCTTAATAAATGACATTTCCTTGCCTTGTACTGAATATAAGCCTTTTGAGGCTCATATTGATTTATGATTAATTGGTATGTGATCTGGATAACCAAGTATGGTACTGTAGTATATGTGTTCTTAATGCACTCGACATTTTTATGGTTTCAAGTGACATTCCTTACCCAATATCTAGGTGGTTCCAGGTAGATTACCCTTGCTAATATTTGATGTATAGGTTTTTTCGGGTGTGTCGCAAGGCAATGTACTGGATTTTTAGGTGGTCCCAAGTACATATACGACATTCCCGTCCCGATGTCTAGGTGGTCATGGGTAGATGACCATTGCTAATACATGATGACTATGTGTTTCTGAATATGTAGCAAGGTGAGGTACTCGATGTCTATGTGATCCCGAGTACATATGCGACTAGCCCGATGTCTAGGTGGTCACGTGCTAACAGGTTTGCATACCACTGTAGTGGTATTTGTTGTTGATCGTTTAACATACCATATGCTCTTTGTTTTTATTATATGATTACTTTTATAAACGTCACGAAGTATAGTAGAGTAGACATCAATGGCGGATGCACATGTAGTGTAGGGTGGGCCCGTGCCCACCTTGAACTTTTTAAATTTCACACATTTACCTTCAATTTTCTTATTTTTTGTGAATTAATCCTTAATTTTTTGTAATATTTATGATTTGTGCCCACCCTGAAATTTTGAAATTTTATGTGTACCCACCCTCAAATATATTTCTGGATCCGCCACTGGTAGGCATGTACCATTGAGCTTTGTAAGTTCCGTGTGCATATTTGTTGTTTTCGTGTGTAGGTTGACAGGTCACTTGTTTGGAGGAGTATATCGACGATGATTTCCCAACGTCGATTCAACTTGAGTACAATACCTTGATTTTAGTAGTTAGGCTATGTATCTATAAAACCTTATTGTAGTTGGTTTGTAACTTTAAATTACTTTATTTTAAAATACGGTGTTTTTAAATTCTTAAGGAGCTCCTTTTATTTTGGATTTGAACTTGTCTATGAAAACTCCTATTTATGATTTGGTTTAGTTATGAATTATGACTAAACTTGAGGTTTTAAATTGAATAAAAATATGTCGGGTCGGGTCAGAGGTAACCTGAATGTAGCATCTTGGATCTAGTGGGATCGGGGTGTTACATTATATGTTAAAACTTAAATCCCTAACCATATTACCCTAAACCTTAACATCTAAACCCTAAATTCTAATATCATAAACCTTAAAACTAAAGCGTTTGTGAAAACTTTTTTGTTTCCACCGCCAGTGTATAAAATATTTTCCCATAAAATATAATGACTATACTTTGATACACAGACTGTGTGAACAAATTTACATAACCATTTATATTTAAACTATAAAATCTAAAACATAAATCCATAACACTAAAACCCTAAGCCTTAAAATTGATAAACTTGCATAAACATTTTTAAGTATAATAAATATTGTATTATAAAAAATGTATAAACGTAATATTGATAATAATATTAAATTTAAATATTAAAAAATAAATTTATATTATTCTTTTATAGTAACATGACAATTATCGAAATTTGTATTTCTCCGTCTCAATAATAATTTTTTAAAATTCAAACCCAAAATTTTTTAAGTATATAATGTGTCTTGCCATTACACCCATCACTTATTAGTTAAAAGTCTACTATCATTTATACAATATAAGTACATAAATAGTTTGTTGATCTAATTACACCTGCCTAGTCAAGGTTGTCAAAACAACATTCAAAGAAATTGATATGGTTTTTGTGAATTTCTGTTGGGTTAGCTTATCCGAGAAAAGTAAAAACAAAAACAACAAAAAAACTGATGAGTTAGTTTAGTGAATGGCCAAAATGATTAAAATTTATCTCTAATGATGAAATTGAAAAGAAAATAGTTTAGTGACCAAAATAGAAGGGTTCTAATAGCTGAGTGACCAATGACGTAGTTTATCCAGAACAATTATAAGAGTTTTCCAGAAGGTACCACGTCAGCGAATAATATTTTCCCACCAGACAAACACTCATCAACCGTGAGCTGAATTGTGTCATCCCTATTCTCCCTTCCACCAATCAATTTCCAGCCAAATCCCGGGAGTATCAAAGTTTGCTTTTTTTCCCCTCTAAACAAACAGAAGCCCCAACAATCATCGAGCAGACAAATAGAAATAGCTAACAAAACCATGAAATCCATATGTTTTTCCTTTGCAATCTCAGCAGCAACCGTTTCAAATTCCAGCAATATCCGTCGTCCACTAACTCCTAACCCACCGTCAATTCTCACCCTTAATTTCCCTCTCAAAACAACCCAGCGTTCCCTCATTGCTCTAAGGTCCCAGTCTTCTTCGGATCCACGAGGGAATCAACAAGGACAGGACCCAGAAACCCTAATCGAAGACCAGAGAGTTCCGGACGACTGGTTACTCCCTTCAAAGGCATTGGAGGTACCCATTATTGAAATCTCACTTTAATTTTTTTTATTTATGTTGTTAATTGGATGAAATTGTGAAGTTCTTCAGTGCTAAAAGAATTCACTTTTAATCCCCTTTGCTCTTGCAGGAATCAGAGTGGCTTAGAGTTACCCTGCATAAATGGTTGGATGATGAATACTGCCCCGAGGAAACAAATGTTGAGATCAGCAAGGTGGCCGCCCGGTCGTTTTATCGATCTTTGTTAGAGGAACAAACAGACGTGGGTGAGATTCTTTTGAAGATGGCTAGAGAACTAGAATCCATTTCTTATCAGGAAAGTTTTCATGGGGCATTCTCGTCTGCGAATGCAGCCGTTAGCTTAATTATCCAACGAATAGAGCAGCTGTAGGTTGAGTTATTGAGTAAGTAGTTTGTATTTACTGATTAAACTTGTTAGTGCTTTGAGTCCTTTTTGTTGTTAGTTGTGCTTCGTTTATGTAATAGCGCCCGCTTTGTTCTCTGTCCTTAGCGTTTGTTGTGCCTAGAAGTTGAGCACTTGATTTCTTTTAGGGTGGAAAACCTGTGAAGAGATGAAAAATTTAGAAAAGCATGCTTTCACCTTGAAACTCTTGACTTCTTCATCATTCATTCCCTTTTCCATAGCAAATTCTGTAATGCGAAGCTTGCTTAAATTAATACTTGCTTGTTGGTATTGTAGTATGTTATGTAATGTAGTTTACTGCTTGACAAGTCCCTCACATTTAAGGTATGCAGTTTTTTTCGTAGATATATGGGTTGGAAATCTGATGTATACCATGAGAATATCTGCATGATCCATGAGTATTTACCCCTTTTCTGCTTGTACTACAACAGCATTGTCTGGGGTGTTTCTCAATCTCATTTATTTGGTGGTTCCTGTTCCCTAATAATAATACTCCATGCAAATTACATGCTAGTGTATAACTCCTAAATTGTGCTAGTTGTCATTATATGTAACAATTTATTGGTAATGGATACTAGCATGCTGCATTTTCCGCTTTCTCAATATCAGACTGATGTATGCATCTCCACGCCCTTACCTCATGTATGAAGCTGTTGCTGGATAGTGGCTAGAATCCAACTCCTCTCATACAGGTAACTTCATATACCTTGCTTGTTCAATCTCTTCTCTTGTAAGCGGCAAATAGCTGATCCTATCTGGGCTTATTTATTTGTTTTATTTAAGTGACCTTTTTTCAGTTTAAAACCAGAAGGTACTGACATTCATTTACAACACTTTAAATCGTACTGAACCTGATCTAGTGAAGGAGATTCCAGTCTCTTAAATGATGATAGACTGCAGCATCAGCTACATCACCAGGTTCCAATGTTGCTTTGCCTAGCACACCAAATTTATGTGTCATTTTGACAAGCTGCTTGGCATCAACATGTGGATAAATCTTGCTCATCTCATCTATTGTAAATGGGGTCGGAACTGCAAAAGGTGATATGCAGTTGATACGGATTCTGTACTGGCATATCTCTGCCGCCATGGACTTAATGATTCCGATAACCGCAGATTTCGACGCACTATAAGTATGTTTAGCTTGTAGGGTATGAAAGTGTCATTGGGTCCAAGCTCGTTTGCTGCTGCTGCTTGCCCAAGATGGTGATCAAGGGGACTCTACCTTGGGACCAATGAAGGAGAAAGGCTTTGCTTTAACCACTAAACTAAGTCTTCTGCTTAGTATTTGGTTGACAATCATGGACGAATCTGTTAAAGATACCTCGTGGGTCACCTGACCCACCAATAAATTTTTGGGCAAACTACAACAGAGGTCACTCAATTATAGGTAATGTTACATTTTGGTCACTCAATTTTAAAAGTTACATTTGAGTCACTCAAATAAGGATACGGTTACATATGGGTCACTCAAATATGGGCACGGTTATATTTGGGTCACTCAATGATGGGTAAGGTTACATTTGCGTCACCCTTCATATTTAAAAAAGTTACTGCTACAAAAATTACATTTGGTTCAATCCTCAAATGTTCGAACTTTTAATAACCTTTGTCTTTGAATCTTAGAAAAACTTTCACTATATTACACTATCTCTTTAAACGTTCTATTTGACAAGAAAAAAATGGTTGATCCCGAATTTTTTTCTCATCCTTTTATCAATTTAACTTTCATGTCGCTTCTATCGATTGGTGGTTGTAGTCAAATTGATTGTCTGGGGGATTTGAATTTTTACACTACTAAATAAGATACAAGATAAATAGATGAACTACCAAACTTAAATTATTAGATTTGTCCCCGTTAACAATATGGAAATACTTGACCATTATATCAAATTTTCAATACTTGATTTATGGTTTGCAACACTTCATGTATATGTTAAACTAATGAAATAACTTTTTAAAGAATAAAAATGGAATTAAGGAGATTAAAACTTAAATATCTTCTTAAATCTAAGTGTATGTATAATACTTAACCATTAAACTAGGCAAAATATTTAATTTCATGGTTGATAAAAATTATAAGTTAAACAGTGTATGGGGTAAGATTTTTTATTTTCAAATTAAATTCAATGTCGTTCCCACTTTTAATTCAAAAAAAATTCAATGTTTTCCACCTTTCGTTTTTATAATTGTAGCATTTATAAATTATCGAATTAATTTTTTAAATCTAATTATATAAAATAGTCGACACTTTTTTTATTATTTTATACAGTGATAAGTTTTAAAATTACACGTAAATTTTGGTTTAATGTGTAATTCGACATATGAACTTTAATTTTGCGTAATTTTACATGTTAAATTTTTATTCAATTTAATTCAATTACACATATAAATTCATGTATATAAATCAAATCAAAATTCATGTATAGAAATAAAAATTATCCCTATATAAATGAATAGCTCCTTGGAATAAATAGTTTTATACAATATTTAAACTATCCAAATCTATTTTCATCCATAAATCATAAGACATTATATGCTTAAGTACACTTAAACTCTTATTTTTATGTATATTATAACAACAACAATACTAACCGAATTAAAACTACTAAAATACTCTACGATTTGTGCAATCTAAAATTTATTCTAAGTCTACAAGAAGATTAAAAAGAGAAAGATTGTATCAAGAATTATTAAAAAAATAATATTAAATAAGTAGGCATATTTTAAAAAAAATAAAATACATGCGAATGAATATCTAAATTTTACTCGTCGTTATGATTATATTTGATTTATTTTATATTTTCACGATTTAATTCGATCGAACACATTTTGACTTTTGAATAGTTTAACGTTAAATTATCCTCCAAAGGTTACTATACTATAAATCATGATTACTTATTATAAAAAAAAACTAGGGACGGGCGTTTGGTCTAGTGGTATGATTCTCACTTTGGGTGCAAGAGATCCTGATTCGGAACACCCTTTCTGTCTAAATATTTATTTTAATTTAAAATTTTTATGTTTGGAGGCATAAGAAGGAGAAACGTACGTAGACATCTTTGTCTAAGACCAAAAAAATGTATAAAGAAAAAAAACATTTTACATTAAGGGGCATTCAATTGAACTCGAGACCTCTCACACCCTAAGCAAGAATCATACCACTAGACCAAATGTCCTGTTTTACTTCAAGTTTCGTAAGTATTTATAAATCAATATACACATGTTTCCCGCTCGACCCGATTTAAGTTTTCCCAGCAACTGATCATTGATCCCTGTGAAAACGTTTGCCATATCTAACTATTGATTGTTTATCACTATCATCGACCCCTATGTTGCTCAAAAAAAAAAGAGATGATGATGATGATGATGATGATGAAGCACCTTTACCATATCTTCCGGTTTGTCTCGATAATTCCCTGTTGTTTTATAAATGCTCTGAGCAAGTGAAGCTCCATATTTGCTGCTTCTGCAGTATAAACAACCCACTAGTTCATCACTATTCAATCCAGATAGTTGCAAAAGATTCTCACCCCCACTATTTAGAATTTCAGTAAAATCTTAACTAAGTTACTATAAATTCCATGTTCCAAATATATATACATTAAAAGAGATCAAAGATGAAATTGGTGCTGTCCCAAACACTGTCATGGCAACATTCCTAGAAACAGAACCAAAAAACAATTGGACAAGTATAATAGAACATGACTGCACCATATGCAAAACTAGGCCTAATGTCATAAAACAAAACCAACTAAAGAAACAGCAGTCTTGCTGTTCACTCGGTCACCAGCTTTGGTTTTCACTGATCTGATGGAACCTCGGTTGAAACCATGCACCTTGTTTCTGCGAAATCCTATTGTTTTCGTAAGGTACCATCTTGTTGATACGAGCATTGTCACGCAATACAATCGTCCCGCAGATCGAAACTTGAGACATATCCTCCAATGCCAACCGTTCCTTCAATCCATTCATTTGATTCATCTCCTCCTCGTTGTTGAATCTAAAAGTGATGCCCTCCTCATCTGTTTCCGGCTTCACATACTGTGCCTCCGCGAGGCGCAACTCCGGTTCATCGATTGAATAGTGCACCATCAAATTGGTGTTGTCGAAGAAGTAAAAACCCCTTTTATGGTAAGCAGCGTAGCGGATTCTCTTGGGGTATTTAGATTTGAGGTTGTGTTCGGTCCAAGAAGTGGCTCCACGGCGGAACGCGTGGAATTTGATCTCGGTTTTTGGTTCGACTAATGACTCCCACGACACAGTCTTCCGACATCGGCGGAGCCGAAAGGATTGCTACGTGTTGGAGATTACAGTGTGAGGGAATGTCCCCGGAATGTCGATCTTTGCACGGGACAAAGGGCAAAAAAAGAACATGGAGCCACCCTTTAGTTCCGGAACATCAATGGTGTACTTTTTACTGAAATATTCAGTGACCAATGTGCACTGAGAATTATCATCGCCGTAAGATAGGAACCATGGCTCGTGATCCGGTAAGGATTCGATCTCGGCAAGGCGACGGAAGAGGCAGCGAACCAGTCCTTGCAGACGGCTTGGAATCTTAGCTCGATTAAGCCTAAACGATGAGCAATGGATGGTAAAAGATGAAGATCAGTCCAGTCCCTGGTTGAGTACATTTGGTCACGTTTGATGAACCTGGAAACACTGCTATATTTATGTTCATCAGTGTAAACAATATGACTACAAATTAAAAAACAAAACAAAACCCTTCATCCAAACGTCAAACCAAACCTAGTTCTATTTGATTATGTGTAATAAAAAGGCACAAAAACCAGACCTGCAATGAAAGATGATTCTGAGAATATAAAAAAGTGGTACCTGGAGAAGATATCTTTGTATGATTAGATGTCTTAATTGGGATTATAATACCCTTAGACTTTGATTCTGGGCTGAAACTATATTACTACACTTGCAAGAGTTTCTTCCAACTAAGATCTCTTGCTCATGTCACTTAACTTTGTTAAAAAAAAACAAACGGTAACCAAACTTTCAAATGTTACAAAATGAGAATTAAACTTTATGTTTTGTAATAAAATGGTATCTCGACTATTAAAGGCTGTTAAACACTAAAAGTGACTAAAAGTGACTGTTATAAAACTTTGTATAATAAGTCTTTTATATTTACACATTCAATCAATTTAGTCTTAATTTAAAAAAATCAATAAATTTAGCCCTTATTATTTACACATTCTTTCAATTTGGTCCTATTTATAATTGGAAATAATATTAAATATTTAAATTTGCCCTCGTTGCTATAATTTGAAAGTTAATATTATATAATACGTATAGCAGGCACAAGTTCTAAGATACTCCTCTTCTAGTTCCATTTCTCACTTGATTTCAAAGGCACTCCAGTTCCTTTTTTTCATTTCAAGAACCATAGAATAGAGATAACAAGAGTATCTAGCAATGTTAGAAATCCAACTTACAGATCCCCGAACGCAATCTAAAACAAAGTACATTAAAAAGCAAATGTTATACAAATGAGAACCAGGGCATCTTGATTCCACATTTAAAAGGTTTGTTCCAGAGTCAGCTGGACATCAATTATTATCGAGTATTAATTTATTTATTTCTCGAATCACTTGTATTATAAGGAGTCATTCTCTTAATTTGGCTTCATACCACTTGTTTTAAGACAGAATACTGCACCTGCTATTTGGTTTAGGTAAACTTTTTAACATTAATTTGCAGTTAGCCCGTTGCTAATGGTGAAGATTTTGTCGTGGAAACCGCTTCTTTAGAACATGATCAATCGTTGTTGATCACTAATGTTTGATTTGTAATCTAAAGGTTACACTTTCTAAATATTTGATTTGCAGAGACAACGCATATAGTGGAATTGTACAAGCAGATGATAGCCTTCATAGAGAAAAGTAACAATACACCCGGAGCCAGACACTGCAAGTTGAAACCGGAATGAAGCAGAAGCCTCAGGAGCAACCGCAAGTCCTTAAGCCAGCACAAGTTGTATCATCCAAAAGCAAGACTTTCCAGTCAGGTAGTGCCACCGGAAAACTACAATCTGAAGATGCTGAAGATTCGGGGACATATATTATTGGGGGCTCGGCTTTTGGGTGGAACTTTATCACCTTTACGGGGAACAAACCAGTCTATTATGGAGTAACAAAAGAATAGTTTCGAAGTGCTCAAGCAAGTTCAGGTGGAGGAGAGTGAATGTCTTTCTGACTTGTATCGTGGGCTAAATATTGCATGAACAGTAAATGCTTTTGGAGTTTATATTAACATTGGGGGATTGTCATTTGTATAACAATTGCTTTTTAATGTACTTTGTCTTGGATTGCGTTCGGGGATCTGTAAGTTGGATTTTTAACATTTCTAGATACTCTTGTTATCTCTATTCCTTGGTTCTTGAAATGAAAAAAAAAAAGGAACTGGAGTACCATTGAAATCAAGTAAGAAATGGAACTAGCAGAGGAGTATCTTAGAACTTGTGCCTGCTATGCCTATACGTATTAATATAACACTAACTTTCAAATTACAGCAACGAGGGCAAATTTAAATATTTAATATTATAAATAAGACCAAATTGAAAGAATGTATAAATAATAAGGGCTAAATTTATTGAATTTTTTCGAATTAAGACTAAATTGATTGAATGTGTAAATATAAAGGATTAAATATGCTATTATACAAAGTTTTATAACAATCACTTTTAGTATTTAACAGCCTTTAACGTCGAGTTACCATTTTACTACAAAGCATAAAGTTTAATTCCCATTTTATAACATTTGAAAGTTTGGTTACCGTTTTTTAACAAAGTTCGGTGACCATTTGTGAACTTTACCCTAAACTTAATTGGGTTCTAATTAACCAATAAAGATGTCAGTGGGGCGGGTTTTGCGGGGATTTTTCCCATTTCACATTCAATTGGATAGGGATGGTTACAAATTCCGCGGGTTGTGGAGCGGTGATGAAGATAAAAAATAAATTCGCCGTGGGTGGTGGGAAAGGAGTAAATATGCCTTTGTACCCGCCTCATCCCCACCTGCCTCACATCATTCTCACCCGCCTCAAATAGATCTTATAACATGTTATTATAAATATTATTAAAAATATAATATCAATTTGGATTATAGTCAAATTTAAGATAATTCATATTGACTTGTCTTGGGATATTATTGAAAAGTTTAATATATATATATATAATTGAGTTTGAGATTAATCATATTAAATATATAAATATTTTTTAAAATATCAGTTTGAATCAATCAAATTTAAGGTAATTTATATTGACTTGTTTTGTGATATTATTGAAAAGTTCAATATATATATAATTGAGTTTGAGATTGATCAGATAAATATATAAATATTTTTTTAAAATATCAGTTTGAATCATAGTCAAATTTAAGATAATTTATATTGACTTATATTGAAATATTTTTGAAATATATATATAATATTTATGTCTATTAGTTTTTCTTTACTGTTGTCTGTCATTCAATCTTCTTTTTAATGTTTATTTTCTTCTCCTCACAATAGGTATGTTATTCTTTTATTTTTTTTAATTTTATTTTTTTAATGTTGTATGTTATTTAGATTCTACTGGTATTTGTTCTTATTTCTAAAAGTTTGTTTTTCATTGTTATTTTCTTTTTAGTTCTTTATATGTTTATTTGTTACATCAATTGAAATATTTGTTTACGTGTTATTTGTGCTATTTTCCTATTTTTTACAATAGACTTTAGTATATTTTAGTCCAAATTTGTGTGTTATACAAAACCTAATTTTGTATATTGTTATTTTTTAAAAAATGATAATTGTTAGAACGTCACATATGTGGTGAGAGTTTAAATAACAGATATTTCATATTTTTTTATAACAAATTTATTATATTTTTAACTAATATTATATAAATTTATTATATAAAGGAGGCAACAGTGGACATTTGATCTAATGGTATGATTCTCGTGGTATGATTCTCGCTTTGGGTCCGAGTTTGATTCTCGGAACGCCCCTTCTGTCTATATATTTGTTTTGATTTGAGTAATATTTTTATGCTTGGAGGCATAAGAAGGAGACACGTACGTGGACATCTTTGTCTAAGACTAAAAAATGTATAAGGAAAAAACATTTCCGAGAATTGAAGTCGGACCTCTCGCACCCAAAGCGAGAATCATACCACAAGACCCCCTTTTATTTTTAGTCTTCATATGCTTTTACAAAATATAATCAATATGTTTCTCGCTCGACCCCATTATTCAATTTTCCAGGTATGATAAATTTTCAATTTCCCTTCCAAAAACCAAAACTCAGAATTCCCTAAACTGTTTTTGTTACTTAAAAATGGAGTTTTCTGTCACCTTTACCATCACATCACTTGAGATAATTCGAGTTTTCCCAGCAGATGACTCTGAGCATTCACTAACCACGCTTGCAACTCATTGAATGGCCGATCATCCTAACCTCACCCACACTCTGCTCTTTCACTCTCACTCCCCACCTGGTACTCTCTCTATTTTCTTCATTCTAATATTTCATTTTTTGCTTCCTTTTCTTTCTAATAATCTCACCCAGAAAAAGACTTGGTCTAAATGTTTATTTTTACCCTCTTGGTAATAATTTAGGAAGTGATAAAGATGGAGAGTTTGATGATGATGGGTATGAAAAATCTTCCGTTTTTTACGATACTGTAGTGCTTGATAGTCCAATAAGTGAAAATCAAACCCAGTTGGAAAATTTTTGCTTTGACACTCAAGTAGTGGATGATGATATGGGTCACATGGAACCGAGTGAGCTTGATAATGAAATTGTGCTTGATAGTGAGGATGAAGGAAGTTGTAGAATCACTAGTAGAAGTGAAAAGAATGTGTCAGGCGAATCGGCCGAATCCCATGTTTAGATGCTGCTGATTCAATCGACAAACAACTCGGTGGTGGTAAGTTTTTCAATGGTTTTCTTTTAAAAATGTATTCAATATGATTGCTTTGTGTTAGTATTTTTTAGGTTGAATCTTAGGGTGTATTAGAATAGTAGTAATACTAATTTGTAAATAATTTTCTGTTGTTTAAATTGAAGCCAAGGAAAGGTCTTCTGTGCATCCTAATTGCAGTGATGGAAAACAAGAAGGTGATCATGAGATTGGAAGGTTGGAATTTGTCGATTCTCGGGAATCTGAGGAGTCGTCTCAAGCTACTGCACTTTGCTTTGTGGATTACTTCTTGAGCTTTAATATTGTGGATATGTGTCAAGGAGTTGAAGAGAGGACACGGATTAAATCACCTCTTGTTTCCGGTGCAAACGGAACTCGGCATTTGGCTAGGATAATCGAGCGGGGATCTCCGGTCAAAGAAATGGGAGCCTTTGAATGGTTTGAGAGTTGTCAACAAGCAGAGGCTGATTCCTTTATCAAGAGAGGGATAGTGTCTTCTGAATTCGGAGGCTTCAGCTGTCAAGATCTCCATAGTAAAGGATCAAGAAGCTTAAACAACGAGCATGAAGAGGAGCTTGCACACCTTCACAATGACATTAGAGGTCTGAGTCATTCACTTTCAATTTTCAGTAATCAACGTTCGGAAGTGAGTATCGGGATAGAAAAAGAATCAGAAGGGACTGATATAAATGGATCTTTTAAGGAGATTGATGAGCTCATGCCAACAAAATCATCTTCTGAAAAATTTGAAGTCAGTGTTACTGCAAGAGACGTGCCGGACATGTTTGATGTCGGTATTGGCACCCAAATAGCTGCAGAAGCGATGGAGGCTTTATATTACGGCCTTCCACCTAGTTGCAACTCTGGCAATACATGTGAAGGTCTAGAGAATACGTTCACAGATCTTCAGGAAGGTGAAACAAAGAGTAGAACCCATTTGGAGCGGAATTCCCTTCCAAAAGTTGCTGCCTGTGAAGCCGGAGAAGTTGCAAAAGAGTCAATTCGAAGAAAGCGCTCTGCTAGGAGATATAATAAGGACATTTTTAGTTCGTCATGGAACTATAATTATCAGAAGTTGAGTCACAAAATAAAACCAAATGGATATAAGTGCAACCAATCAAAGGTGGATGAACCTGTAAGCAGCAACAACAACCTTAAAAAGTGCGAGACTTATGTGAGTCCATCATTCCTGATGAGCAAACCTTGCTCGGGAAACAACTGTCAAAGGAGGAACCTGTTATTCACAAATCTAGGCACTCAGAAGGTGGAGTTACAGTGAAAAAGGTTAACGACCAAGTTGATAAACCAAGAGTAATGACCAATAATGCCAATGAGAAAAGTATGTTGACATATAAGAGAAAGAGGAAAAGAGTGGTTGCTGATCCACCACCTAAATTATTGAGTGACAAGCAGAAATGCTCCAAGCTGCATTCTTATGCCTCTACTGAAGCTTCTGATGGCAAACCAAGTGAACAACAACAAAGTAGTCCGGAAGAGGCTGCCATAGCCAGGTTATTAAGATTAGATTCATGGAACTGTCCCAAAGGAAAAGGAACACATTGTAAAGTGCCAATCCATTCCAGTGGAGACGGTAATATGCATGCTTCATTCACTAGTGTTGGTGCTGAAGAATAGAACCTGGATTCTGTCAGAAGTAAAAAAAATGCCAGAAGATGGTGAAACCAATTCTAGGAACTTCAACATGAAGGGACAAACGCGAACTAACCTCTCGGATTTCTTTAGAAAATAATTCTGATGAAAGTATATCGAGAAAGAACTTTAATGTATAAGTTGCAGGTGTTATTACAAACAGTGATTTAGCAGTCACACGCATATCTGCTAGGGACTTGGATAGAGCCAAGGCTGCCCAAACTGGGAAGCTAGATTGTGTGGATTCTACATCGATCATCAATGGTTTAAAGAACCATAATTTTGGAGAATCACCGAGAAATAGTAATGAATCCTCTGGTACTGAATTCAACACCACACTTAGTTGTAAAAAAAGTGCGAATATCGCCCCACTCAACAATAGATCTTACGTATATCAAAGAAGACCTTGCAACCGAAACTTACCAAAACCATCCCTTTTGAAAGAGCTTATGGGATTAGGTATTCCTGAATCAATATCTGATTTTGCACACAGAGGTTTCAGAACACGAAAAGAACTGGCACATGCTCGACTCCTGTTTAGCCAGCATTTGGATGATGATGTAATCAAGCAGCAGAAAAAGGTCTAGCATTTTTTGTTTCTTATTCAGCAGCAAGATGATTTGTAGATTTAGTTGTATTATTATTTGATGTGCTTTTATTTTAGTCAGATCTCTGCACGACTCGGTATTTCTATCACATCATGTTCTATGGATGCCACACATATTTCATAGCGGACAAATTTGTGCGTACAAGGAACATGTTGGAAGCCATTGCCGTTGGAAAGCCGGTGGTAACACCTCTATGGCTTGACAGCTGTGGACAAGCTAGTTGCTTACTTGATGAGAAAAAGTACATCCTGAGGGACACCAAGAAGGAGAAGGAAATTGGTTTTAGTATTTCTGTGTCACTGGTGCGTGCTAAAAAGTATCCACTTCTCAAGGCGATTGTCTGAGGATATCTGATTTATTTGAAACCAGACAGTATCTCATTTGGTTGCTACCAACACTTAAACCTTACACTTTTTACATTGCCGGAATATCTTAATGCTAACATCTAACATCTCGTGCCAGGACAAAAAAGTCTGCATCACCCAAAATGTTAAACCTAACAAAGAGATGATTACTAGCTTGGTCAAAACAGGTGGAGGAGAGGTATGTGTACCTACCTGCAGCTATCAATCACTGATGGTGCTTAAATATTGTCGATACAACTTTATCTGCATTCCTTTTATTTTTGTTATCTTAGGACAATATGATTTACCTCTATGATAATGATAAAGTAATGACTTCCGGAGAATTGTTCCTCAGGTAGTGGAGACAAGTCAGAAAATGGCAGCAAGAGATGAAAATATTCAAGTTGATCTCTTGATTCTTTCTTGTGAACAAGATCTAGCAAACTGTATACCTTTACTCGAGAAAGGTTTTACAACATTATTATTTATGTCCCATACTCCCATTCCTTTCTAATAAATGATCGCTCTATGTTGTGGTAATTGAAAATGTGTACTTCAACTGCAGGAGCAGCTGTGTATAGTTCAGAGCTTCTGTTAAACGGGATTGTCATCCAAAAACTGGAATAGGAGAGGTAAATTTATTGGAATTTATAATGAAATAGTCAGTCGGCAGGGACATGTTAATACTCTATGAATCAATCCATAAGAAGCCGTAGGAAGAAAGAATTGCACGAGTTCAAAGATTTTATACTCTTTTTCATTTGCCTTGGTAAATGGAGAGAGGTGATTGTTATGTTTTGTTGTGTTATAATGTTGCATTTTCCACTTGCAGGCGTCAACTCTTCCCCAAATTTGTGAAAGAAAAAAGTCCGAGCTCAAGGAAACGTTGATCTACTATAGCTACTGAAATCAGTGGGTCAATGGAGGAGGTTTTGGTGTGCGCCTGGTTACAGGTAAATATCAACATATGTAAGAGTGTAGTACAATTTCTATGTGTGTACATTAGATATTTTGGTTCGTGTTTTTTCCGGTCACATGTTAGTCCAATACCAAGATCTCTATGACGAAAATATCGGTGTAGCACAAGAAAGTAAAAATCATCTGCTGTTTCTGTTGATTCGACCAAGACAGTGAATGAGATGGAAAAGAGCAGGCTATTTTGGGAAGCCTGCCTAGCATCTTAGGCTCTGGTTTTTTGTTGTTGTTTTTTTTCATTTTCTTTTATAATTAGCCAATGACATCCCAATTCTCTGCAAATCAATCATGTAAGAAAACTTTAACGATATACAAAAGCAATCGTGATCGAAGGGAGACAAACCAAAATGTTCAAGTCATGTTCTGAATAATGTGGGGATAAGCATTAGACAAAGACAATCTAGTTTGTCTATCATCTCAACATGCTTATCTGCTTGGCTCTCCAGACAAAGGTCGCCATAACTTGTTCTCGAGGCAAAAATCCTATCTTTCTTAGATTCAACGTTGCAGGCTGAACAACTTCTTGGACTTGAATGATCTCAGCTGGTTTCTCTGAAAAGTCGATCAGTCACGTTCTTATTATTCTCATCCAATTGCCTCAAGAAGCATGCCTCTATTTCATCTGATGACTCGACTTCATCTTCATCTCCGCTATAGCTATTGCATAGGGCATTATCATACTCTGATGTGGGACCTTTCAGTTCGCAGCTCGTTTCCATCTCTTGGTTGCTATTGAACTCCTTGTCGGTAGGGCCACCACATGAATGAGATGACATCGGTGAATATTCTCCTCCTGTTGCGCTCTCTACACGTTCCTGCAGTGTTTTCATGATCAAGGTCTTGAGCAAGTTCATTACTTGAACGGTATGCATCAAAGCTGTCAACGGATCAGACATCTGCTCAAAATCAAAACCGAACGGTTCATCTTAGTTCCATTCCAGTTCGTAGTATTTGACAAACAATTTAAGTTCATGTCTTTGAATGCAGATCTAACAAATTCGTTTCAGCTGAGCAATGTACCCTAGTACCCGAGTCATGTTCGGAGCAAAAATCATGGCGATGTTTCTCACATTCATTTTGTTCGACTCCTTTCCCTAGACAACATCTGCCATAAGATTAACAGCCCAATTGAGCAGTGCAGCTTCAGTTGGCTTTAGCTGCTTCACAAGATCAGCCGATTCTTCTTCGGTATTGCACTGGAGAACCTGTTCAGGGGAAAGTCCATCTAGCACCCCTGAAGGAAGCTCCCGGAACCAAGCCTTTATAAGGCCGGCAAGACAATGGACGTCGATATTATCAGGCACTATGCCCCTATTCAGCTGATCTCTTACATGCTCCTCCTGGCTGTTTTTGGGGTTTATCCGGAAAATCCCTTCTACCTACTAGGGGTGTAAATGAGCCAAGTCGAGCTCGAGTAGTGCTGAGCTCAACTCGGCTCGTTAAGAATTCGAGTCGAGTTCGAGCTTGATTCGAGCCCAATCGAGTTAAGTGTTGACTGATCTTTGACCGTGTCGGACTCGAGTATCTCACCATCTGTAAAGCCCTATCAAGAAAAAACTTTGATAAACAAATTGTGTAAACTCAACTTGTTAATTTTAGGGTTTGGGGCGTTAGTTTAGGGCTTAGAGATTTAGATTGTTGGCTTTAGATTTTAGGGTTTAAAACTTATGTTTAGGGTTTATATTTTAGGGTTTTTAAATTTAGGAATTTAGATTTTAATTTATAAAAAATAAAAAAATTAGTATATTATAATTTCGAGTAGCTCGCTAGGTTTTCGAGTCGGGTATCAAGTAGTTCGGCTCGGCTCGTTAAGAACTCGAGCTGAGTTCGAGCTCGAGTAACTCGCGATCTGTCTCATCTCATTTACAGACATACTGCCTACAACACCAATTGAGAAGAAATCATGATCAAACAACCACATAATTGAATTTCAGTTGCCATGTTTACAAATTCAAACCTTTAGGCCTCGTGAATAAAGTCGCTCCTGCAATAACAAGACTACAGTTGGACACTGTTCCCTTTCGAATCGAACGAGCATTGCATTGATTCCGCTGAAACACCAAACACACTAGCACTGCAATGACAAAAGGACTGCGGCCGTTGCGGCGTAATTTTCTCTAAAAATAACTAAGATTTTAAATGTAGTTACCGTTGGGACCGCAATTTAATACTGTGCGGTCGGCATTAAAAAAGAAATCACTTAGCTGAAATCTTTAGCAAAAGGAATTGAAACCCAAAAAAGGGAAATTACCTTGCACTCGGAACTCGACCAGGAATCTCAACTTCGAACTCGACGGGAAGACCCAAGAACCCATTGAACCGATCAAATGTCACATGCGTAACGTGCCTTACGTTGGTCGGCCATCCGATTTCCATATGATGAACGGCGGAAGACATTACTTCGTTTTGTCTGTCGGCCCAACAGGACACCATGGATTTCCTCAAAGCAGCCAAAAGCAACGCCACGACAGAAATCTGGTTCTGCCGTTGCTCTTCCTCGCAGCTCTTGGGTCCTCCTCCTTTAGCTCCGCCACTGCCACCACCACCACCACCACAGCCACCACCTTTAGTCACCATGACTAGACCAGTCATTTTCGAAGGTCACGAGGTTTTAAAATTGTGTGGAGTTGTTTTGTTGTTTCATTCAAAGTGAAGTGAAAGGGAGCTGAGTTTTTCCAAGTGTTCAGAGTTAACGGCCACTGTTTTTTCAAATTTTGATCTTTTTTCACTTTATTACAGTATAATTTGTTGTTTGGCCCTGTGGTTTCAGTAATATTACGAGAGTGCCATTTACCCAAATATATAAAGGTTAAATCCTTTAAAATACCATGCGCTTCCAACAGATCTAGCCCCTCTGCTAAATTTGATTATTTATAATCTTCTGATTTTTGTGATGTATATTTTAATCCTAAAGTTAACTTTTTCCGTTATTTATGTTAAATAATTTAAGGTAATTTATTTTTTAAAATATGTAATGATATTGTATATACACATTTATATTGTTTGTATACTTTGAATAAATATTGTTTGATTGTACAAAAATGTCAAAATGTATACATTTTGAAAACCGCGGAAAATAGACGTAATCAGAGTATCAGACAATAGTAAAGGGACTTAATCTACCAAAAAGACATAGTACATATTAGAGCTGTAAATGAGACGAGACGGATCGCGAGCTATTCAAACCTGACTCGGTCAAAGTTCGATTAAAGCTCGACTCGATTAGACTCGAGCTCGAGCTCGAATTCGGCTCGAGATCTTACGAGCCGAGCCGGGCTACTTGATACTCGACTCGAAAAGCTCGCGAGCTACTCGAAAATATAATATACTAAATTTTTTTTAATTTTTTTATAATTTAAAATCTAAATTCCTAAACTTAAAACCCTAAAATATAAACCCTAAAAAATAAGTTTTAAATCCTAAATTCTAAATGCAGCAACCTAAACCTCTAAACCCTAAGCTAACACCCTAAAATTAACAAGCTTGAATTTACACAACTTGTATATCAAAGTTTTTTCTTGATAGGGCTTTAAATGAGACGTGACAAATGGCGTGCTATTTGAATCCGACGGTCAAAAATCGGTCAACACTTAATTCAATTGGGCTCGAATCAAGCTCGAACTCGACTCGAGTTCTTAACGAGCCGAGTTGAGCTCAGATTTCTCAGGCTCTTTAAAAATTACTTGAGCTCGAACTCGACTCGAAATCTTAATGAGCCGAGTCGAGCTCAGCACTACTCGAACTCGACTCGGCTCTGCTCGTTTACACCCCTAGTACATATACCTTTTACAAAATTTGACCAATATGAAATTGCCGAATTCCTTTTCAAAATTTCCTATTTGTTCCAAGAAATTGGTTAGAGAAAATCATTCTTCACTGAGAACTGTATATTATTTTAAAACTTCACGGTTCAAATTAAAACATTATTATTATCTCCGTTATTTATTTATTTTTCTATTAGTTAATTGGCATAATGGCAAAAAAGGCCCTCAATGTTTGCCACTTCCTTCAATTGTATTCTTAAAGTTTTTTTCTTTAACAATTTAAATTATAGTGTTTCATTTTTTTCAAATATTCTTGTTGGATGGTCAACTAACTATCAACATTTTTGCTTACGTGCAATGATAATGTTAAGGGCTGTTGGTGTATCAACAGTATATGCTGAGCTGGACATACGGTTGTTGCTCTGATACCATGTTGTAAAGAAGAAACTAAGGAATACTGGAATTATCTAGAGTGTTGGCTTCAACAACAATCATATTGGTTAAGCCAGGGTTTATACACCCTTTCATTTATATAGTCCAAGCTGGTATAACAGGAGCTGCTACTATTCAAGTCAGTCCGTTATAACCAATGGAACTAACCACCTAACCGTTTAACAACCTAGCATCAGTGACAACAACTTTATGTCCAGCTCAGCATATACCGTATTATCTAGAGTATGAACTGTGGCATCGTAATCTAGGGCATCCTGCACACTCTACGTTAGCAACAGTTCTTAAGCATTGTAAAATTTCATTACCTACAACAGATAATAAATTCTCATTTTGCTCTGCTTGTCAAGTTGGAAAAAGGCATAAGTTGCCTTTTCTTGAGTCCAATATAGTTTACACACAGCCCTTTCAGCTTGTCTTCACATATTTGTGGGGACCAGTTCATGTGTCTTCTAATGGCTATCGGTATTATATTTCGTTTGTTGATGCTTATACTCGGCACACTTGGTTATTTTTGTTGAAAGAAAAGACTCAGGCACTTACTGCGTTTAATCAATTTTTGGTAATGGTTCGTACACAATATATAGCTGTTATTAAAGAGGTTTAGAGTGACTGGGGGGTGAATTTCGTAGCTTCTCGTCTGTTCTTGTTGAGGTTGGAATTCGTCATCGTGTCACTTGTCCACATACGTCGGAGAAAAATGGGGTGGTGGAACGTAAACACAGGCACATCATTGAGCTGGCTTTGACCCTTCTTGCTCAAGCGTCTCTTCTTCTTAAGTTTTGGTCTCATGCAGCTGTTAATGCAGTCTTTCTAATTAACCGTCTACCTACGAAAGTCCTTGCTGGTGAATCACCTTTTGAAAAATTATTTCGCCGGTTACCAGACTACAGTTCGTTGCGTGTATTTGGGTGTCGATGCTTTCCACGCCTTCGACCGTTTCAGAATCACAAGCTAGAATTTCAGTCACAACCATGCACATTCTTGGGAATGAGCCCGCAACATAAAGGCTACCAATGCTTGTTGCCTGATGGTAAAGTGATTAATTCTCGTCACGTTGTTTTTGATGAAAGTAACTTTCCGTTTTCAGGTCACAAACCATGTGAATGTGTAGTTGGGAATGGTGGTGCCCACAAGGCAGCATCTCTTAGAGTTATACCAGAAGTGTTGAACAGGTGCAAACCCCTCTGGCAGCTGATACTCAGGGTAACGCCACGTGCACGCCTGGCCCTACGGTCGAACCAGTGGATAATCTTACTACTGACGTGTCTGAACCAACACCCCAAAATGATATGGCTGGTACGTCTGTGCCTAGCAGCGAAGCAGTTGCGTTCGATAATGCAAGTCATGAAAGGACTGCTAGTGCTATGCCTCATGAAGCCAGTGTTCTTACTGACACATCAGTTCCAGCAGTGCCGAGTGTCTCAGCTTCAAGATTTGCTGACATGGGTGAGTGTGTAGCAAACACTGAGAGTGCCACATCTAATGCGCATAGTATGGTCACCAGGAGCAAGAGAGGAATATTCAAGCCCAAGGTGTATTCCACTGCTGTACAAATGAAGGAGAATGTTCCTACCAGCGTTGATGAAGCATTGGAATCCACAGTCTAGAAGGAAGCAGTCTTGGCAGAATATCAAGCGTTAGTAAACAATAGAACCTGGGAGTTGGTAAAGCAACCTGATGATCGAAGAGTGGTTGGATGCAAGTGGATATTTCGCATTAAGCGAAATCCAGATGGTTCAGTGGCGAGGTACAAAGCTCGTCTTGTAGCTAAGGGTTTCTCTCAAATAGCTGGGCAAGATTTCAAGGATACTTTCAGCCCTGTAGTTCGGTTTTCAACCCTGTATGTTGTCATAGCCTTGGCAGTCACAAACAGATGGAGTTTGCGACAACTTGATGTCAATAATGCTTTTCTCAATGGTGAGCTAGATGAAGAAGTGTTTATGCAATAGCCACCAGGTTTCGAACAGCATGCTGATGATGGAAGTACACTGGTGTGCAGTTTAAGAAAAGCTTTGTATGGACTTCGCCAAGCACCCCGCAACGGGTACACTAAGCTTTACAATTATCTTGTTGAAGTAGGATTTAGGGGATCCAAAGCTGATACGTCTCTGTTTATATGTGATCAAAGTGGTGTCGTCACGTACGTGATAGTGTACGTTAACGACATAATAGTTACCGGTCAATCTGATTCTCATATTGAGGATGTCATAGACAAATTGAGCAACAAATTTGCCTTAAAAGTGTTGGATTAAAATTCAATAATAGTGGGCACATATGTATAATGTACGTTGCTATTATAAAGTTTAACACGTAATTAAGTGACCAATTATGTTACACGTGTTATAGGTACTAAATTGTTATGGAATTAAAAGTGTAGATACCATAAGTTAGATTTATAACTCAATGAGGGGCAGAGTTGTAAATATTAATAAACTGTTTTAATTCAATTTATATAAAGGGTAGTGGTCCCCGAGATATAGGTTAACTTGCATATCTCTTTTCCCCGTCTGAGAGTTGTGTGCCAAGAGGTAATCTATCATCTTGGAAGATCAAACCCTCTGAAAAAATCTCCATCAATGGATTCAGGTACGCTTCCGCAAATCTAGTATTTATTCTTAATGATTTGACATATATATAGATCTTGGGTTTATATTCGCATCGAATATAGATTTTGGTTTCTAACAAGTGGCATCAGTGCCAGGTTTATCGAATCATTAAGAATTGATTATGAATTCAGGGTTTGATATTTAGAAAGTTTTTTTTTCTATTGTGCGCTAACCTTTTTGTTTGTTGCGTTAATAATGGGGATTTACATCGCAATTGGATTCAGAATTGAAATTGGGTTATGGTGAATTGGAAATTAGTTTTTCCATTGATTGCATCACCAATCGGCAGATTGAAAATTAAAAATTTTGTTTTCATGTTTTTGTTTACTCTGCGGCAAACTTTATCTCCAATAACTCTAATTTTATATACAGTTAATTTTGATTGTATTTAGGGTTTGTGCGTTTTTAGATTTCTGATTGATATATGTATTCATACGTTGGTTTTTCAATCGGCGATATCTTTGCAGTATATTATGTTTTAGTTATGGGATTCAATAGCAGTAAACTATTTTTAGAATATGAATCTGCACTTAATATTTGTATTGCCTTTTTTTTCCTTGAATGATGCCATATTTAGTTTACTGTTATGATATATATTTGATTTACAATATATATTTAAGTCGGTTGGATCAAAAAAAAATAGTTTTGATCATTAGGTATTAAGATAAATATTAGAAACATATAAATTCATGCTTTGGCTATGTCTAATATTTTAGTGGGTTAATTGAAACACAATGTCACCAAAGTGACCGCTTCTGCGTAGATTAACTTATTTAAAATATCAAGATGTTTGTGTTTTGTAATTCATGCGTTTATTAATTGGCCCAAAGGAAAATTAATATTTGGCCAAATTTCAAATAACACATGTGGTGATAAATGTGTGACAATTATAAGGTAATTTATGTGTGCAATACGTTAGTCCAAAGATTAAACAGTTCAACATAGTTTATTGTCAATGTTTGATTGCTACAACAAGAGTACGCTTCTGATTAATATTATTTGTCCAAAGACTTGATATTAATGTTGTGTTTGGTATCTTGGGGAATTAGTCATTATTTTGAATTTATTTGTTTACTTATGAATTATTGGTGTGAGCATATTTATTTATTTATTTATTCTTTTGTTCTATATTCAGCTAGTTCTTTCACGCCACAATATCTGCTAATGTCAATTCTATACCCATGCTTAATGGGACGAATTTCAAGGAATGGAAAAGGCACTTACTGATAGTGCTTGGTTGTATGGACATAGACCTTGCGTTAAGGGAAGAAACACCTGCACCTCTCACTGCGGCAAGCACCCCTAATGCAAAAAGGGATTTTGAGAGGTGGGAACGTTCTAATCGCATGAGTCTGATGATCATGAAACATAGCATTCCGGAAACCTTTAGGGGTGCAGAATCTGAGGAAATTATTCAGGCTAAGGATTTCCTTGACAATATTGAGCAACGTTTTGTCAAAAACGATAAGGTTGAGATGACATCACTTCTGAATTCTTTGATGTCTATGAAGTACAAGGGTCAAGGAAATATAAGGGAGTACATTATGGAAATGTCTCATATTGCTTCAAAACTTAAGGCACTTAAGATCGAGTTTTACGATGATTTACTCGTCCTTATGGTTTTGGTATCGCTTTCGCATGCAGTTTAACCAATTTAAAATTAGTTATAATGTCAAAGGAGAAGTGGACTCTAAATGAGCTCATTTCTCATTGTGTTCAAGAGGAAGAAAGGTTGAGCGCGTGAAAACCGAAAGTGCTCATTTGTCTAGTGCCTCTAAAGACAAGGGCAAGAAAAGGAAATATCAGAATGAAGCTGCTAAGGGTCCAGCTCAAAAGAAACAAGAAAATGTTCCAAATAATTGTTTCTTTTGTGACAAGCCTGGACACATGAAGAAAGATTGTACCAAATATCACGCATGGCGTGCAAAGAAAGGTATGAATCTTACTTTGAGTGTTTTCGAGGTTAATTTAGCTTGAGTACCTAGAAACACTTGGTGGTTAGATTCTGGTGCTACTACTCACATAAGTGTTTCTATGCAGGGTTGCCTGAGCTACCAAAAGCCAAGTGATGGTGAAAGAAACATCTTTGTGGGCGATGGAAAATCGGTGGAAGTGGAAGCAATTGGGCACTTTAGGTTGTTATTAGGAACTGGTTTTTATTTGGATTTGAAAGACACTTTTGTTGTTCCGTCTTTTAGGCGGAATTTAGTTTCAGTTTCTTTGTTGGACAAATTTGGTTATTATTGTTCATTTGGAAACAATCAGTTTACTTTGTCTTTAAATTCAAGTATTGTTGGAACTGGTTATTTAAATGCTTATGACAACCTTTATTTGTTAGATACAATTGCATCCTATAATGAAACCTTGCATGTGGAATCACGTGGTACTAAGCGAAAATTAAATAAAGAAAATTCAGCATCATTATGGCATAAACGCTTAGGTCATATATCAAAGTGTAGGATTGAGCGTCTTGTGTCTAATGGTATTTTAGAGTCCCTTGACTTCACAGACTTTAATGTTTGTGTTGATTGCATTAAGGGAAAACAGACCAAAACTAAGAGATTAGGTGACAATCGTTCTCTGACGTCTTAGAATTAATTCATCTACGATATTTGTGGGCCATTCCCTACGGCATCTTGGAATGGTCAACAATATTTCATAACATTCATAGACGATTACTCATGTTATGGGTACCTATATCTCATTCATGAAAAATCTCAGTCTTTGGACGTGTTCAAATCCTATAAAGCTGAAGTTGAGAATCAACTCAACAAAAGGATTAAAAAAGTTCGATCTGATCGTGGTGGTGAGTATTACGGTAGATATGATGGATCAGGTGAACAACGTTCAGGACCATTTGCAAAGTTCCTAGAGGAATGTGGTATTGTCCCACAGTACACCATGCCAGGATCACCTAGTATGAATGGTGTTGTTGAGAGACGTAATAGGACTCTTAAGGATATGGTAAGAAGTATGATTGCTCATTCTACCTTACCTGAGTCACCCTGGGGAGAAGCATTAAAGACAAAGCAGTACATTCTGAATAGAGTACCCACTAAAGCAGCTGAAAAGACACCTTATGAGCTTTGGGTGGGTAGAAAGCTCACTCTAAAGCATTTTCACATTTGGGGATGTCCAGCTGAGGCAAGGCCTTATAGGCCACTTGAAAAGAAATTGGACTCCAAAACAGTAAGCAACTACTTTATTGGTTATTGCTGAGCGATCTAGGGGCTATAAATTTTATGATCCCATAATTAAGAATATTTTTGAGACGGAATTGCAATATTTTTTGAGGATGTTGAGTTTGGAGGGAGAAATAAGGTAAGAGACATTGTCTTTGAGGAGGAATTGAGTTTTAACTCGGTTCCTACTATCACTTTTGATGATGTTCAAGTTTCTATACCGATCATCAATCAAGAAGTGAATCAGAACCTCAACAAGACAATGTCGAACAGCTCCCTCTTATTCAGGATGAGGTAATTGTTCCAGAAGAACAAACTCAACAACCTCAAGAACAAGTGCCATTAAGGAGATCCATGAGAGAAAGGAGAAATGCTATTCCGGATGATTATATTGTATTTCTCCAAGAAAATGATAATGGAATGATGGAAGATGATCCGATCAACTTTCATCAGGCCATGCAAAGTATTAACTCTCAAAAGTGGATTGATGCCATGCAAGAAGAGTATAAATCCATGCAAGACAATAAAGTTTGGAAACTTGTCCCATTACCTGAAGGTGCAAAACCAATTGGTTGTAAATGGATTTTTAAAACCAAGAGGGATGCAAATGGTAATGTGGAGAGGTATAAGGCACGTCTTGTAGCTAAAGGTTATACTCAAGAAGAAGGCATTGACTTTTTAGAGACTTTCTCTCCAGTTTCATCGAAAGACTCATTTAGGACAATCATGGCACTTGTAGCTCATTTTGATCTTGAGTTACATCAGATGGATGTTAAGACTGCGTTTCTCAATGGAGAAATTGAAGAAACAATTTATATGGTGCAACCAGAAAACTTTGAGTCGGGAGACCCAAAGAATATAGTTTGCAAATTAACAAAATCCATATATGGACTCAAACAAGCTTCTCGTCAATGGTATCACAAATTTCATCAAGTAATTGTCTTGTTCGGTTTTGAGATGAATATTGTTGATGATTGCGTGTATCACAAGTTTAATGGGAGTAAGTACATATTTTTGGTTTTATATGTCGATGACATTTTGCTTGCCACAAATGATATAGGCTTACTGCACGAAACCAAGAGATTTCTATCTAAGCATTTTGAAATGAAAGATCTTGGGGACGCTTCTTTTGTTTTAGGAATTCAGATACATCGAGATCGATCTCGGGGTATTCTTGGATTGTCACAAAAGAACTATATCGATAAAGTACTTAAAAGGTTTGGCATGCAAAATAGTAAACCAATAGACACCCCTGCCACTAAAGGAGACAAGTTTTGTCTTGCCCAATGCCCTAAAAGTAATCTTGAAATTCAAGAAATGCATAAGATTCCTTATACATCAGCCTATCGGGAGTCTAATGTATGCTCGGTGTATGTACGCGTCCGGATATTGCGTACATTGTTGGGATATTAGGCAGATACTCAAGCAACCCCGTATGGACCATTGGAAAGCGACCAAGAGGGTTATGAGGTATCTTGAGAGAACAAAAGATTATATGCTCACATACAGAAATCAGATCATTTGGAGGTCGTAGGGTATACGGATTTCTGATTTTCTTTGGGTGCCAAGATAGCAGAAAATCTACATCGACTATATTTATCATTATTTGGTGGAGCTATATCCGGAAAAGTGCCAAAACAGACACTTATAGCTTCTTCCACTATGGCAGCAGAGTTTGTAGCATGCTACGAGGCATCTAATCATGGAATATGGCTGCGAAATTTTGTCACTGGGCTGCGTATTTTGGAGAATATAGAAAGACCACTTAAATTATTTTGTGACAATAAATCAGCAGTGTTGTATTCCAACAACAATAGGAGCTCGTCTAAGTCAAAGCACATTGACATAAAGTTCCTAGTTGTGAAAGAAAGAGTGCAAAGTGGACAAATATCCATAGAACACATTGGGACAAACTCTATGATAGCGGATCCGCTCACAAAAGGTTTGCCACCCAAGGTCTTTCATGAGCACACTGCTCATATGGGTGTTACATCATTTAAGGATATTATTGTTTGAGTAGGAGTTTGTTATTTGTTCACTTTATGTTTATGTTTATTTTTAGATATTTATGTATTTGGTTATTTTCTGATCAGAAATAAAGTATTCAGTTAATTCACTCTTTTCTTATTTGGATAAGGACCTCACTTATGTTTAAAGAGGACCAGTTGGAAATAGGCATGTTCGGTTCACATTTACATGTAATTTCCATGCTACGCATCCATGATTGATTTATGTCATTTGATTATGTTTGTATACGTGACCATTGATGGGTCCAGTCATGATTGATATGGCAAAGACCACTTTGATCCTATATGGATATAATTGATGGACGAGATTGTTATAGAATACCTATTACATGATAGCAAATTTTTTGAGCTCATAAGGTCGTACATTTGTCAGGTAACATATGTTGCCCAAGTGGGAGATTGTTGGATTAAAATTCAATAATAGTGGGCACATATGTATAATGTACGTTGCTATTATAAAGTTTAACACGTAATTAAGTGACCAATTATGTTACACGTGTTATAGGTACTAAATTGTTATGGAATTAAAAGTGTAGATACCATAAGTTATATTTAAAACTCAATGAGGGGCAGAGTTGTAAATATTAATAAACTGTTTTAATTCAGTTTATATAAAGGGTAGTGGTCCCCGAGATATAGGTTAACTTGCATATCTCTTTTCCCCGTCTGAGAGTTGTGTGCCAAGAGGTAATCTATCATCTTGGAAGATCAAACCCTCTGAAAAAATCTCCATCAATAGATTCAGGTACGCTTCCGCAAATCTAGTATTTATTCTTAATGATTTGACATATATATAGATCTTGGGTTTATATTCGTATCGAATATAGATTTTGGTTTCTAACAAAAAGATCTTGGAGAACTCTAGTTTTTCCTTGGGATTGAAGTTCTACGAGTCAATAATGCCTTGCACCTAAGTCAGAAGAAATATATTCTAGAACTCCTACAGAAAACCAAAATGATGCAGGCAAAGTCTACACCTACGCTGATGGTGTCCTCAGTTAAACTTGTTCAAGATGATGGGAGTCCCTTTTGTAGATGAGCATGAGTATCACAGTGTGGTCGGGACTCTCCTATATGTGTGTCATACGCGTCCAGACATTGCTTTTAGTGTTAACAAAGTTGCCCAGTTTATGCACAAGCCTAGTGAAAATTACTTGGCTACTGTTAAGCAAATTTTGCGCTATCTTGTTGGCACACTGGATTTTGGGCTCTTGTTTACATCATCGGATAAGGGAGTGGTGAATGTTGTGGCGTATGCTGATGCAGATTGGGGAAACAGCCTTGATGACAGGCGATCTACGACTAGGTATTGTGTGTATGTCAACAATTGTCCGGTTGTGTGGAGTTCGAAGCGGCAAAAGTCCATCTCACGATCGACAACTGAAGCAGAATATCGAAGTGTTGCAGACGCAGTATCTGAACTTATATGGGTCAAAGCATTGCCGTTGGACATGAGAGTGAGTCTAAGGTCTGTTCCAGTTGTATGGAATGATAATACCAGTGCTGTTGCTATGTCAGCAAATCCTGTATTTCACTCACAGTCTAAACATGTTGAGTTGGACGTGCATTTCGTTCGTGAAAAGGTTGGTCAAGATCAAGTACAAGTCAATTATGTGCCCTCTGAGCATCAAGCAGCAGACGGGTTAACGAAACTTCTCTCCAGGTCATGCTTCCAACTGTTCAGATACAAGATGAATGTTCACGTTGGATGTTGCTCAGCGTGACTCAAAAACTAGGAGAGGATAGGGAGAATGTTGGTGTATCAACAGCATATGCTGAGCTGGACATACGGTTGTTGCCACTGATGCTAGGTTGTTAAACGGTTAGGTGGTTAGTTCCATTGGTTATAACGGACTGACTTGAATAGTAGCAGCTCCTGTTATACCAGCTTGGACTATATAAATGAAAGGGTGTATAAACCCTGGCTTAACCAATATGATTGTTGTTGAAGCTAACACTCTCGATAATTCCAGTATTCCTTAGTTTCTTCTTTACTACAAGAGCATAATTTTAAAAAACAAATGTCGAGGGGATTTTCGCTTTTATGCCTTTTTCACTCTTTATTTATAATTTTATCTCATCTTTAAATAAATCAACTAAAATTCTTTGCTTAATGATTGAACAAAAAATTAGTATATCTATATACAAATCATTTATCACTCGTGATTACTGATTAAATAAGTTCCATAAATAAAATATTTCTCACACAAATTGTGAGTGTAATAAAATCTATTTATTTTCAATCTTATGTGTAGCACATTACATGCTAATCAATTATAAATTCATTTGTATAGTGATATTTAAATATAAAAATATTTATTGTCAATATAAACAAAATTGAAATAATATTAAAATATAAAATATGATTCATAGAATGACTTAATTAAATTGATATTATTAGTTCAAGAATTTAATTGAAATATTCTAAAGTAGTTTTTGAAGATATTTGATTCAATTTTCTCTATATTTAATTTTAATTTTTTAAACAGTCTAAAGGTGATTACAAGATAGTATATATTCATAGATATTCTTAATTCATTGACAATGCACACACCTTGCTGACAAAGTTTAACGTAGTCCAAATGATTTAAATACACAATGAATAATTTGATACTTAAATGGTGTAAAAATTAAACTCCACAATCATACATATTAAAATATTATTTATCTTACATGCTAAATCTTAAACCCTAAATATAACGTATGATACTTAATTAGACATATGATTATATAGTTTAAACTTTTGAAATCATATGTATAAAAAAAGATTTCATGCATTAAAAAATGCATGAAATATGAACTGAAATAGATATAATACACATTTGCCAAGAAATTCCATGAAAAACATTTGGTTGGAAAAAGTGTGGAAATGGTAAAAATAAAAAGACACCGTTGTCAATAATGAAGCCTAAAAGCTTACCTTTTTGTCTATTTCTTTATTTATTTATTTTGTGTATGACTTTTTCAGATATTGTCTGCTCTTTTTATTGAGATATAAAGAATGATCTTACAGATTTGTTTGGTTTTTATTTGAGAATCCACTTATCTTGTTAATTACTCAATGCTTTTATTTTTTAAAAGTTAGATTTAACTCGAAAAAAATCATTTGAATGAAATGTGGCCCTAAACAAAATTTATCAGTTTTCTGTTTTTGATATCTTTTATCTTGTATCAAGTTTCAAGTAAGAGACAGAGTCAGAAATTCAATGTATAAAGCAAGATAAAATCATAAAATTTTAGAGGGATTAAAATTAAAAACAAATAAATTTATAAGGGTTTAAATAATTAGTTTTTGGAGGAGTCAAAAGTATAAAATTTTCATTTGACTAAAAGAATAAAAGGTTTAAATTAAATGTTTAATATTAAGGAGGGACTAACAATAAAAATTACCCATTAACTAAGGAAGCGAAGGCATTGCTTTTGCTTGCCTAGCGCCAGCTTGGACTCTGTGCCCAAGTAATAATAAATTAACTGTTTAGTTCAATATAGGCGCATTCAAATCAATTATTTAAAAAATGCTTTTTATGAATTTATTTGATTTGAATTATTATTATTTAATAATTAAATGTATTATCATTAAACAATTGAATTTAGATGGATGGCTTTCGAGAAGAACATATATATAATCGAAGAGCGTTGGTTTAAGTGGTAAATAGTTTGATATTATTTAAGCATGTTTTGAGTTGGAGATGTTGTGTGTGCAAAAAATTTTTATTGAGAAACTCACTTACGAAAGTTAAGTATGCGACGCAAGTTGGCCTAAATTATTCAGGGCGAAGTCTTAAGAATCGGAAAAGCAATATATATATATATATATTCATTAGTAGCGGACACCATGATTTTCCTCTTTGAAAAGCAATAATAATTAATGGGGTTGGTTTAGAAATAAAATCATGATTAAGGGAGGCAAATGAAAAGCAATAATCTTCCTTTAATGACGGATTAACGAGGCCAAGAATGGAACTCATTTTGGTCATTTTATCTCTATGCGTGGAGGCAAATTTGAAGAGGGAGGAGCGCCAGGCACATGAGGTGACAAAATGGAGGGAAGGAGCGGCCCAAATCTAAGATAATTTTCTATATTCATATTGTAACTTTTATATTTCAGAATTTCATCAATTTATTTTTTTATGAACATTGACTGTTAAATCTAACAGTTATTTTAGATCAGTTGATATAACGTATCGTATCACAGTATTATCACTTGACATTTTTAGAATTTTTTATTTTAAAAAAGTTAAAATTATAAAAATTATAAAAATATATATATAAAAATTATAGAAAATAATTTTCTATCTCAAAAAAAATTATCAAAAATTAATGGTCAAAATTGATCAAAAAACTTAATTGGTTTAGTTTATTGGTTTGGCCGTTTAATTGAATGCAAAAAAAATGTGACTTAATTTTTTTTTAAAGTTGAAGAGCTTCAAGCATTCTTAAGTCATTTTTTTTTATTTAGGAAAGTTTGTCCGAGATTGAAAAGGAATTTAATGTTAGGGTAGAGAGTTGTGACAGTGGTGGTAGTAATGATAGCGGAATAAGGATAATGAAAATTGTGGTGGTAGTGGGTGATTAAGATTGTGGTCAAATTATAACGAAGTTGAAAGGCTAAAATTTTATTTAAAAAAGGTAATATTTTAGATGGAATAGACAAAGTGTAATAAATAGATTAAATGTTAATTTTCCTCAATTTAAAATAATAATTAATAAATATATAGTTAAAATGTTACATCAAAGAACTTAAGAATTTAAATTATTTATTTTATTTTTATAAGAAAAAAAAAGTATAATCCAAGATGAAACTCGAGATCTAATTTAACTTAGACTAAAGTAAAGTTATTGATCATTACACTCTAGATTTTGAATTTAGCTACCATTGGTAGGAGTGAACGTTTTATCGAGTCGAGTCAAAAAATTCGAGTTATTCGAGTTGGCGCGTCATATTTTACAACTCAAACTTTATTTGAATTTTTTTATTCAAGACGAGTTTTTAAGTTCCTATACAAATTTAATTGTGATTATTTATCATATTATAGTATAGTTTAATTTCAATTTAAAGGACTTTTTTCGAGTTAAAATTCTTAAAATTCAATCCACTAATTACTAAAAATTTCAAGTTATTCAAATTTCCATTTTACAAATAAAACATTATTTGAAATTTTTTCGAGTCGAGTCGAGTTTTGCTCACCCCTAACTATTGGTGGTATTGGCTTTGGAATGTATATCTATGACCATAATCAACTATTACAAAAGCACAAATAGATGGATTGATGACTAGAATATTAGAGGTGGTAATAGGGTCATTCGGATCAAGTTTGAGGTCGGATCATTTTGAATCAGGTCGATTTTCGATTCAGTTTGGGTCCAAATCGAGTCTGATTTAGATTTAATTCGGGTCTATGTTATTTTCAGTCTGTCAAGTATCGGGTGGGTTCAATATTGGACCTATTAATTTTTATGTTGGGTCAATATCATATTGGTTGAATTTTTTGGTATGGACAATATCATATCGGTCATTTTAAATTTAAGTCAATATATGAAGATGATTTTTTAGAGGAGAAAAGATGATATTAGACTATTGCTAAAGATGGTTGTTAATTAGTAATATAATACAAAAGGAGAATAAAACATACATATTTGAGCAAATTAAATTCGGGTTACTTTCGGTTTGGGTTGCTTTCGATTCTGATTTTTGTTATTTTTTGTTTGAGTTGCTTTCGAATTTGGTTACTTTCGTTCAGTTAAAATTCGGTTCTATTTTGGTTCGATTCGATTTGCTTCAGGTTCGAGACAAGTTTAGACCATCATGTTCAAGTGATCAAGTCCAAATCAGATTTCAGGTCAAATTTGCTAAATCTATGGAATATATGTGGATTTAGCTTAATAAAAATATACATATGATATTTACATATATTATGACTTGAATATGAGTGCTCGAGGATCCAAAACCTAAACCTTAAACAACTCTACCAAAGTCTTTTTAGTTTTTTTCATTACTAATTATTTTTTGTTTTGTATATTATAGTTATCACTCTATTCGTCCCATTAAAACTATCATTTATTGATTTTTTTGGTCAAAATATTTTAAATTTGTTTTTTTGTTATTTAAAATTTATTGTGGATAAGAATTTGAGGAAATATATTTAAAAAAACCTTCAAACAAAAAAAATTAAATATATATTTATTATAAAATTTAATTATTTAAATATTAAAATAATTATGATTAAAGTATAATAATTTTAACTACCAAAAAGTAATAAATGATAAATTTAATGGAAAGGAAGAAGCATTATTTTTGACCAAAAATTTGTATTCTTCCGGAAGGAAATTAGGAAGGCCCGCTACCATTGTAATTAATAAAATTAATGTGGTAAATAATATATAGAATAGTTTAATCCTCGTAGATTAATCAAATGATGAAGTTATAGTTCACACTCTAAAAAGAAAGATTAAAGTTATCTATTTCAATAATTTTTTATATACTTATTATAAATTAGATTAAAAAAAAATTTACCAAGTGAAATAAAAAGATGATATGAAAAAATTATTAAAATTAATAATTTTTATTGTTTGAGACCATAAATAACGCGACGAGTCGGAACTATGATATAATTTCTTTTAAAAGGAGTTAATATTAAGTTACTTAAACATAAGTTTATACGAGAAGTCCAGAACCTCTACATAGACAATGATTAGAGATGAAGGATAAAAAATGGGTAAACTACTTGGGTGGCCACCCAACTATTGAGTGTGACCTGTTTTAGCCACCAAACTAAAAAAATTTAAAATTCTACCACTCAACTATTTAATTAGACCTATTTTGGTCACCGCCGTTAAAAAACTAACGGATGGGTGACAGATGGGTGACGTGACAATCAGCAGAAATTTGTAAAATTATACTTTTGGTCCTTGTTATTTATCTAATATATCAATTTGGTCTGAATTTTAAATTAATTAAATAAAATTAATCAAATAACGACACGTGTCATCACCCGATTGGATAAATTTATTTTAGTTTTAATTTATTTTATTTAATATATTTTTCTCTCCAATCAAGTGGTGACACGTGTCACCACCGGGTGAAAAGGAAAATTAAAGAACAAAGAAAATGCTTAGCATAAAGGTTTGAACCCAAAACTTCATGGGTGAAAATCCATGATTTTACCACTACACTAACACATCCCATGTGAAATAAACTGCACCATGTCATATATATCTTATAATTAAGTAAATGCTATGGAATAAAGAAGTAAAAATAATTGAAAGGAGACTCAAATATTTAATATTTTAAATCGAATATTAAATCAAACATTTTAAATATTTGAATATTTTAAATCAAATATTTTTAAAATTGAATATTTTATAATTGAATATTCAATTTAAATATTCAATTTAATATTTGAGTTTAATATTCGAATATTCGATTCGAATTATTAAGTTAAATATTTAAATCGAATAATCAAATATTTAAATCGAATATTCAAATATTTAAATTGAATATTCAAATATTTAAATCAAATATTCGAATATTTAAATCAAATATTCAAATATTAAAATCTAATATTCAAATATTTAAACCGAATATTCGAATATTAAAATCAAATATTAAATTGAATATTCGATTATGTCGCGACCATTTTTAAAAATTGGGATGTGTAAAAATAGCCTGACGATTGATCTTTTGGAAAATTAGGGTTTTTAGCCATTTTTAATTTAATCTTGAAAATTTAGGGTTTTCGTATTAAATTTGGTTTTCCTTTATTTATCCTTGAAAAACATTTTGGAGTCGCCACCGATCACTTCGAGGTAGATCGGACACCGAAAAACAAACCAGAGATTCTGTCTTGAAAATTTGGTTTGGGAGTCAGTTACGTGTAGGGAAGGATTAACACCCTTACGAACGCCCGTTATCTATACCTTTAATTTTACGTTACATTTCAAATAATGATTTGAATTTAATTTATCCCATAATTATTAATTAAATTTAAATTCCGAATGCAGATATCCTATTATAAGGAAATTCATTTTGTTCGAATACGAGATTAAAAGCACACTGTTAAGTGACACCCCTATTCGTATTTAAAAATGAATTTCCAACATAAAAAGTTTTTAATGAATGATATTTTATTGTCTTGCCAATTTTAAGTACTAATCCTAAAAAGACTCTAATTAATTAGTTATTTAAAACTATGAATATTAATTAATTTAATGGATTTCATGTGAAAATGTCAATTTCTTGAACACCTTCCATATATTTAAAGCCTTTAAATTAATCATATTTCTAATTAATTAATCCTTCTAGTTAATTAAAGTTCTAATCCTAATCAAGGCTTTAACAATTTATTATTCAGTATTATAAGTGAAAATGTATATCAAATATACACATTTATGACCAAGGTTAAGATAACACCCCATTGTAAACAATGGAACACCATCCAGATTTGAACCTCAATGATTCTATTCGATATACATTTAATTAACTACAATGTATTAATTTTAAATGTCAATTATTGAAGTACATTTATATTTCAATTATAAGTGTACATATATTAAATATATTCATTAAAATCCATGTTGAGATAACACCTCATTGTACAATGGAACACCTTCCAAATTAGGATTTTAAAGTTTATATCTAATGTACTTTTAATTAATACAATTATCTATCCTATATTAATTATTGAATCCTAATTAGAGAACCTACACTAAAAGGCTCTAAACAATTAATTAAATTAAGTTATTAATTTTCTAACAAAATATACTATATGCTAATTTTAAAATATGCATTACACATATAAATTAATTGCATTTAATTATAGAAAATAAACAAATAATGACTAAATTAAAACAAATTATAAACAAGAACTGATTTTATTAATATGGGGACTAAATTGAAACATATACAAAGTCGTACGCCCAATTACAAAAATGCTTAGTGATCCAATTGAAACAATTCAAACGTAGGGAGTATAGAGCATATGGTTTGGGGACTAAATTGAATTAAATTCGAAGCTTGGAAGTCAAATTTACGGGAAAATGACTAAATTGAAAGAAGGGTGAAATTTTGAGCCAAAGCCAAATGGTACCCATAAGAAAGTACGCGGATCCTGGGACCCGACCTGACTTGGTTCGCGGATCCCCTATACTCGGTGCCAAAATGGCACCGTTTAGAAAAGCTATAAAACCTAATTTTTTAGCTTCAACCCTCATTTTCTATCTATCCTAATCTCTCTCCTCTCTCTCTCTTCCTGAATGCTCTGCACACAAATGTGATGCAAACCCAGAAAATTCTGGGAATGGATCAAAAAACCTTAAATCCGGATGAATGTTCATAGAGTTCTTCAAGAACTCAATGAAGTTCAACTTTTTCGGCTCAACTCCGCCACTAGCTCCGCCACTCGATCATCAGCCACTGCTTTCCGGTAACCTTCGGGTGTTCGTCGGCCATCAGGATTCGAATCCCGGCCGTCGTAGGCGATGCAGCAGCCAAATGGCAATTTTCAGCCATTGTTTGAGCTCCGGCCGCTACCGCTTCTTCGGCCGGTCGCCCTAGGGCGATTTTCGGCCGCCGTTCTCTGCTGTTGCCGAACTCTAAAAAACAAAAAACTCTAATTTTTAACCTTAGAATCTATATCTACCCAGATCCGATAGGATCTACCCTTTCTTCGCCGTCCTAAGTCTACTCTACCCACCCTCGATCTCATTTTCAACTCCGCTGTCACTCAACAAACTCCGGCCACCGTCAGAAATAAGTTCTAAACTCTCTTTTACTACTTTTTTAATTCTGTCTTTTAAGGAAACTAATGATTTGTTAGGTTTTTTTTTACAGGAATTGAAAAGGGGAACAAGAAGAGTACCTTCACGAATGTGTAATCGCAACGGCCATTAGATTTCCCGGCAACGAACTAGCTTCTTCGGCCACTTCTCCGACGACCTTTCCTATTCTCGGTGGCGGTGCAGCTTCCTAAGGACGGCTCTATTTCCTGAGGTAACTTTCTCTCTCTTTATTATTATTATTACTTTATTTATTATCTATTAATGATTGTAATTAATTGAACTCTGACATTCTCTCTCCTTTTATAGGTGAGTGGGATGGTGACGTAATCAGGTTATCTGCTGGTGACAACTGGCAGGGCAGAGGCTTAATCCGCGTGAGAGAGCTATTGGCCATTCTGGGGACGACACGTGGCCAATTCTGGCGGGCTAAACAAACACAAGTGTGTTTGTTTAGACCTCATTAACTGATAAAACATGTATTTGGGCGAGAAAGTCTAAAATTTGGTTCTTGTTGACCAGAATAGGAAGAAATGGGTTATAAAAGGTTGTACATTGGGCTTTGGGGTCTTTTACAAATGTAATTGGACATTTTGTTGGTAAATGGACATTATTTGGACAGTTTTTATTATTTGGGATATTTATTTATTTATTTAATATGTATTTATTTGTTTAGTATTTAGTATTTATTATTTATTTATTATTAAGTCCAGTTAAAATTCGGGTATTACACTTGCCCCTCTTTACTCATTGTTGTGGAACAGGGATAGAGTAAAGACTGAAAAGACATGAATCTTGTCCGTTCCTCTTGGTCGTCCTCTGAAAAGTAGGTATTTCATTATGAACAATGCTGAAGTTTGAAGTTGTTCTTCTTATTATGAAATTCTTCAATCTTCTGCCCAAACTATGAAATCTGAAGTTATTCTTCTTATTATGAAATTCTTCATCTTCCAAAGTCTGAAGTTGCTCTCGACTTTCTTCATCTTTCGAGGTTTGAAGCTATTCTTCTTATTATGAATTTCTTTCTCCCTCCTTCAAACAATCCACCTTTCTGCAAGGGTATCGAACAAACAAATCCTTCTTATAAGGGACTCTGGATTCTTTGCTGTCGTATTCTTCACATTGCAAACTCCTTCTTCGTTAAGCAAACTCTTCACATTAGGAGCTCTTTATTCTTTGCTATGTGAACTCTTCTCACTAGGAACTCTATCTTTGCCAAATGAACTCTTCCGATTATGAGCACTTTATTCTTTGCTAGGAATGTTGATTCATCTCCTTTTCTGGGGAAAACCGAATCTGTAATAAGAAAATATCATTGATTAATAAGAATTCAACCTGAAGTAATATGAAGTATCCCCAATTTCGTTTGAAGCGCTGAGATCTTTTTGTTTCATTGCTTATTCTGCCTAAGATATCTCGATCTTTCAGTCTAAAGCACGCATGGGATTCTCTGTTTTTCTCTTCTTCTATTGATCAACCTTCTTCTGTGCCTGGAAAAGTCAAATTTGTCATTATTCCTTCATTGATTGTAAAATGTACAATTTAGGTATATCACTAGAAAACTTCAAGTGCTTCAACAAAAGACGCCGAAACTACAAATCTTCCTCATTGGAGCCTGAAGTTTGTCTATCTTGCTTTCCAATCTGGCAACTTGAACCATTTCTATCTTTCTTTCACTTTTTCTCTTTCTTTTTCTATTTTTTTCTTCCTTCTTTTTTCTTTTTCTTTCATTTTGTCTCTTTTTCTTTTTCTATTTTTTCTATTTTTTGTTTTTTTTCTGCAACCGAGGGCCCAAATGATTAATATTTCTCCTGATATCATGCCCCACTACCTTATTGCAATAACATTTGAAGATTTCTTATCATTTTCGAAGGTATTGGCCCGATGGACTTAACATTATGCCCAAAGGACTTATTGACGACCCGAAGGATTTAAAACTGTAATGCACTTCCTTTCCTGTACACACAATTACATCACTCCCGAAGGTGTTGGCCCGAAGGACTTAACATCATGCTCGAAGAACTTACTAACGACTCGAAGGATTTAGAATTGTAATACACTTATTTTCCTGTGCAAACAATTACATCACTCCTGAAGGTGATGGCCTGAAAGACTTAACCTCATGCCCGAAAGACTTATTGATGACCCGAAAAATTTAGAATTGTAATACACTTTCTTTCCTGTGCAAACAATTACATCACTCCCAAAGTTGATGGCCCGAAGGACTTAACATCATGCCTGAAGAACTTACTAATGACCCGAAGGATTTAACACCATACCCGAAGGATTTACTGATGACCCGAAGGATTTATAATTGCATTGCACTGCCTTTCCTGTGCACACAATTACATCACTCCCGAAGGTGATGGCTCGAAGGACTTAACATCATGTCTGAAGGACTTACTGATGACCGGAAGGATTTAACATCATGCCCGAAGGATCTACTGATGACCCAAAGAATTTATAATTGCTTTGTACTTCATTTTCTGTGTAAACAATTAGAATCTTCGCTGAAATCCTCCTCTGCAAACGGATTGAAATCTTTGCTAAGATTCGCCTCTGTAAACAGATTGAAATCTTTGCTATAATCCGCCTTTTCAAACAGATTGAAATCTTTGTTGAGATCCGCCTCTGTAAATGGATTGAAATATTTTCTATAATCTGCCTCTTCAAACGGATTGATATCTTTGCTGAGATCCGCCTCTTCAAACGGATTAATATCTTTGCTTCAAAAATATGATTGAATTCTTTTCTAATCTTTGCTGGTTCTACTTTCTCTAATCTGAATTTGTAGATTGGAATCTTTTTCTGTTCTTCGATGATTCTTGTAAATTCCTACAAAAATGTACAAAAATGCTTTGAATGCATGAACTGATATGCTTCTATCTTATAGATGGCTGACTATATATGATGCATGAATTGTGACAACTGAGGGCCACTCGGATGAGCTCTAATCTTCTTTGCCTCTCTATTGAGCTTTTTGCTTCAGTTTCAACAATAAGATTGTTTTCCTTGAATCTTTCTTTGATTGATCTTCTTTCTTAACTTGATCTTATTGAGATTTATCTTAAACTCTTATTGTCTTCATGTTCCAACAAAAATTGCCCCAGAATCTTTGTTATTGAGCTTCTTTTCTTCCTAAGCCACTTTTGATCCTTTTTAGTGATTGAATTCTTTCAGGCTCTGCACCCTCTCTTGCCTATTCTGATTTGAACTCTTATGCACCATGATACCTCACTAATTTCTTTGTTTCTTGCCTTATTTCATAGAATTTCCCCCTCTTCCATCATTTGGGCGAGTAACTGCCTTAAGTCCCTGAACTTTCTCCAAGTCCCCAAACTTTTCATTCTTACCATTGTCATCCCCGTGTCTCCTGATGGAAAATTCCTCTTTCTGACCTGAATACTGTCGAACATATAAGAGTCTCATACTCAATCATATATTTATCAAGAAAGGCTGTCTGTTTGTACAAATGTAAGCTTGCTTATCGTATTTCAATGAAGAATACTTTACAAGACCCAGAAAACTAGGGTATAAAGAAAGAAAACGTAAGAGGATGCCCTGGATATCAAGTGCAAGAGCGTCTTAGATTCAACCTTCCTATAGGTAGAATAATTTGAATGTTGTGTCAATTTCTGAAGTTATGAAATTTCTTCCAAATCACCCGGTTCACACCCCATGATTACTGCATTGCTCGATCTAGTCAGAAACAACTCCTTCTCCGTTCTCCTCATTCCTTTCTATTCATAAATGTGTTCAAGCTTCTCGAACTTGTTTTACTAGTAGAGTGCAAAAATATCATTCTAAGAATAAAATTCTATAAGTGCATGTGTGATTTTGATTGTTACTAATTCTTAATATTATATTATATTATTATAGATATATCTTCAAAGATACATCTCTAACACTTGGGTATTGGACATGTGAAGCATAGCTCCTTATTAAATTTGTCGACATCCCCCACAGCCCCATCAAAGTGTTCTGAGACTTATTTATTCAAATAGTTTATTATTTCTCACATTTTCTTTTTCTTTTCCATCTTATTTTTTCTCTTTTTCTTTTTCATTTTCCTTTTCAACTTTTTCTTTCTTTTCTTTCCTCACTTTTATTTTTCCTTTTCTTTTCTCACTTTTTTTCTTTTTTCTTTCTTTCTTTTTCTCTCTCTTTTCTTATTCTCTCTTATTGTGCATTTTATGGTATAGAAAAATACACTTAGAAGTTCAATTTCAAACAACTCTACTTGGTTAAAACCGTCTAGTCCACTTCACTGTTTATGAATTTCCAAGATTTATCATCGAACATCATCAAAGGCATAGTGATATGATCTTTTCTTGCCTTGCCGACCAGAGTAAACTAAGGAACAAGTTTCACTTCATCGTCTTCACAGCATTCAAATGATTTTTTGTATCAAAATCAGTGTCACATCTTGCAATTGGCATTTAGGGGCCCACAAGGATAAGAAGAGTTATACATATATTTATTTCAAAAGCATTCATTCAATGAAATGAAAACCAACAAACATGACATATGCCTTTAGAAAAATACTTCTACTTTCAGACCAAGAGTAGCAGACTTATTTTCCAGTTGTTGGATGTAACCACATGATGCAGCAATATAGGTAGTACTGACTTCTTAGAATTCCAGACAATCTTGGAAGCACTCGTCTTGATTATCTGATTCCTTGACTAGTATAACGGCTTGCCCCACTCCTTGCCATTGTTGAACTAATTCTCGTGTCAAGATTCCATTACTGACTAGCTTCTTAATTTCTTTCATTAAAGGTCTGCACTTCTTGGTAGCATGTCCTAGTACTCTTATATGAAAGTCACAAACAATGTTTGGTTCATAGCTATGGGCAAATGGACTTGGCACCACCTTCATTGGCCTATGAGTGACATGTTGTCCTTCAATAAGGTGAGGTAATAAGTCTAAAATAGACATTCCAAAGATCTCCAGATTTGCACATGCTCGAGAAATTTTTCGTGGTTGTTATGATGAATTAACTGGCCTCTTTCTCTTGCGACTCTGAAAACTTTGAACATTACACCCATTCACCTATTTCCCTTGTTTTGCCTCTTGATCAGCATGGTCTTCAAATCTTGATCTAATTTTCTCTTGTCGGATCCCTATTTCTATTGCTTCTCCAATCACCACGAGATCACTGAAACTGCACCTTCAATTCGGAAGCATTTCCTTAAAGAAATGAGATGGAAGAGTTTGATGAAACATAAGAGGTATTTCTTCTTCTGTCAAGGGAGGTTGAACTTGGGATGCTAATCCTCGTCACCTCAATGCATAGTCTTTAAAAATTTTGTTAACCTTCATATTCATGTTTTGTAGAAAATAGCGATCTAGAGCCAAGTCTATAACATACTTGTATTGTCCAAAAAATGCTTTGTCCAAATCAGCCCATGATCGAATCTGTTCTCGACTTTATCTATTGTACCACACTGCGGCAGGTCTAGCTAGACTATTATGAAAACAGTGGGTCAACAATTTATATCATCATCCAAATATCCTTCCATTTTCCTACAGAACATTGCCAAGTGGATTTTAGGACAACTGAAACCATCATACTTCTCAAAAATGGAGACTTTAAATTCAGGCATCATGACTAGATCAGGGACTAAACAGAATTTTTTGCATCAAATTTGGGGTTATTGAAGCCTTTTTCCTTCCTTGAACTCTTCCTCAAGTTTGGCATAGCTATCTTTCAACTGCTCAGGTCTTGACCCTAGAAAAATAGGCTTTACAGTCCCTGTCTTTGTACTTGGGTTAGATGCCCTAGGATAAATTATCAAACATGGTGTAGCAGTGTAGTTCTTCACATTTTTCTGATGCTTGGTCATCCGTTCTTGTAACCCCTCTTGAGCCTGTTCAATTCCTTCATGTCTCCGTCCATGATAACATATTCCCAAACATCCACTAATTCTCATATTGCTCCTGTCGAAACTCCGACTGTTCTAGATCATGAATGTTAATGCCATGTTATTACATAATAATGTTATATTGATAAATATGCACTGCAAGAATGTATGAGTGCATAAGGTATTGATTCTGAAAGTGATCATCATAGAACAACTTTCATTGAAGTAAAAGAATTCAATACATCAGATATTAGATACTACAGATATTGATGAGCTCTAACTCCCAACTTCCTAAATTTCTCTAAGAGCCAAGTCAGCTTTCCTCCGTGATCTAATGCTGGATCAATATTCCGGCTCAGTGCCATTGCTACATCAACTATATCTGCCACTTGTTGAGCAACTTCTTTTGCTTTAATAACAGCATCTTTCATGTCATTGTCCCTTTCTCGAATCTTTATTCTTTATCTCTGAAACTGAGCATATCGTTTTTCCTCACTTTTCTGACAGTATTTCTTAACATCGTCAACAAGAGCTTTGTACATCAGCGTAAGCTTGAGGCATTCGTTTGCCTTCTTCTTTATTGTTTCATTTTTAGCTTGATTGTCATTCAGCTTGATAGCATTATCCTCATACATCTGCATATACATTTTTATCATCTCACGTTTAGCTTCACTAACCCTTAAATTATCCATAAAAGTATTCTGTTGTAGCTCCATTGTATGCAGATCACACGAAAGTGTATTGACTCGACCTTCACTTACCTTAAAACTCTTTTTCTAGTATTCGACTTCATGTTTTAGCTCTTTAATTCTTTCCTTCGACTGTTCCAGAGTTACACCCAAACCAGCATTCTTGAGCATCGAACAAAGCTCTTGATAGTTGAACTGTAGATTTCTCAGTTCCTCATTCAAATCATCTCTCTCTTGCTTCAATTTGCTTATTTGAGCTTCATATTTGAACTGATGTCCTTCTTTCTGAATATCGTCATCTTGAGTTTCATATCCGTTCGTTCAATCGAGTTGGTTTTCTGTTCCAAATTTCCACTTTCCAAACTCCAAGAGAGCTTGAACTTGGCATTTAAAGGCGAGACAATTCTCAATAGAATATCCTTGGATTCCATCGTGAAATTTACAGTATGCATTTGAGTCATACCTTTTTGTATACGAGGGTTGCAAAGGTGCAACGAAAAGTGGGGACACTAATCGGGCCTTTAACAATTGAGGATACAATTCTTTATATGAAATAGGGATTGGATCAAAATGATGTTTGTGATCTTCTGTCTTCTGGTGATTGGCTGAGGGAACGTTAGAATTTGAACTTTGCCTTGGACCTTTACTTGATTCTGATAGGCTTGTATTTTTCTTCACTTTTGTATCTCCAAGTGTTATATTAGTTGTCATGCTTTTATGGGATTTGGGTTTTCCATCTTCAAAACTCAATATGCCTTTTCTGACAAGATTTTCAACCTTGTTCTTCAAAGCCTCGCAATTCTCAGTAGTATAATCTAAACTTCCTTGATGGTAATCACATGATGTACTAATACCATAACCTTTGAGTGAAGAAGACACTGTAGACTTAAACGGGGCTCAGGCTACAAGATTTTTCTCTATCAGTATCGGAAGTAGCTCTGCATATGTCATCGAAATTGTATTAAAAGATCCTCTATCCTTCTTTTTTTCTTGAATTTCTCTCTAGCATGTCGTCACTTTCTTGGTATTTGGCTCAATTATACCTCCAGTTGGTTTATTGATGCGAATTATATCGGTGCGCCAACTCGACTATTTATTCCCGTAATGTTTTTTGTTTACTTCTCTTTTCAACTTAGTATGTCTCTTTTCCTTGGTCATAACCGTCATCATAGTCATCATCTCAGCCATTTGTCTTTTCAGCTCTTGCATCTCATTCTTGTCAACATCAACACTAACAAAACCTAATGTGTAACACTTGGATGAACTGCCCCTCACTCTTTCTGTTGTTTGACCAGAATACTGCTTCATACTTGCACTCTCTTCTATCGGCCTATGAATCCCCTTATCCATCATGATCGTCTTCTAATGACGACTACCTTTGAATCAATACCTCTGTGTAATGATGATATGATGTGAAAAAATACAAAACAAAAACAAAAGAAATAAGTCAGTAACGTGAAATAATCTCGAAGGCAAAATTGAATTAAATACGTATAGCAAGGCAAGTTATTTTGAACAAAGAGAATAACCAGAGAGACGTATTTAAATTTACAGCACCTGACCTAGGTTCTTGTCTAGCTCAAGCAAGGTAAGCAACATGTAATGCAATATTTTAAACAAAAGGGCAATATAATATTTAAATATTGTAATGCGTGAATGCACGAGGTATCGATTTCAAGAACTAGTCATTAGTACAACGCCCATCTAACTAAAGGGTCGAATACAGAGAAAATGCAATATGTCACTAGCTCCAGCCCTTTTGGGTTGATCACTTTGTTTAGCCTCTGATTCATCATCTGTACTGGCTCGGTGTCAATATTAGAGTGTTGTTGCAAGTTCATAACCTCATCGAATAAAATCTGCACATGCCATGCAATCCCCGCACTTGATTCCTAAAGTTTATCACTTCACAACTCTGTTTCTAGATAGCCTGGATCACTGCCCCAGCTTGACTTTCAGTACTTTGTCCTTCATTGTAGTGCCTATTTGAAACTCATGAATTGATCTTTCAATTGTCATACCACGCCTTTCTGATTCTGCCACTTTTCTAAACTCCTCATTTTTGTTAAAAATCAGCATTTCCCTAATTATGGTATTCCTCAGAAAATTTCATCATTTGTGGAACTTGGATATCACCTTTGAGTTTAAAACTCTCCATTCTTCATTGAGTTCTTTCCTGTCAACCATGGCCCCTGAATGCCTCTTCAATTCATCTGTTATTTATTCCTCCTATGGTTATCATTGTTGTTTTTTTGAATATTGTATCTTGTTTATTTTGTAACTGTCGCTAACTCTGTCTTGAAACTTGAATCGTTGTCGAGCATTGTATAAACCCTATTCTTTTCTTTTTTACCCCCAAAAGCCTCGTACCTCTCTATTGTTGATGTTACATGTATAATTTGAAAAGCGAACAATTATACCGGCTTCATAAACAGGTCAATTTTTGATCCATTTGACTGTCTAACAGCAATGTTATAATTCAAAAAATTTGTTGAAAATGACTCTTCGAATTCCCGTCATATGGTTCTCAAGTTAAACTTGGTTTTGGCAAAACTTCATCTCGTTCAGAAATTTCCGGTACAACCTTGCATTAATGGCACATGGCCTCCACACATATTATCTTCATGCTTGTATTAAGTATTCTCGAATCTAGTCCTTAGTGACGTATTATCCTCCACTTGTCTATCAGACCCATCAATTCTTATGGCCACTGCCTACTCGACTAATTCTCAAACTGATACCTCTTATGAATTCAATGTGATGCAACATTTATCGAATAAAACACACCCACACAAAGCAAAACAAAAAATGTGTCAGTGTGGTGCATTAACATTATAAACAAAAATAATTGTTGTAAAATAAAACAAATTATATTGCGTAAAATTAACCAGAGAATAGTTTATTTTGCACGAAGAATCGCCAGAGAAGTGAACTTAAATCAGCAACACCTTGTCCTAGGTCACTGTCTGGCTCTAGTGGGTAGGCTTCTACTATAGCATGTGGGTTTCGATCTAGACTATGGGTACCCAAACTGTCGTTACTGGACTAGTAAGACATCGATTCAGGAGCATACGACCCCTTATAGCGTAGGCGTAACCTCACGATGTATAAGGTTGGTATACCAGAAGGAGGACAAAATTCTGATCACGGAGCTGAATAACTCACGTAATATCATGCCTCACTCCCACTTAATGGTGAAAAGCCCGGGTATAAGGCTTATGAATGAATGGCAATTTATATCACACAAGAAAAAGCTACATACATTTTTCCAAAAAATTCATCCAATAATTATAGGAAAAATTAAATTCAAATTACTGTCCAAAATGCCACGTAAAATTAATTAGGCCCGACTCTCGGTTTTTATTATCCTCAGTGGAGTCGCCATGTTGTCGTGACCATTTTTGAAATTCGGGATGTGTAAAAGTAGTCTGACAGTTGATCTTTTGGAAAATTAAGGTTTTGGTCATTTTTAATTTAATCTTGAAATTTTAGGGGTTTTCGTATTAAATTTGGTTTTCCTTTATTTATCCTTGAAAAACATTTTGGAGTCGCCACCGATCACTTCGAGGTAGACCGGACACTGAAAAACAAACCAGAGATTCTATCTTGAAAATTAGGTTCGGGAGTCAGTTACGTGTAGGAAGGATTAGTACCCCTACGAACGCCCGTTATCGGTACCTTTAATTTTACGTGGCATTTTGGCATTTCAAATAATTATTTGAATTTAATTTATCCCATAATTATTAAATGAATTTAAATTCCGAATGCAGATATCCTTTTATAAAGAAATTCATTTTGTTCGAATACGAGATTAAAAGCACCTTGTTAAGTGGCACCCCTATTCGTATTTAAAAATGAATTTCCAACATAAAAGGTTTTTAATGAATGATATTTTATTATCTTGTCAATTTTAAGTACTAATCATAAAAAGGCTCTAATTAATTAGTTATTTAAAGCTATGAATATTAATTAATTTAATAGCTTTCATGTGAAAATGCCAATTTCTTGAACACCTTCCATATATTTAATGCTTTTAAATTAATCATATTCCTAATTAATTAATCCTTCTAGTTAATTAAAGTTCTAATCCTAATCAAGGCTCTAACAATTTATTATTCAGTACTATAAGTGAAAATGTTTATCGAATATACACATTTATGACCAAGGCTGAGATAACACCCCATTGTAAACAATGGAACACCATCCAGATTTGAACCTCAAAGATTCTATTCGATATACATTTAATTAACTACAATGTATTAATTTTAAATGTCAATTAATGAACTACATTTATATTTCAATTATAAGTGTAAATATATTAAATATATTCATTAAAATCCATGTTGAGATAACACCTCATTGTAAATAATGGAACACCATCCAAATTAGGATTTTAAAGTTTATATCTAATATACTTTTAATTACTAGAATCATCTATCCTACATTAATTATTGAATCCTAATTAGAGAGCCTACAATAAAAGGCTCTAAACAATTAATTAAATTAAGTGTATTAATTTTCTAACAAAATATACTATATGCTAATTTTAAAATATGCATCACACATATAAATTAATTGCATTTAATTACATAAAATAAATAAACAATGACTAAATTAAAATAAATTAGAAACAAGAACTGATTTTATTAATATGGGGACTAAATTGAAATAGATACAAAGTCGTACGCCCAATTACAAAATGCTTAGTGACCCAATTGAAACAATTCAAACCTAGGGAGTACAGAGCATATGGTTTGGGGACTAAATTGAATTAAATTCGAAGCTTGGGAGTCAAATTTAAGGGAAAATGGACTAAATTGAAAGAAGGGTGAAATTTTGAGCCAAAACCAAATGGTACCCATACGAAAGTACACGGATCCTGGGACCCGACACGACTTGGTTCGCGGATCCCCTATACCTGGTGCCAAAACGGTACCGTTCAGCAAAAGCTATAAAACCCCCTTTTTCAGCTTCAACCCTCATTTCTACCTCTCCTAATCTATCTCCTCTCTCTCTCTCTTCCCAAATGCTCTGCACACAAACGTGATTCAAACCTAGAAAATTCTGGGAATGGATCAAAAAACCTTAAATCTAGATGAATGTTCATAGAGTTCTTCAAGAACTCAATGAAGTGCAACTTTTTCGGCTCAACTCAGCCACTAGCTTTGTCATTCGATCCTCAGCCACCGCTCTTCAGTGACCTCCGAGTGTTCGTCGGCCACCGGGATTCGAATCTCAATCGCTGCAGGCAACACCGGCCTCCAAATGGCAATTTCTGGCCATTGTTTAAGCTCTGGCCGGCACCGCTTCTTCGGCTGGCCGCCCTAGGGCGATTTTCGGCCGTCGTTCTCTACCGTTACCGAACCTAAAAACCAAAAAAATCCAATTTTTAACCCTAGAACCCTAGATCTACCCAGATCCGATAGGATCTACCCTTTCTCTGTCTTCCTAAGTCTACTCTACCCACCTTCGATCTCTTTTTCAACTCCGCCATCACTCAACGAACTCCAGCCACTATCAGGAATAAGTTCTAAACTCTCTTTTACTGCTTTTTTAATTCTATCTTTTAAGGAAACTAATGATTTGTTAGGTTTTTTGCAGGAATCGAAAAGGGGAACAAGAAGACTACCTTCACGGCGGTGTAATCGCAAAGGCGATTAGATTTCCCGGCAACGAACCAGCTTCTCCGGCTACTTCTCTGGAGGCCTATCCTCTTTCTAGTGGTGGTGCAGCTTCCCAAGGATGGTTTTGTTTCCCGAGGTAACTTTCTCTCTCTTTATTATTATTACTTTATTTATTATCTATTAATGATTGTAATTAATTGAACTCTAACATTCCCTCTCTCCTTTTATAGGTGAGTGGGACGGTGACGTAATCAGGTTATCTGTTGGTGACAACTGGTAAGGCAGAGGCTTAATCCGCGTGAGAGAGCTAATTTCCATTCTAGGGACGACACGTGGCCAATTCTGGCGGGCTAACTCATTAACTGATAAAACATGTATTTGGGCGGGAAAGTCTAAAATTTGGTTCTTGTTGACCAGAATAGGAAGAAATGGGATATAAAACGTTGTACGCTGGGCTTAAATTGGGCTTTGGGGTCATTTACAAATGTAATTGGACATTTTGTTTGTAAATGGACATTATTTGGATTGTTTATATTATTTGGGCTATTTATTTATTTAATATGTATTTATTTATTTAGTATTTATTATTTATTTATTATTAAGCCCGGTCAAAATTCGGGTATTACAGATTATAAATATTCAATTCTAAAAATATTTGATTTAAAATATTTGAATATTTAAAATGTTTGATTTAATATTCGATTTAAAATATTAAATATTTGAGTCTCTTTTCAACTATTTTTACTTCTTTATTCCATAGCATTTACTACATTTTAAGATATATATGACATGGTGCAATTCATTTCACATAGGACGGGTTAGTTTAGTGGTAATGTAACGCCCCGATTTTAGGGCTTAGCGGTTTGGTGGTTTATTAGACGGTCTGGTGGACCGGAGCAGGGATTCGAGTCAGTTTCGGGATTGTATATTTTTTGGTAAGATAAAAATGTGGAAAATAGTTAGAAATTATATTTTAATATATATTGATTTTTGGTGGAATAAATTTTGGAAAATGGAATTTGGAAATGTGACATTTTGGTTAGTGACCAATATACAATTTTTTTTAAAACTATTTTAAAGTGACTAAAATGAAAATGGTCAAATTCTTAGAATCCTTAAGGAGATAAATTACCAAGTTTTTTCTGGTGGTTTCTCCCTTCAATTAAATTATTTTAAACATGTGTTTTAAAGGGGGTTTAAGAGGAATTAAAACATCTAAGTTAGTTATTAGCTTTTAAAGGAAATTTACGTGACTTTTTCCTAAACCTTTTCTCTCATCTTCTTTTCTGCCAAACAATCAGAATTTCATCAAAATCCAGAGGTGAGAGATTCCTTTCACTGAGATTATTGATTTTAACTTGGTTCTTTAACTTTGTTTTGCAAAATCTCATTGAAATCATATGTTTTATTAGCTTTTTACAAATCAATTGAGGGAGAAACTTCACAATAGGGGTAAGGTCTGAGATCTCCTCTATTGTATGGTTCTTTATTGAAATTCCCAAGCATTTGATCCTTGTTTTTGTGTTTTTAATCTGATTTTGATGATTATCTAATGTTTAATTGAGTTATTTGGGGAAAATGAGTTAATTCATAGATTGGATCTAATTTCCAATAATTGAGGATGCTTTCATTCAGATTTTGGATATTTAATAATGTTGATAAGAGATTTTTATCAATGGAATCCCGAAACTTAAGAATCTCTATGTGTTTAGGTTGTTAGTTTTGTGGTGTTTCTATGGTTGTAAGGTTGCTGGAGGTGGTAGGTTGATTTGGATATGTTTTTAGATGTGTCTTGATGTTGAAAGTGATGTTAGATTGTTAGATGTTGGCTGGGTTGTGAATCGAAGTGTTTTGGTTATATTTTCGGTTATTGTGGAGGGTTAATTGTGAAGGTTTTATGGAAATTCGAGAAGGATTGTAGTTGTTGTGTTTAGAATGCATTATGATGCATTAATCCTCTATTGTTTTTTGGTAAAAACAAGGGAGGTTGATTCGAAAGTGATTGAAGAAGCGTTGGAGGTTTCGAATATTTGATTTCGCGTCGGCGAGTTGAGGTTTCGAGTATCGGTGAGTGAAAACGTGGTTTAAAGCATTTTTATGTTATAGGAACAGAGTTTTGGGAGTTAAGGTAGATCTTGAAATGCTTACCTAGACTCAGAAGTAAGTATAATGTGGCTTACTCTCTCGGTCATGCTTGTTCATATGATTTTATCCACTTGGTTTAATGTTCATGTACCTACAGTTTAAGCATGTTTTAAAGTATTCAATTTACTGTTTTTGAGCATGTTTTGCTGAGGGATGCACATGGTAAGTGATCCTTGTAAGTATGGTTTATACTTGGGGTTTAAAGCATGGTTGTTGCTTTGGAAAAGTGTTTTGGTTAATGCTTGTTTAAAACAGTGAGGTAAGTGTTAAAATGGTTAATTATATTGGCAAGTGATGTGGTTTTAAAATTGTTATCTGATATAGTTGGTCGGCCATAGGATTGAGTGCACTGTAAATAAGTCACCTTGGATGTTGAAGGGTTTATACGGCGTACCAAATACTCCAAGTACCCTAACGGTAGATGGGTTAAACAGTACCGAAAACTCCCGTTAGTGGGTTAAGCATCTAACTGATGAAAGGGGTGGGTGTCCCCGTGGGTTGAAAGTGTACCCGGTTGAAAGTGTACTCGGTTGTTATTGTACCGCGATTGTGATTGTATCGCTATTCCAGTTGAGATGGCTTGAAGTGTTGGATTAACACTTGTTGAATCTGTGTATCCGATGAACTCTTTTGTTATTGGTCTTGTTTAATGATCATTTGTAAGCCAATATAATTGTTAATGTATCATTGAAATGGTTATGTTGTATAATGTGATTTATACATGTTTCTCATTGAGCTTTGCATTTGGTAGTAATGCATGGGAAGGCTTAAGTAGAGGGTTAACAATGTGAATTGCTGCTGATTAATGATAGATGTAGCATATGATTTAATATGCTGGTTTTAATGATGTAAAGTGCATCTTTTGAAAGGGCATGATGTTTTAAAGGATGGTGTGAAGTAAATGGTTTTAAATGCATTGATGGTGTTTTGTTCTGAGCGTTCTTCACTAAGCCTTGTGTGCTTACGCTCTCTTTGTCCATCAATGCAGAGAAATAAAGTCCCGGAAGGCAGCAAGAAGCAAGGGGATCTTGGCAAGACTTGTTTCTAAGGTATATTAGAGACTAGACTATAATTAAAAAGGGCAATGGGGTACTTGTTGTGTTTTGGGAGATGTTTTGTGGAACTCTCTGTTTGAGCATGTTTCATTAGTTGCTCTTAAGTTGTAAAAGGCCTTAAACGTTTGGTTTTGGTGCTGGTTTATCTTTTGATATGTTGATTGGTTGCAAAGTTAGGAAGCATGCCTATAGATTTCCTTTTGATGCATGAAGCCTTGTGGTGTTGTTAGAATTGAGAAGTTAGTTGGCTTGCGATATGTTTGGCATGTTGGTATTGCGTTTTAAGCATGTTGAAGTGGTTTGAGTGTACTTTGGGATGAAAAACCAGCCAAATTATGACATTACAGGCCAGGCGTACCTATACGCGGGGGACCGTATCAGTACGGCTAGGCATTTTTAGGCTTGTGGGATCGGTACAGGCCTTGTGTGTTTCGATACGCCTAGGTATATTTGGCCAGGCATACTGATACGGGTATGGGTATTTTGGTACGAGTTTTAGCCTCTAGAATTCACTTTTTCAACTCGAACCCGCGTACCGGAACACCTGAGGAGCAGTATCAGTACGGTTTATAACATTTCAAAAGTTAGGTAATTCAGTTTGGCGTATCGATACGGTATGGTGGCGTACCGAAATGGGGTGTTTTAAACCGTACCGATATGGGCTTACCTGTATCGGTATGGATGGTTATTATTTCTTTAAATGCCACTTTAAGGAAGTTTCGTCATCTTACATTTTAGTCCCTGAATCTTGTCAATGCAATTGCATGTGATAGAATGATCGGATTAAGCTAAATTTTGAAAAGAATTATTGGAACCTGATTAATTAAAGGTCGGTAACTTAAAAGTGAGCTTTAATCCTGAAATTTTTTGTATTTGTAATTTGGTCTCTAAATTATAAATATGATCAATTGGATGTCAAATTGATGCCCAGTTGAGTTGGGGTTACACCTGATGTTTGCATGAACATGTAGGGTTAACAATTGGCATCTAGATAAGATAAAAAGGAAAAAAGGACTGGTTTTGTTGTATCTCTTCGATTTGCTATAGCAAACCTAATGTAGCGTACTTGGTTCGGTTGGGCATCTAGGCCGGGTCAAGGGGGTAACATTTTGTGGTATCAGAGATAGGTTTGGTTCGTTTGGGAGGTTGTTGTGTTGTTGCCATGTTTGATTTGCACGGTGACTGTTGTATGTACGCTGGTTGATATGTACGGTGATTGATATATGAATGTTGGCTATTGTATGTTATGTTAGGGAAGTTTTGGGGGTAGCCATTGGCTTATTATTATAGTCTGGAAAGTTTTAATTTTTGAAATGAAAGTCTTGGATCCTTGCTTGAGGTTGGCCGGTCTGTTTTTGTTTTGAAAGGATTATTATGCCTTAGATATATTTTAGCATGATGGGACCGAGGAGAGAGTTACGATCGGGTACGATTGTTGCTTCCCCTGGGTAGGATGCTGAAAGAGAAGTTGCACCTCTTGGAGGGTTGCCACCACCCCCACCTATTCCACCTGAGGGAGTAGAACATGTACCACCTACGCCGGCTGGGCCAGGGATGGGTGATATGGCACCGTTGGTACATGCCATGACCGGTGCTTTTTAGACAACAGTTGCGAGTGTTTGTGTGCCAGTACCACCGGTTGAGGGGCAAGGTTTGCCGCTTGAGCGTCTTCGTAATGTGGGTGGAGTTGAGTTCCAAGGTTTGTTACCTGAGGCCTCTGAGGGTTGGTTGGCCAGTACTGAGAGGATACTGGGCCAGATGGGGTGCACCGATGCTCGTAAGCTGGGTTGTGTTATTGCCCTGCTGCAGGGTGATGCTTATTCATGGTGGACTACCACGATATCTGGCATGGCGACTGAGGATGTGACCTGGGAGTTCTTCTGTGGGGCATTTCGAAAGAAGTTTTTGGGAGTCCGATATCAAGACAAGAAGAAGCGTGGGTTTATGGCTCTACTGCAAGGTAGTATGTCTATTGCGGAGTACGAAGTGTAGTTCGTGAGGTTGAGTTAGTATGCACCTAAGTTGGTTCCTGACGATCATACTCGATGTGATCGTTTCCGCTATGGGCTTGTGCAGGATGTTAAGACATACATGTTTGCTGCTGATTACACCGACTCTGATGTGTTGGTTTTTTGAGCCAAGGATGTGGAGCAGAATTTGGGTTTGGCATCTGGATCACGAGGTTCTACCTCGGTAAGAGAGTTTTTAATTCGGGTTATAGCAGTGGTCAGGCCTAGAGACATCATGACAGGAGGTTTCACCCTGAGCCGAGGCATGGCGGGGGTGTTATAGGACGTGGAGTCTAGGGGCAGGGTGCCCAGGTTAGAGCCCCGATTAGCACTTGTTGGGTTTGTGGATCTCGGTACCACTTGAGGCGAGATTGCCCGTGTTTGTCCATGGAGGGTCAGGCACCTACGCTTGTGGTGGCTAATGCTTGTTGCAGTCGTGGTTAGGTGATCATCAGAGGCGTGATTGTTCGTTGTTGACTCGAGGTGGGCAGGGTGTTACACCTGTTGTTGCTCCGCAATGGGGTCGGGGTCGTGGCCGCGGACCGCTTCAGCATCGAAATTGTGGAAAAAGGACTGTGGCTCATACTATTTCTATCCAGCCTGAGGGAGGTGGGCCAGCTAGGGTGTATGCGCACCGCGAGGGTCGCAATGACACTGATGTGATTGCAGGTACTTTTACCCTACAACCTTTGTCGTTGTTTTCGTTGGTTGATTCTGGTTCTACTCATTCATATATTTTGAGTGAGTATGCTGAGTTGCTTGATATATCGGTTGAAATTTTTAATATGGATGTTAGAGTGACTAGTTCTCTTAGGGAGACAGTCGTGGTTAGGAGGTTGTATCGTAGGTGTCCGTTGATGGTTCAGGGATATGTGTTTGCTGTGGACTTGATGGAGTTACCATTATGTGGTTTTGATATGATTTTGGGAATGGATTGGTTAACCAAACATCGGGTTGTGGTGGACTTTGAGACCAAACGGATATCCTTGAGGTTGTCGGATGATTATAAGGTGGTGGTTGTTGGTGAGAATGCCAAGTTTTTGTCTAATATTGTTTCGGCTTTGGAAGCAAGTCGAATGTTAGATTCAGGATGTCAGGCTTATCTGGCCTATGTTATGAATCTTGGATCAAAAGAGTTGAGGGTGCAGAATGTTCGCACCGTATGTAAGTTTTCGTGTATTTTTCTTGAGGAATTATTAGGGTTGCCACCTGACCGTAAGGTAGAGTTTGGCATCGAGGTCTTTGCAGATACGGTACCGGTATCTATTGCTCCGTACCGCATCGCTCCGAAGGAATTGAAGGAGTTGAAAACGTAGTTTCAGAAGTTGCTTGACCTTGGGTTCATTAGACCCAGTATCTCACCATGGGGAGCGTTGGTGTTGTTTGTTAAGAAGAAAGATGGTACGTTGTAGATGTGTATAAATTACCGGCAGCTGAATAAGTTGACAGTAAAGAATAAGTATCCCTTACCGCATATAGATGACCTATTTGATCAGTTCAGGGGAGCCTCAGTATTTTCCAAGATAGATTTGAGGTCAGGGTAAAGGAGGTGGATGTGCCCAAAACAGCCTTCCGTACGAGGTACGGGTATAACGAGTTTCTTGTGATGCCGTTTGGTTTGACCAATACACCAGTTGCTTTTATGGATATGATGAATCGAGTGTTTCATGAGTTTTTAGACCAGTTTGTGGTTGTGTTTATCGGCGATATCCTTGTGTACTCTCGTACCGAGAAGGATCATGATAGACATTTGAGAATTGTGCTCCAGACGTTGTTGGCTAATCAACTTTATGCTAAGTTAAGCAAATGTGAGTTTTGGCTTAAGGAAGTTGTGTTTCCCGGGCATGTTGTGTTGGCTGAAGGAATACGTGTCGATCCGCATAAGGTTGAGGCTATAATGAGTTGGAAGAAGCCCAAGTCGGTGACGGAGGTGAGGAGTTTCCTTGGTTTGACGGGTTACTACCGAAGGTTTGTGGAAGGGTTCTCCAGTTTGGAAACTCTGTTAACAAAGTTGCTACAGAATGATGTTCGGTTTGAGTGGACAGGAGATAGGCAGTGAGCTTTTGAAAGGTTGAATGAAGCATTGACGCAAGCTCCAGTTTTGGTTCAACCAGAATCAGGGAAGGAGTTCGTTGTTTACAGTGATGTGTCGTATGTTGGGCTTGGTTGTGTGTTGATGCAGGAGGGTAAGGTAGTGGCGTATGCCTCTAGGCAGTTGAAAGTGCATGAACGTAACTACCTTACTCACGATCTCGAGCTTACTGCGGTGGTGTTTGCATTGAAGATTTGGAGGCATTATCTTTATGGTGGGAAATGTGTGGTTTATATGGATCATAAGAGTTTGAAATATCTGATGACACAGAAGGAGATGAATCTTAGGCAACGTAGATTATTGGAGTTGTTTAAAGATTATGATCTGGCCATTGAGTATCATCTGGGGAAAGCCAATGTTGTGGCGGATGCTTTAAGCAGAAAAGCGACTGTGGAGTTGAGAGCCATGTTTGCTCGGTACGGCTAGGCATTTTCAGGCTTGTGGGATCGGTATAGGCCTTGTGCGTTTCGATACGCCTAGGCATATTTGGCCAAGCGTAACGATACGGGTATAGGTGTTTCTGTATGAGTTTTAGCCTCTGGAATTCACTTTTTCAACTCGAACCCGCGTACCGGAACACTTGAGGAGCTGTATCAGTACGGTTTATAACATTTCAAAAGTTAGGTAATTCACTTAGGCATATCGATATTGTATGGTGGCGTATCGAAACGGGGTGTTTCAAACCGTATCGGTACGGCTTACCTGTATCAGTACGGATGGTTGTTATTTCTGTAAATGCCACTTTGGGGCAGTTTGTCATCTTACATTTTAGTCCCTAAATCTTGTCAATGCAATTGCATGTGATAGAATGATCGGATTGAGCTGAATTTTGAAAGGAAATATTGGAACCTGACTAATTAAAGGTCGGTAACTTAAAAGTGAGCTTTAATCTTGAAATTTTTTGTATTTGCAATTTGGTCCCTAAATTATAAATATGATCAATTGGATGTCAAATTGATGCCCAATTGAGTTGGGGTTACACCTGATGTTTGCATGAACATGTAGGATTAATAATTGGCATCTAGATAAGATAAAAAGGAAAAAAAGGACTGGGTTTTGTTGTATCTCTTCGGTTTGCTACGGCAAACCTAATGTAGCCTTCTTGGTTCGGTTGGGCGTCTAGGCCGGGTCAAGGGGTTTACAGGTAAAATCATAGATTTTCACCCATGAGGTTGTGGGTTTAAACCCCATGCTAAGCATTTTCTTTGTTCTTTAATTTTTCTTTCACCATGCTAAGTCCAAGGCTATTCAAATCTATTTACTAGGTTTTCACCTTTTTGACCACTTATGCCAATTTTTACCAAATTACGCTTTTACCAAAAGTCATTTTAAGCATTCTCATAACATGTATAGCATTCACATATCAAAAGGTATACAAGTGACTGTTACCACAACTATGCCACCATTCTAGGAGCATGTAAGGGAAGTAAACATTACATTCACCCTTGTAAGACTTGCCAAAATCTTCAAAAAGGTTGTTCGATCTCCCAACCACTTTGCTTAACATGAAAATGCATAAAGATGAATGCATTAGGCATACTTTGCCTAGTAAGGTAGTCACAACAACACCAAAAGTACAATATGAATTCAAATCCATGCTTAAGCAATATTTTCATGGCATTTCATCATTGTTCAATATCAATGGAACAAGTTCAATATCATTGGTTCCTTTATTTAATATCAATAATTCATATAGATCAATAATAACCCTTGGATCGATCAAGATAGTGCATAGGCAGATTTCTACGCCTCGCCAAATCAATAAAGGTCTAATCTCTCAGCCTCGCCAATTGACCAACACAACATCCCTTCGCATCGCCAATATAAAGGCCGTAGCCCAATGAATGTAGTTCACACGTACCAATGAGCACATAAATCCTATGGCATGCCAATTGTATCCAATGTCCACTCGAATCCAAGATTCGGTAATTTAGGCCAATATTTAATACATTATCAATATCAATAGGTTCAATGATTCAATAACAATATGTTGACCCTTAGGTGCATTTCAATGATTCGGTAAGTTCGATAACAATAGTTGGCTAATAACAATATGTTCAATAATTCAATGAAAATGGTAATAGTTCAGTGGTCAATATCCAATGATCAATAACAATATAATGATTTTTTCAATGGCATGTCAATGGTCAATATTCAATGATTCGATGATAATAATCAATACTCTATAGTTCAATGACAATGTTCGATGCTCCATGATTCAATGACAATATTCAATATTCAATGACAATAATCGATATTCAATGTTTCAATAGTTCAATAAGAAAGCTTACCGAAGCTTACCAATACACCCTCCAAAAGGGGTTCGATGCAATGACCTTATTATTAATGTTAGCAATAATATATTCAATAAAAATGAAATAGGGAAAGGCGCCTAGCCTAATCCCGAGACTTCGACTACTCTCATCTTGATTTCCGTAGCTTATAAGGCTCTCAGATTACAATTCTATTGCCTTTAGCTCTAGTAGGATATGGTGGTTGATCTTCCAAAGCTTGAGCTAGGCCAAAAATTAGGGAAATTGTTACAATCATAATCAATGATTCAAAATCAATATCCAAGCTTAATAAATCTTGTAGACAACATTAGTTCCATGGAATTAAGCCTATAACACATGGGTTCAAACTTTGAATTTCAAGACCTAATCTTGAAATTAAGCTTCAAATATCAATGGAATCAACGTATTGTTTGAGGGGTTTAACTCACCAATCCAGGAGCTTTAATTTGATATTTTGAAATCAAAGAAACTCTAAGGATTGAAGTGAGGTGCTAGCTTGAGCTAGAGCTTGAAGATGACATTGGAAGTGCTTACTTCTACTTTAGAAAAGTTTGTAGAAAAGATGAAGAGAATTGAGAGCTATCCTCGGTTATCTAATGTCAAATTTTGTTTTTATCTTTTCCCTACTAGCCATATAGTCTTTCTTTCTTCAATAATAGGTTGTCTCCCAAGCATCCAATAGGAAGCTTTCCTAGCTTGGGAGGTTTTCTATTTAGGAAATAATAAAATCCCTTTTTAATATATTATTTTTCCAAAGCCATGACCAATTGTCATTTTTATGACAGTTTCAAATTGCTTCACGTGAGTTTAGCCAAGCAAGGAGGTGACTCACACCTCAACATGGCATAATTATGAGGGTGGTCCCTTAACCTTTCAAACTTTACACTTTTGCCCCCAAACTTTCAGTTTTTTCAATTTAGTCACTAAATAACTTATAATTCTTTCAAAAAGGTCCAAAGTCAATAATTAAACTCAATTGAAGTTCATTTCATTACAATTGAGTACAATAAAGGAGTTAATACATTGATTGGACTATTTTGATACAAAATTTCTGATCACCGAAACCTAATTCAGATTAGACCAATTTTTGGGGTGTTACAATACCTTTCCATTGATATGGCAGCGTGTATGAAAGATATTCTCTCATTGCTGGTCACCTTGCACCATTTGTGTATTTAGACTCCTCTTCACAACGAGCACTTCTCTTTCAGCGAGAGGGTTTAAGTCTTCATCATCTTCATTTATGGCATCAACTTTTTCTTTTTCTAATTCGAATTCAATCTAGGCACTTCCTCGAATCACCATAGTATGCCTATTTGGGCACTAACTAGCTACATGTCATCTTCAAAGACATTTGAAGCATTGAATATCTCTGGATCGATTTGGTGTAGCTTGTGGCTTTCATTTGTTCTTGTCAACAGTCTTGTTGGGTTTTCAAGTCCCAACATTTTCCTTGAACTGATTTGGTTTGTATGGAGCTTTTGGAGCAATCTGTCCCCATTTAGAATTCTGACTCCATTTAGAAGTAGAAGAGTTATTTCAAGACGTACCTTTACATTTAAATTGTTGTTCCACCTTCATAGCCAAGTGAACCAATTCTTCTAAGTCCACATAGTATTGCAAATCCACGATGTCGGATATGTCTTGATTTAGACCCAAAATAAACCTTGCCATAGTATATTTAGTGTCTTCCTCCATATTTTCTCGTATCATTGCCATCTCCATCTCTTTAAAATAATCTTCCACACTCATGTTCCCTTGTTTGAGGTTCTGGAGCTTTTGCATTAATTCTCAATGATAGTAGGCTGGTATGAACCTTTTTCTCATTATGCCTTTCATTTTCTCCCACGTGGACACTGGACGTTCTCTATTTCGTCGTCTATTCATGGTTAACTGGTTTCGCCAAACTATTGGATAATTAGTGAATTCAATAGATGCTATTTTTACCTTCTTTTGCTTGGAGTAATTGTGACAATCAAAGATGTGTTCGATCTTCTGCTCCCACTCAAGATAAGCCTCTGGAACTATTTTTCCTTGAAATGGCAGAATATTCATCTTTATATTTGCAAGGTTATCATCAAACCTTTCTTGAATCATCCGATGTGAGCGTTAATTTTGTACAACGGCGGGTCGTTCGTTGTCGTCCACAATCTGCTCAATCTCCTCTTCTTGGACGCCCTGTCCTGGGTTACCTTGCGCTAGAACGGTTGGGGCTCCCACAGATATCTCTTCAAGGCCGTCAATCCGCTCTTGTATGGACTCGAGTTTCTGATCCATAAGTTGTCCTAATTCTCGAACAAGTGCTTAAAACTGTAGTCTCAGGATTCCTCCTATTTTTCCTTCATTAGACTCCTTTATATTCTTATCTGCGTTCATGGCTCCCTGTTTACTTCAAAAGGAAAAGAAAGAGGAAAAATAAAAAGAAAAAATCTTCTCGTTCTCTTCGGCTTTTACCCTCGGATGTACTCACTATCTCGTGCCTTTTACTGCTCTTTTTATCTCAAAAGTTCTTGAATCAAACTTACTCAAAATCCTCCAAAATACTTGTTGAATCGGCTGCAAAATAAATGTTAAGGTTTGGAAAGATATGGTGTATAAGGTAGGCTTAGAAGAAAAGGCTTACGGTTCAAAGTTAGAATATTGAAACGAAGCAATAACAATTCAGAAACAAGGAAAAAATGTATCAACCCTTGTTATCGATTTGCTTTCTCTTTTTTTAATCTCTTTTTTCACAATAATTCTTTTTTTTCTCTTTTTTAACAGCAAAACACAAAGGCTTACTTGATTTAACCTAAGATCTGATTACCATCTAATGTGATCTCGTCTTGGAATTTACCAAGATGCTTGATTTGCCCGATCGTAAATAAAGTAATTTTGTATTGTAAGACTTGCAACGGTTTCGAATGGTTTAAAGGATGATGGTGTGTAATGATATAAAAAGTGATGAGAATAAAGATTCTAGATTTTTGGATGGTTAATGTGATCGATGGTGGTGGTAGAATTGGATGATGGAAGATGAATAGTAGTTTATGACTTGAGAATTGAACCAATACTAAAAAGTGTGACCCGAACCCTATAATAGTCTCTAAACAAAACAAGGATCTTGACCCACTAGTTAAGTAGAAATAGGAACCAAAGATATCAAAGGTTTTGATACAACAAGCAGAACTTGAAGGATCGATAAAGTTCTCAAAAGAACGAAAGAGATAAAACTCTCAGTTTTTCTGAAATCAAAGTTGTATCTTACAATTGAAATATCAGCCTCTATTTATAGGCTTTACAAAATGAAGTGATAAGCCAACATTCCTAGGGTGGCATGAAGGGATAATGAATTTTAAAAAAAACCTTGAAATGTATGCCTTTGTTGCCCAATGTAATCATAAGCAAGCATGTCAATTTCCATGTAAATGTAAGCAAGCAAGTAACAGGCAAGCACTTCTCTAGAATTGTCGTCCATTATGAACGTAAGCAAGCATGCCAATTTCCATGTGAACGTAAGCAAGCACCTCCAAAGCTAAGCAAGCATCTCAAGCAAGCACCTCTCTAATAGTTACAATTCTCTAAATCGCCCTAATGATGTGTCTATTCATTGTCCTTGCATAACACATGTAAATACGAGAAATATGATCAGAAATAAACAAGGTAGTATGATGCATGCTAAATATAATAAATATATGTTATATTATTCAAAAAACTCTAGTGCTGGTAAAATAAACAATAAACAACATAATAGAAACATGTGCACAATAAAACTATAATAATCAAATGGAACATATACATCAAAAAAAACATGCAACACGTTGCATGGACTCCCTTTCACGTTGCATGAATCTTCCACATTGCAGGGTATTAACTCAACTTTGGCAGCTTCAAAAATCTTCTATGCATGATTGCACTTGTTGCTGGCCACATCTCTAAATTTCTTGGCCCTTGCACGAGTAATGGGGCCTAAGGGAAATTTCTCTGGGTTCAATTGTGGTGGTGACGCCATGATCTCATCATCCATCATCGTGGTATTCTTGTTGTGGAAGATACTACGCTGACAACAATAAAAGATGATCTCCCTAATTGTGACCACGTTGTAGAAGTTCTCAGTATTGCAGTACATCTTAAATGGCAAGTTGAATCCTTAGATCTTGCTCATCGGTCAATTCTTACTTTTAAACCATCTATAGAAGAAGCTCCTACTATGGAACTCAAGACATTGCCAGCTAACCTCAAATATGTACTCATCGGGGATGCATAAACACTCCTAGTCATTGTTTCTGCAACTCTGGACGTAATACAAAAAGCTAAGTTGCTAGATATTCTAAAGCGACACAAGCATGCTATTGCGTGCACAATTGCTTACATCAAGGGCATTAGTCCATCCTTTTGCATTCACAAAATTAAGCTGGGCGATAAGAACAAACAGTCCATTGAGCTGCAAAGACGATTGAATGAAAAGATAAAGAAAATGGTAAAGAATGAGATCCTTAAATGGTTGGACGCATGTATTATCTATGCTATTTCTAATAGTACATGATAAGTCCAGTCCACCGCATCCCTAAGAAAAGTGGTATTACTGTGGTTCGTAATGATGCTAATAAGCTGATACCAACTCTTATCCCTATTGATTAGCGCGCCTCAATGCAACCATAAGGAAAGATCATTTCCTTCTTCCTTTTAGTGATCAGATATTGGATAGACTTACGAACAATGAGTATTATTGCTTTTTTAGATGGATTTCTGGCAACAATCAGATTGCTATTGCATCTGAGGACCAATAGAAGACTACTTTCACGTGCCCATTTGGGATATTTGCTTTTTGACGCATGCATTTTGGTCATTGCAATGCACCTACCGTATTTCAAAGGTGCATGATGGTAATATTCTAAGATATGATTGATAATTCTCTCAAAATATTTATAGACGATTTTTTTATATACAAGAATAATTTCAACCACTGCATCAAAAATATGGAGAAGGTATATTGCAGTGATGTGAAGACACTAACCTGGTTTTGAACTGAGAGAAATGTCACTTCATGGTCACTGAAGGAATTATGCTAGGCCATAGAATTTTGAAGGTTGGAATTGAGGTTGACAGGGCCAAAGTAGATGTTATCGAGAAATTACCACCACCAACAAATGTGAAAGGTATCTGCAGTTTCTTAGGCCACGCCGGGTTCTATAGGAGATTATCCAAGATTTCTCAAAGATTACCAAGCCTTTATGTCTACTGTTGGAGCAAGAAAGAAAATTTATTTTTGACGATGCATGTTTGGATGCATTCAACAAAATCAAAGCACAGCTTGTGAATGCACCAATGGTTGTTGCACCCAACTGGGAGCAACCATTTGAGCTTATGTGTGACACAAGTGATTTCACCGTGGGTGCAGTATTGGGACAAAGCAAGGATAATGTATTTAATGCAATCTATTACGCGAGTAAGACTCTTACTGAAGCTTAAATTAATTATACTACTACTAAGAAAGAGTTATTAGCTGTAAATTTTACTTTCGATAAATTTCATTCTTACCTTGTGGGAACAAAAATTAATATTTTTACTAATCATTTTGTGTTGAGATATCTCTTTGCAAAGAAATATGTGAAACCAAGATTAATCCACTAGATCTTATTGTTGTAAGAGTTTGATATTGAAATTAAAGACCGTAAGGGGTCAGAAAATCAAGTTGTCGATCACCTCTCAAGGTTAGAAGCTGACAATGAAGACGTCAATAAGTTACAAATTATTGATGCATTTCTCGATGAAAAGCTTTTTGTTGTGAATGTAACACTATGGTACGCTGATATAGTGAATTATTTGGTTTATGGAAAGACTCATGTTGGTATAAGTGGGTACACAAATGCTAGATTTCTTAGAGATGCTATGAAATATCATTGGAATGAACCTTACTTGTTCAAGGTTTGTAATGATAATATAATTCGATATTGTGTCCCTGAGGAAGAGATGGAATCTATTCTACAGCATTGTCATAACGCTTCTTATAGAGGGCACTTTGGTAGAATGAGAACGGCTGCAAATTCTTACAATCCAGATTTATTGGCCGACTTTGTTTAAAAATGCTCATGAGTTCTTTCAATGCTACGACAGATGTCAACGCACCGGATCCATATCTAGGAGAAATGAGATGCCACAACAGCCAATAATGGAAATCGAGCTATTTGAAGTTTGGGGATTAGATTTTATGGGTCCTTTTCCTAGTTCTTTTGGAAATCTATACATTTTGGTTGTGGTTGATTATGTGTCAAAATGGATATAAGCCGTCGCAGTGCCTAAAGATGATGCAAAATAGTATTAAAGTTCTTTCACAAACACATACGCACTCATTTTAGAACACCAAAAGCATTTATCAGCGATCAGGATAAATATTCTACTGCAACCAGGTGGTTGCTATGTTGAAACGCTACGGAGTAAATCATAGACTAGCCACAACGTATCATCCTCAATCGAATGGATAGGAAGATGTGTCTAATCGTGCAATAAAATGTTCAGGAAAAGATTGGTCCTCTCATTTAGATGATGCATTATGGGCTATACGTACTGCATACAAGACTTCATTAGGTATGTAACCATATTAATTGGTGTTTGGAAAATCTTGTCATCTGCCAGTAAAGATGGAGCACAAGGCTTTGTTGGCTCTTAAGCAAGTTAACCTTGATTATGAGGCAACAAGAAAGAATTGTTTGCTAGATATTACTGAATTAGAGGAAATTTGACGCAACGCTTATAAAAGTGTCTCTATTTACAATGACAAGAGTAAGCGCTGGCATGATAAGATAATTTTTCATCGACAATTTGAAGATGGACAATTGGTTTTGCTATTCAACTCTAGATTGAAACTGCATCTAGGGAAATTAAGATCACGTTGGTCTAGACCTTTTGAAGTTGTAAGAGTATTTCCACGTGGTGTTGTCACAATTCAAGATACAAAAGGGAGAACTTCATTCAAAGTCAATGGTCAACATTTGAAACTCCATTGTGGTGACTTTGACCCGGGAAATATTAAGACCGTTAAATTGGTTGATTTTTTTTTTGAATTTCTCTTTAATTGCCTTATTAGGTTTAGATTTTATTTTCTTTGTTTTTATTTTAATCTCCTTTATTTCTTTTTACAAAATAAAAAGAAGAAGAAAAGAAGAGCAAAAAGAAGAAGAGAGGCTTTACCTCCTCCTCCCATGAGCTAGAAAACTGAGTTAGTTTTATTTTAGTTTTTGTAGGCATTCATTTCATGTAGTATAATTCTATTTTTTATCCTTGTCACTACATTCACATTCTTATTGTATAAGCATATAGTTGTAATTGCATTGCATTCATCATTGTAACTGCATTTTGTAATTGCATTTTGTCATTGCATTCCTTCATTCCATTTTGTTTTATTTTGCATTAGGGATAATGCAACCTTTAAGTTTGGGGGTACAAGCCTAGGAGTTGAAACACACCCCTATTTCAAAAATTTCAAAAAAAAAATCTATACAAATGCAAGGTTCTTGTGTTATAAAATTCTCCTACTTGCATTCAATGTATAAATCTTGAATTGTTCTGATCTTTAATAAGTCTGTTGGATATACATGATGGATAATTGCATCCCCTAGCTCTGCATTGGTATATCTGTTGGTTTGATTAGGGAATATCTTGTATCATTCTTTTTGTTTTTGATGACCTTCACCTGTTGCAGTATGTGTGATATATACATATATTTGTATATCTTATAAATAAAGGCATTTCAATGTGAGTGCAATGAAATAAATAAAGTAGCTTTAAGGGGGAACACTCATCTGCATGCGTTAGAAAAAGGAATTTGGCCAAAGGTTGTCGCCGCATGAGTATGTGATGTTACAATAAAGTACCTTCTGAGGGTTCGTTGCACAACATCTTACTTCTCAGGGCTTAGGGTGCATCCATTGTTCGATATCCTTCGCTACACAAAAAAAGAAAGAAGAAAAAAATAAAAATAATATATATGATATTATGTGTACTGCTAAATAAATGGTGATAGGAGAAATGAATCTAAGATGTTAGGGATGATGTTAGGTATTCTCGAATTTCTAGCTTATTTATTGATTTGGAGATTGGTTATGCACTCATCCTTCTTGTCAATGCATCAGATTTACTGATTGGTTAAAATAATTCAAGTATCTAGAATGCTTTCAATCTTTTGTTGGACCTTGCTATTTTGAACTTTGCTTAAGGACAAGTAAAAACTCAAGTTTAGGGGTGTAATAGCTCTTTAAAGAGCATCGTTTTTTTTCAAAAAAAAGAGCATGGTTTTTGCCTCGACTTATAGGTCTTATTGTCCCCACAATGACATTCATTGCATTATTTCTGCATTTTTCGCGTCTATTTCTGCATATTTCTAACTTAGTTTCAATGTCTCGTATTTTGTATATTTTTGCCTATTTTTGCCTTGTTGTCGATGCAATACTAATGTCCCTGCAAAGGTTGTTTTCACCATTGCAGCCAGTTTGACACTGCATCTGCCAGTTGTCCAGTCTGCTTGAGGATAAGGATGAATATGCCAGTTGTCCATTCTGTTACAACAAATTTGTACGACGCTGAGCACGCAAATAACCTGCAGGACATGTGTCTTTCCTCGTGTGGCCTATTTAAAGACTATTTTGGAGGAAAGAGAGAGTCACTCTATTCTTATTTTCACATCATCTTCAACCTTCTAAGCTTTTATCATCCTCCCATGGCGGCTTAAGCTTATTTTCTAGAGATCCAAGGTGAAGTAAGGCATATCTATCCAAGGAAATGAGGTGTCGAGGGCTAGATCGAGGAAATATCTTTTTATCTTCATAAACTTCTTTTTATTTTGATGTTGTTTCAGAGATTTACTTGTATTTGTGCTTGTATTGACTATGGTTTAATTTTCTGGAGCTTGTTGAACTTATTTAAACTATTTTCTTAGGTTAATATATCTCAGTGTTAGTTTTTTCTTAAGCTTTAATTGTTGGATTTGATTTTTGTTTTGCATGAGAGTGTTAAAACAAAGTCACTGACATTGATGGATGCAATGATGGGTCAGAGTAATGAGTTCTTTTAGCGAAAGTTGTTTGGATGCAACGAAAGTTGGTCCACTCATTCAAGGGGCCTTGGAATCGACTTACAATGAAAGTTGATGCCGGTCTTCGTACCTGAGTCGATAGTTGAAGGTTAAATGGAAGTTAACACTCAAGCTGATAACTGCATCACTGATTAAACCAATCCTTAATCCTCAAAGTGCACTTGATCTTTCATCCGAGCTGAGCCAAGGAGATCCAGGATTTATTCTCATTATTCTCTATCTTTTATTACTCTATGTTATTGCTACCCCATTAAATCATTTACTCTTTTTTATATAACTATTGCAACCACCATTTGCGTAACTGGTTGAGTAGATTAGAAACAAATCACGGTGCTTTCTTCTTTAAAAATTCCATTAAAACCATCATCACCATTGTTACAGCACTAAATCCTGCCAATAACTTGGTATGTCGCTTGCATCAGATTTGAAGAAATTTAATCAAGCACAATTTATCATGGTAAACTAAATGTGATTTGTTGAGGCCAACCTTTGCCTGCAAACAACAATGTTTCAGGCTACATACATACATATATATTGATGTAATAGTGTCCGTCGAGATGCTTACCAGCCATCTCGGAGATTCTGGTATGAAACAGAGGCCGACAAACAGGAAGACGCATGGCACAAGTCCTTCAAAAATCAAAAACCAACATTTAGTGTTTAATAATCCTTTATGTTTTTCGGATTTGAATTTTGATCCAAAAATCTTGAAGGGTTATTAGGATTACCGGTTAGAGCCGGTGCCCTCCATGGTATGATTGTTCCTATTAAGAATGCAACTGATGAACCAGTAACAATCATGAGCTGCAATGAAAAGAAATGGGATTTAAACGACAATGTGTCGGCCGGCATTCTAGGAAATATCCCGATAGTGAATATCAGTTGCCTTTAAATCACTGCATTCAATTCTACCGAGCTCTCTAACCTGATTCAATGTTGTGAGCGCTCTGGGATTCTTTAGTGCTATATCAGCTATGAAGATTGGAACCTGTTTCTTTAGTAGGAAAATTATTAGCAACTTTAATGTATTCATCAAGAAATGCATATTTTCTCAGGGAAAATATATACCACATATGAGAAAACTCCAATGCCATATCCAGTGGAAAACCTTCCAATATCCAGTGAAAGAGCGCCCTGCAATGCAAATTTGGATACTTTTTATCCAATGTAAATCCTAAATTCTCTGAGATGATGAGCACCAGGTGAAAACCTTTGAGAAATAAACAGCAAGCCATCCAGTGATGCATTAAAGTTGCAGAAACTTAGTACAATTATAATTTGCAATATTTTTTCAATTTAATTCTAAAAACATATACATAACATACCCATTTTCGACCGATCTTGTCTGCAATCGGACCACTAGTGACAGCACCAAGCATTGCACCAATGGTTAAGATAAAGCCAAACGTTGAAAACTGAAAAAAAAAATTAATAACAAGTTAGTGATGGTTGGAAAACAGTCATTGAAACCCGAAAATTCGTGGTTTTTTTTAATGGAATTTTTATAGAAGAAAGCATAGTGATTTATTTCTAATCTACTCGACCAGTTATGGAGGAAAAACAAAGCAAGGAAAGAAGAAGAAAATAGAGGAAAAAAGAAAGTTAATGTGCCACATCAGCGTTTTTTAACGGAAGTTAACGGGAGACCAAAATGAAAGCAGACAAAAAGTTGGGTGACCCCAATGAAAATTTTAAAAGTTCATGACCAGAATGAATGCGCCCTAAAAGTTCAGTTATCACTAGTGTACTTTGCCCTATTTTTAAAATTATTAGGGACGGAAAGAATATTTACAGCAATATGTTAATTGATATTTCATATACTCCATTTGTAAAATTTTAACTCGAAAAACTAAATTATTTATCCAATTTTATTCAAAAACTAAATAAATCAAATAAATTAACTTGAAAGTTAAACAATTATTTATCTCGTTTTAATATTTTGAAATTTTAATGATTTCCTAAATTATTATTTTTAACTTAAATATTAAATAAGTTATCGAACTTTCAATCAAAATCAATTATGTCCCTAAACTCGGCAAAAAAAACCAATTATGCCCTCGAATTCGGTTAAAAAATCAATTCAACCCCTCTGCTACAGCATCATCCCACATGTACTGACACATCATCATCGTGGACCGCCAAGTCAGCATTGTAACGGTCAACGTCGGTCAAAGGGTAAATTTAATTCAATTCGCGAACTGCAGAACCTAATTGAGTATTTTTTTCAAAGAGGGGTTGAATTAATTTTTTTTATCGAACTCGAGGCAAAAATACTCCTTTAGCTTAGATTTTTTTATCGGTCTCTATTAAAAAATAAAATCATGGTTCGTTTCTCGACATTAAATATTTTCAGAGCTTACACAATACAACTAAAACTAAAGTAAAATTGGTGAGTGAAAACATAGGTAAAGATGATGAACCTATAACATAAAAGGTTTTTGAAGTCAATTTCAAATTTAAAGATTGAATTAGTGCCTAATTATCTTAATTTTAAAATTGGTAGATGTTATATTCCTTAATAAATAAATAATGAATAATATTTGTTGAACTTAACTATATTCATTTATTATCATTTATAATCACCTTAGGATTATCATCCTAACTCTTGAAGTATAGGATAATTTCCCTCTCAACCACCAACAAAAGAGGGTATATTTTTCTTTCCCAGTAGGTCTAAGGTGGAGAAGGATTATTTTCTTCTCTTCTCTCGATATAAAAGCACCACATTTCAATCTCGAAATTTTTTTTAAGAACAAGTTTAATGTCACTATGACCAATGACTTTTTGTCCAAATTAAAAGGAATGAACTGTTTATTATCGCTGCGAACCACTAGGTTCACTCCCCCTTTTATTGGACATCAATAATAATGTGATAAACACAATTCATTATTTTTTTAATAGTATTAAGGTGATTATAATATAATATATATTTATATTTTTTTTAACCTTTTGTTAAGGTATACACACATGACAGACAAAACTAATAAAATTTAAATGTTCTAAAATGAATATATCATATTTTCTACTTGTTAGGTTTTGATATATAAAACTTTTACAATCAAAAGAGAAGAGCATAGAGATTCTAGCGCTTTAGAAATAAATTCGAAGAATTATGTATCAAGAAAATGATATATTATATCATTGAAATAAAGTCATACTAGAATAACATATGTAACACTTGTCCACCGCTTCATACGAAGAAAAACACGAATAAGAAGGCGCATGTCATGTCACGGAGCCACCATTTATCATTCGTGGAAATGGGACTGCAACGTTAGACCTACTAGTTTCTCTCAAAATGGCTTTGAATCTAACTTAAGTGGGCATCGAATATATGCACACACAAATTAGGCAAGCATTGTATTTGGAGCAGGTGAACCGATTTTTTTCGAAGCACAATGTGCTGTGGCTTATAGCTAGTCTGCTGGCTAGGTGTCTTTATTGTCCTAAAATAGCGCAAGTGCTTGGCCTTTATGGTGGAGTTTTTTTTAGTACGAGACATAAATAAAGTATCGAAAATGAGCAAAAGATTTCTATTCAAAGTTTCCTGTAATTCAAATGTTCCACCATCCATCGTTCCGTATTAGTGACATTAATTCAATGCTGCCAATCACACGTTAGAAGCATAAGTAAAAACCTTTGCCCTTTATTAATCACTTTTTGTTTTTCTTTAATTAACCACACGGAAAGTTTAAGGCAGCCTCTTGAAAGTTGAAACTAAGCCCAAAATGGCTCCGAACATTGCTCGGAGAAGAGTGGGAGACAATGAAAAACAATGAAAACCATTCATTATATATGAATATATCCTATAAATATCATCTGTTAGTTCTAAACAGCTTTAAACAAGTAAAAAAAGGCAGCTTTTTTTTACCATGATCCTCCTCCTAGCACTCCATTGGTCCAATATCCAGCTGAATTGCCTTGCTCCTTGTTTTGATAAACTTCGTTAGTGCTTGTTGAAATCGGTTTCATTTCACCAAAAGGGAAGAAAACCCTTCCACCTTCATTGTCTTGAATACCATGGACGCCTGCACCTCGGTTTTCAAGTCCATCGATCGAAAAACTAAGGGTTGGTTTGTAGTCTTGCATGGAGAACCCATTTGAGTAAGGTGTAGTAGTCGAGTCTGGTGCTGGTGCTGGTGCTGAAACGAAAGAATTCAATCCTCTATATGTCATTCCAGTCTTAAGCAGTTCCAAAGCCGAAGCCGAGGAGTACTTTTGCTGGTGATCATGACTCGGTTGTTGCATACCAGTGAAACCCAGGTTAAGATCTTGTTGACCATTATGGAGCTTAGGGTTTTGAGAAGACAAGACCGAGAAACTGTTTGGCTTTAGATCTGAGACTTTGTCTGAAGAAGAAGAAGAGTTTGTTAGTAAAGATCTTCTGTTCTTTCTGGAACCACCTCCGACAGGAACATTCCTGAGAGAGCCACCTTCAGTCCAGTACCGTCTGCAAGTCTTGCAGAAGTATCTTGGCTGCGTAAGGCTGTAGTTGTTGTAGTAACAGAACTTGGTGTTGGTGGAGTTACATCGACGGCAGTTCAACTGCTCCGGTGGTTTTGTTTTTTTCTCTAACATCGGTCCCCTTGTGTTAGGAACCATCTCTTCCATGGGCTTCACTACACCAAAATCCTGAAAACCCTGGATATATATCAAGACAAAAGAACCAGACATATTGCTTGAAACATAAGAGAGAGAAACAAGAACATACGCAAATTAATACCCAGTAATAACAAATAAAACCTTTTTCCATCTCTTTATCAGTCATCAAACAGAAAAAAGTGAAACCTTTTCCAAGATGAAATCGGCCTACCTGTGACCATTTAGCTGCATCCATCAATTCACAGAGCGGGAGAATTAACTTTCCTTTTGTTTGTGGGCAGCTGGCTTTATGTGTTGGCTTTCACTTTATCAAGGATGAAAAAGAAGATGAAGAAAAGAGAGGAGGCTTGGGGTTGTTGACAACATTAATTCTCTTTTGGTCTTATTTTAATATGAAGAATCTCTGCTTCAATCTTATTGTAAGACTGGTGTTTGTATATATATTTGTTTATTTGGATGTGGGTGGAATGATGAGTGTGTGGGTTTCTGCTTTTTGACCTCATAATGGGAAAGGTCCTTATTCTTGTTCTTCACCTGTTACTTTTTTTAGTTAAAAGATCCTCCACGCTGCTCCTCCTACCTTTTCAAAAGCAGTTCCTTTCATTTGCTCGCAGATAAAGTAGTCTATGATTTTACCATTTCCTTTCTTAAAATAATTTCAATTGTAGGGATGACAAAATTGTCGGTCCCGACTTAACTCGGTGTGTTCCGACCCGACTCAATTGGGTATTTAAAAATATAAAATCGAGGCGGATTCGGGTATGTATGAAAATTTTCCGCCCCGCTCCGTCCCGGTATTTTATTATTATTATTATTTATTTTTATAAAAATACTACTATATATAAATATTTTTAGGAGTTTCAAGTTATTTTTTTAGTTTGTGTTTATCATAAATTTTTATTAGATATTGTTCGAATTTTAACATAACTGATTCTAAAAGTCAATGGTCGAGTTTATTTTTTTAAATATGTATTTTTTTTCTTTATACGAGTAATTTAATTAGTTTTATTTTATTTTTTATATAGTTTAAAGTCTGTAAAATTTATATTTTGTAAATATAATGGTCGTTAGATCGAATCTAACATTTATCGTCGACGAAATTTAATATATTTTTTTACATTTTCGGGTCGAGTTGGGTCGGAATCGGGTTTAGGATTTATAAATCAGGGTAGAATTGATAAATTATTATTTTATTTCTGGAGCGGGGCGAGGTCGGATTATGAGATTAATATATCGGAGCAGGTTTAGGGCGGCCAAAAACCCGCCCCGTCCCGTTGTCGTCCCTAAGAATAGTAGACAGTTCTCAAGCCTTTGCTCTTCAACTTCTGAAAAATATTGGTGTTAGTTCATCAACCAAACAAAATATGAATTTTCAGTAGAAAATAACCAAGTTTTCATGGATAATTAAATACAAACATAAGTATTGAAATCCACCTTCAACAACTTTCGAGGAATGAAAATTGTTGATGGCATAGCAGAAGCTACCCAACTCTTTCTAAAGGGAAGAGAAATTTATTTATAAAACAAAGTTTGTAAAGAATAAAAATGAATGTTGATGGAGGGAGCCGACAAGGGGGAAAGGTCGGGTGGGGCCGAAATAATGCGATTTCAGTTTCCTCGAAACAACCATGGACTCGGAGAATCTCAGTTTCCTCTTCCAGTTTGGTTAAAAGATGGAAAGTCCCACGCAGTTTCACGTACATTGGAAAAATTATTAGATGGGTCTGATTAATCATATTATTTATAGTCGCATTTAATAATATTTTTTCATATTATTTTTTAAGGTGAATCTTTATCTCTTTCTTACATGTAAAACATAGGTAGTTATTTGGAAGTTAAAATAAGGTGAATAGACCTTATTTACTGGGATCATGGATGACATGGTGAGTCGAGTCCATATAATAATTTCTTAAATTAAAGACTTGACACAAGGATGTACAAGTGCTTTGGGTGGTTGTACTCCGTAAAATTTTAAATTCTCGTATGATTTAGATATTTTTTATATTTTTATGGCTTAATAACTAAATAAGTGCATAAACTATATCAGTGGCTCATTTTTTGTGCCTAAACTATTTTTCGCTCTAAGTATGTGCCTAAAGTTTCATTTCGATCATTTTAGGTGTTTAATCGTTAATTACCGTTACTTTTTTTAAAAAATATAATTTTTATTTATTATTTTATTTCTTTTTAAATTTAATTTATTTTTTAAACTTAATTTTTTTAAAAACCTTAAATTCCCAAAACTCACAAAATGACCCCAAAATTCGAAATCCTAACTTGCTCAGTTGATTCCGCCGCAGATGGTCACGTCGTCGCCCACCATATCCTTTGTTGGACCACCACGACCATTTCTTCAACCACCCATCACCATCAACCGATGATAAGTGTGTCGATTGACTTCCTAACGTCGAAAGAAGCCAAACTCGCGAAAAGGAAGCCAGTCAAAACACCTACCGTCAGTTATCGACGATAGATGATTGGGGTAAATGATCTTGGTGGTCCGACTATGGTAGTGGTGATCTTCGGCGAGGCAGCCAATGGTGACAACGACGACAATTTTCGTCGCACTTTGGGAATTTTAGGTTAGGGATTTTGGACTATTTTGTAAATTTTAAAACTATTAATTTTAAAAAAAATAAAATTTGAAATTATTTAAAAATTAATTAAGAGAAATTAAAAATTAAAAATGTCACGTATAACATTTTAATTGGCTAACAATTTTTTTAACAGTCAGCACCTAAAATGACCGAAATGAAACTTTATGCACCTATTTAGAACGAAAATTAGTTTAGACACCAAAAGTGAGCCACATGTATAGTTTGGGCACATATTTGGCTATTAAGCCATTTTTTATTGATATCTTTAAATTTTATAATTTTATGGATAATTATTTGATATATTAACCGTGAAAAAAAATTCACAAGCATGCTTCTAAGCTGTCAAGTATCTTTAGGGGCTCTAAACACTAAATACTAAACTTTAAACCACAAAATCTATTTTTAATCCTTAAAATCTAACCACAAACACTAAAATCCTAAAAACTAGACGATTGGTAAAACAAAATTTCTACCGCTCGTGCATAAAATATTTTTTCTAATGAATATAAAATATTTTTCCTAATTTCATACCCTAAATTTTTATATTTTATGAATTCACATCTTCTAATATAAAATATTAATCATACGTTCGTACACGCATCATTAAAACATTACCTATCCTTTTTTTTCTTTTTTAGTTGCCCTTCTGATTTCTCAAGATTTTGTTTGATTAATCTAGACCGACTCGCGTTATATACCTGATTTTAATAGTTGAGTCTTCTAATAATTTTGTTTTTCATACATAAGACCTTAAACTCGAGTGCTACGTATCCTTTCTTTTCCATGTCTATAAAACAACTTAAATGAATACAGTTATATGTATAATTCAGTAAACACGTGTGGGCATATGTATTATATATAATTTAAATGATGGTGATGAGAATTTGATTCTACATAATCAAAAAACAAATCTGTCTTTGAATTTCAAGTTTTAACCAAACTTTATTTCATTTTCTTTTTCCTTACAACAATGTGTTGTTTATAAAAGAGGGAATGTTTTGAAAGTAGTGGCGGCTCAAGGATCGAAAACGCTATATATAGTTTATTAAAATGTAACTTATAATTTTAAAAAGGGCTAAAGGCATAATGGCCTTAAAGTATACACTTTTTAGCGAGCGACCCTAAAAAAAAATTAGGGAGTTTTACCCCTAAACTATAAATCATGATCTCAGTTGTCTCATACAGTTAACTTTCGTTAAAATAATTTTATAGACCAATCAAAAGCACCACGCGTCATTAATAAATAAAAAAAATCAACTGACTTTGATAAGGGGTAAATTGCACGTTAAGTCTGTTAAAATTTTATTTTTGTTCAATTTAATCCTAAAAATCTTTATTTAATCCAAAATTGGCCCCAATTATTTTATAATTTAGTCCTAAAATCTATATTTAACCCAAAATTGACCCCTATTTTTTATAATTTTTATAATTTAGTCCAGTATTTAGAATATAATCATATCTTTGTTCAATTTAGTCTAAAAATCATTGTATAACTCGAAATTAACCCCATTTTTTCTAATTTTTTAATTTAGTCCAGTATTTTAAATATAATTATTTTTATTCAATTTAGTGCTAAAAATCTTTATTTAGGGTTAAATAAAGAATTTTAGGACTAAATTGAACAAAAATAAAAAGTTGATATACTTAACGTGCTATTTACCTATTTTATTAAAGTCAGTTGATTTTTTTTGTTTATTAGTAACATGTGGCATGTTCTGATTGGTCCATGATTTTTTTAACGGAAGTTAACGATAAGGGGCAATTCAGGTCACGATTTATAGTTTAAGGGGCAAAATGTCCCGAAAAATTCTTTAGGGAGCAACTCGATAAAAAGTGTATACTTTAGGGGGCCTTTAAGCCTTTTAAAATATATATGTTTATTAATATGTTGTGTATGTAGTATATTGATTTTTGAATGAAAAATAGGTCTAATTTTACTAAAAAATTATTAGTCTAAAACTAAATTTTTATTTTCCCTTATAATAATTTAACTTAATTCGTTTTGAACTTATTTTCTTGACCATGTATGATTATTCCTATTATGTTTGTCCAGAATCATAATGTTTGAAAGTATATAGATGCTTTGGTGGCTAACCCTAAAATAAAAGAAAATATTCTCATCGAGTGGTTGAGGTTTGATGGGTTGGAGTTGATTTGAATCACAAATTTGAACGTGTAAGACATGGATGGATGTGGCGGTGTACACGCCATTTCTCCTCATTTCGTCCGTTCATTTGTTCAGACTTCGCCCTCACAACCATCGTTATCATCACGCCAATAACAATGACCGAAACGCCCGTATTTTACTGCTTCAATGTTTCCAGGTTTGGCTTGCCCATCGGTTCTTGAAGTATTCAACGACTTTACTTGCAAGTTTAGTTTCATTAACTAAGTAATTGAACCTAACGAGTTATTCCGGTAAAAAATAAATGATATTTATTTTAAAAAATTTGAATTCAATCGTTTTGTCTATAAAATATATTTCTTATAATCAATTTTAGACTATTAAAAAAACAAATACATACATTATTATTACCTAATGTGTCTTATGCGTGTAAAAATTATATTTCGTTTTAGGTTTAAGGTCTAAAAAGCACTTAAACTTTTGGGGGAAATCAATTAAGCCCCTGATTTTTTTTCACCCAATTATGCACTTAAACCAAGAAAATGAATCAATGAAGCCCTTAAACTAAGAAATTGAATCAATTAAGTCTTTTGACCAATTTTGACCATTAAATCTTGATAGTTATTTTTCCTTAGATATTACTGGCACATGATATACTACAGTTCTATCATGTTGCATTTACAGATTTTTTTAAAAATATTATTTTTATAAATTTTACAATTTTTTAGGATTTTTAAAACTTTTAAAGATTTTTTTAAAAAAATAAAAAACCTGAAAATGTCAAATGGAAATAATGTGAGTCTATGACACAACGCACTGTGCCAACAAATAAGAAAACTTTCAAGAATTAATGGTTGAAATTGGTCAAAGTACTTAATTGATTCAATTTATTGGTTCAATGATTTAACTAGGTGTAAAAAATATTCAAGAACTTAAATGATTTTTTTAAGTTCAAGGACTTCTTACATCCTTAAGCCATTTTTTTTATAATGAAACATATCATTTATAACAAAATAATATGATTTTATACTTATTTATTAGGTGAACAGATTATTCTCTTATAATTCTTTTTTTAATAGTCTTGAGGTGATTAAAAGATAATATATGTTATCGTTATGATACTTTCTCGAAACAAAAGGTGTATAAAGTCGCATGTTCTAATATCAGTTTTTATTATAGATTTATATACTTATACTATGTAAAAGGCTAGATTTTGAAATTTGGAATTAGGTAAATTGATCATCTCTAAATAAGATAAGAAAATTAGTTTTTGTTAATTTTTTATGATCATTGATATCTGATTTATTGACAGACTAATATGGATAAGATATTGCAAAGACTCGTCACACCTACTAAATTCAATTTGCTTCAATCATAATACTAGGGTTCAATCCATTGACTTTGCTTAAGAGGCCTACCACCTCATGTCACTAGACTAACTAATAGTTGGTTTGTCCTTGTTCGTTTTAAAAGTGAGCAATTAAGAAAAAAATCACAAATTTAAAGTTTTCTATGAATTTTACATAATTTTAATTAACATAGTATCATGTTTAGTACTCAACGTTTACACATTATATTAATTTGATCACAATTCCAAAGGATTCAACACATAATTTACTCATTTTGTAAATGTTAGTGGGTTAAATTTGTTGGATTTTTTTTGAATTATGATCAAATTGATATAACATGTAAATGTTAGAGGGTTAGATTTGTTCTTTTAATAATCAAAATTATACACGATTACTAAAAAAACATTAACATCGTGATTAGTTGTTTTTTTACAAGAAAAATATACTGAATTGTTTTCAAAGTGAAAAGGATTACAAAAGGATCGCACCACAACCATTAAAAATTCGATGTGAAAAATAAATACAGTAAACCCATCACTTTGTAGAAAAACTTGCACAGTTTTCTAAATGAAATCCAACAACGATATACTTTGACCAGAAAGCTTTATGAATAAAACATTCTTCCGCTACGAGTTTTTGGCACATCAGTAAATTAACATAAAGGATTCAGAGAAATACCAGATTTTCGATCGTCTTGTAACTAGAAACGCTCGATAATTCTTGTTAATTGAACTCTAAATTTCTATAATAGCAAACAATACTATCACAAAGATAGACAAACCTGCAAAAATACAAGCAAACAAACTGTCATACAAGCAGACGAAAAAAGTCAGAAAAACAGATGTAGAATGACTTTGGAAAAGAAAAATAAAGAAAAAATAACAAAACTAAAAAAGAACAAACGATTCATCATCAAATGAGAAGAATTTTATTTATATACAATGAACATAAAAATTAAAAATCAGTCGATGGAATGAAGGCCGTCGTCAAAAACGACTTCAACGAAGAAGAACTCAAGATTTTTTTTTTAAAATAACTTCCTCGGAGAAAATGGAAGTAAAGGGAAGTTAAACCATTTTCACATTAGATTGATTAATAATATATTTTTCATAGTATGCATTTTCGTTTTACGATCCATGTTAGGAGTGCGAGGCTCTACCCCTTCCAACAATTTCGTCACCAACATTTACTTTTGAAATTAACAGAGATTAAATTATTTTTTAAGGGACTAAATTACTTTTTTAAGTACTTAGAGGTCTTTATACCTTATAAAGTGATAGAAATTACCTATTGAGCTTATAGTGGGATGTACACGGTTCGGTTCAGTTTGATAAAGTTTTTTGATAATCTACTGATTTTTGGTTTGGTTAACCTCGGTTATCGTTTTTTTCATACTAACATTAGATTTTGAGATATTATTTTGTCAAAATAACTTTATTTGATGATTTTTAAACAATATTTGGTAAAATTTTAAAGTATTTTTCATAAATAATTATTTAAAAATTAAATTTTCAAGTAAATAAAAATTAATTAAAAATTCATATATAATATTTTAAAGTTATTTTATTATTTTTAAATATAAAATGCTTATTTTTACATTAAAAATATTTAAAATAATTATAATTTAAATAAAAATTCAAATTTAATTCAATTAACTATGATTTTTAAACTTTTTGAACTATAAATTGTTCATACATATCGATTTTTAATTTTTCGGTTTAACGATTTTTGGTTCGGTTAACCTCAGTTATCATTTTTTCATAATAACATTAGATTTTGAGATTTTATTTTTTTCAAAATAACTTTATTTGATGATTTTTAAACACTATTTGGTAAAATTTTAAAGTATTTTCATAAATATTTATTTAAAAAATTAAATTTTCAAGTAAATAAAAAATAATTAAAAATTCATATATAATATTTTAAAGTTATTTCATTATTTTTATATATAAAATACTTATTTTTACATTAAAAATATTTAAAATTAATTATAAATTAAATAAAAATTCAAATTTAATTCAATTAACTATGATTTTTAAACTTTTTGAACTATGAATTGTCCATACATATCGGTTTTTAATTTTTCGGTTTAACGTGATCGGCCCTAAATTATAGGCCTAAAAGGTTTAGCCTTGAAATATATGATGTCTTTTTGAGATAAATATTATATGATGTTTCCTATAAAAGAGAAATCTTCCATATTTAAAGTATTTGGTCCAGTTTTGACCACCCTTTTCATTTCGACCCATTCGGGGTAGAGGTATTCAATGGTCTAAGCCTGACCCTCAAGCACAGAACCAGTCAGGCCTTGGTTTAATATAACTTTGGACTCTGCCCTGCTCAGGTTTCAAGTTAGCCATATGACTCAGTTGTTCAGTCACGCCAGCACACCCCATAGCGCAGCGGAAAAATATTCGGCAACCATTACCAGAGATTCATGTACGAGGAACGAATCGGGATGAATAAGGGCGAAAAATTACTTCTTTAAAATATGGAATTCTGGATTTGGAGGAGATAGATATCCAATCATGATTCCACGATGTCGATTCCTAAGCCGTAACGATAACGCTCCGACCTTTACGTAGTTCACCCAGTTGAAACGAGCATATAAAACTCTCTAAACTATTTAGAGGGTTTTTCGACAAAGCATTCATGATTGCTAGATCTCTCATGCCTTTATATAGCATTTGTAATCTTAATTCAACTCATATTAGAATTTCAATATATATATATATATATATATATATATATATATATATATATATATTAATATATATATAATCTTAATTTAACTTTAATTAGAATTTCAATATATATATTAAATATATATAATCTCAATTCAACCTAATTAGGATTTCAATATATATTTATATTAATATATATAATCTCAATTTAACTTAAATAAGATTTCAATATATATTAATATATATAATCACAGTTCAACGTAATTAGGATTTCAATATATATATATAATCCTAATTCAACTTTAATTAAGATTTTAATATATATATATTAATTTAAATCAAATTATATTATTTATATATTAAAAGAGTCATAATTACAATAATTATTTTCTTTTAATCTTTATCCAATAGTTAAATTATATATATCAAATATATATTAATTTAACTAAATTCGTGTACAACAAATTTGTACTTATATAATTCGTTTAATATATGCTCATTTCAGCCGTGGGTGTGACCTTGTAGGTGCTTTGTAACGTTAGTAGTAAATATTAGAACATTTCTAATATTATAAACAATGAGTGACATCTAGAAATATGTCATTTTCACCTAAGTTACAAGAAATCGTGATTCGACATAACCTCTTCGTGATTAAATCTTTTCATGTATTACATATTTTTGTCCTTATATCTAGATTGGACACAAGTCATGGAATAGTCACACTTGTATAGTCCATCTAATATTCCCTGATATCTTGAGTAGACTATTATAAACGAATAACTATGATATCTCATATCAACTTATTAGAGCATGGCTATACATTTCTAGTCTCACTATATCAAGTGGCCTACGATATTACTCATATTATGTTAGAGGGACAAAACCTATATTGATCAATCATATCCCACTACATAGATTATAACATATCCAATATCAATCTTTATAGTGTAGTCAGTTACGACACATGTTTCACTGTATCAAAATATGTCACTCACGATATTGAAATAATGATGATCTTAAGTCTGAGGATCATACATGTAGTTATCACTATGAGCAATGTTGTGATTGTCACATAATAATCCAGGAAACATGCTCATAGTGGGTCAACCCAGTATGTCGTTCTCTAACACATACTTATATATTGATTTTGACATCTCCATGTCAATGACAACACTGTCATCAATCAACTACATATTAATCTTAATGCATTATTGTTGTTCATGCCCACAATAATACTCGACTAAGGACATTTAAGAATAACCATATTATTCTAAGGACTTTATTATAATTTAGTTTATTTATGCACACAGAATTGTAACTAAAAATAATAATGACAATGCCTCTTTATGAATAAATAAGGTAAAAACAAATTTTATTTACAATCATCTTATGATTTGTCTTTGGGCATACTCTAACAATCTCCCACTAGCACTAAGACCAATCACTCATGTATCTAATACCAAGTGACTTAGTGTGACGATCATGCTTCTGCTACGCTAGAGGCTTTGTCAGTTGATCGACAATGTTATCATTTGTTGGTACTCTGCATATTTCCACATCTCATCGATCTATAATTTCTCGAATGGGATAGTAACACCTAAGTATGTGTTTGGATCGTTGGTGAGATTTGGGTTCTTTTGCTTATACGATGGCTCCGTTATTATCACAACGTAGATATATAATATTCAATGTGCTCGGCACAACCCCTAGTTCAGATATGAACTTCTTGATCCAAACACCCTCTTTTGCAGCATCGCATGCCGCAATATACTCGACTTCTGTTGTAGAATCAACTACTGTATCTTTCTTTGAACCTTTTCAACTCACAGCGCCTCTATTAAGGCAAAACACAAAACCCGATTACGATCGTGAATCATCCTTATTGATTTGAAAGCTGACATCATTATAACCTTTTATACTTAGCTCTTCCTTACCTCCATATATAAGGATTGTATCCTTAGTTCTTCTTAAGTACTTAAGGATGTTTTTAACTGTGAGCCAGTGACTTCACCGAGATCTACCTAGTATAGTCTTATTTTACTTAAAGCGTATGATACATATAGATGAGTACATAGCATGATATACATGATAGATCCAATTGCTGAAGCATATGGAATCTTACTCATGCGCTATCTTTCTTAAGATATTGAAGCAGACATTTCCTTTAAGAGTGAAATACCATGTCTTATAGGTAAGAACCCCCTTTTGGATTCTTCCATACTGAATCTTTTCGGTACTTTATCTATGTATGTACTTTGACTTAGTTCTAGGAGCCGTCTTGATCTATCTCTATATATCAACTCCTAATATGTATGTTGCCTCACTCAAGTCTTTCATGGAAAAACATTTTTCTAACCAAGTTTTTTTAAAAGACTGTAAGCTACCATCCACATACAAAACCAAGAATATGACAGTGCTCTCACTAATTTTCTTAAAAACACATGGCTCATCCTCATTTTTGATAAAATCAAACTCTTTGATTGCATCGTTAAAATGAAGATTCCAACTTCAAGAAGCTTGCTTCAATCCATAAATGGACCTTTGTAGCTTGCATATTTTCTAGCATTTTTTGGATTGACAAAACCTTCAGGTTGTGTCATGTAAACATCCTCATCTAGTTTTTCATTAAGAAAAGCAGTTTTAACATCCATTTGCCATATCTCGTAATCATAAATGCAGCTATCGCAAGTAAGATCCAGATTGATTTTGTAAAACTAATATTTGATTTTGATATAACAAGTAATTTCAAGGACCAATTTGTAAAATAAGATAAATTTTTAACTACCCAAAAATCTCACAACTAACGTGATTTTGAACTTAAAATTGTTTCTCAGTAAAAAACTAAAACCCCAAATATTTTCTAAGTGTTTGTGTACTCTAAATAGCCAAAATTGGCCAGGCGTATCGATACCCCTTAGGCCGCATCGATACGATGTTTCGACACTGGAATATGATTTTTACTTTACGGATAACGAGTAACGATACGCACACAAGCCATATCGGTATGCTATTTCGATATACATTTATCCGTTTTGGTACGCCATTCAATCTCGGAAGTAACGGCTATATGAGTATCGGTACGGCTTCATGCGTACTGATACGGGGTGTTAGATTTTCCAAATCTTTTACATTTAATATTCGATTGTTAACTTGTCAGTTTATTGGTATCACATCTTTAAAAATTAGTTATAGCGTACCGATACCCTTATGGCCGTATCAATACACATTTTGCTACACGAGTAATCAGGATTCCAATAAGCAAGACAATATCGATACGGTACAGACTGTACCGATATGCCTTTGTAAAATTGACTACCCGTACCGATACGCATTCCCATGTATCGATACCCCTTTGTACAACGACTATTTCTTTTTTTGGCAGGTACCGATACAGCACCCCTCGTACCGATATGCATTGTTTTTAAACTATATTTATTGCTGGAAAAATGAAGTCCAACGGCTCTATTGATGATCTCAGCTACCCAAACAGTTGAAAATCAATAAAGGGGTATTTAAACAAGTCTCTAAAGCTACAACAACAACCAATCATCAACTTTTAAGCATTCAAGCACAAATCCAACATCTTTGAGCCCATTAGAGTCAAATCCTTGTAACCCTCTTGAGTGAGCAAAATTGTAATCTTTATTTTCAAGATTGGGTTGACTGAACTTGTATAGGGGTAAATTTATTACCTTTGAGAGGATCTTACCATTTGCCAATCTTTTCTTGTAAAAGAGTGAGTTCATCAAAGCTTTGGGTAGAAAACTTTGATTGCGTAACGGTTTCCTCCTAAGCCTAGAAAAAAGGACGAAATTCTTTAGTGAATTTGTGAAAATCCTTAGTGGGAAGCTAAGGTAGTGGATGTAGACCTTTTTAGAAGGTTGTATCACTATAATTCCTTGTGTCCAAATTTTTCCAAATTTTCTCATTGCTTCCACCAAAATTTTTATTTGCCAATTCACCCCTCTTGGCCTTCCAGAACTGATTGATTATCCCAAAAAATGGTATTAGAGCCATACTCAATTAAATGTCTGACCACCGTTGAAACGATTCTAAAGGTGATTCAATCAATCATCGATCAAGCCATGGCCTCTACTTCTGGCAACAACCTCTACGAGTCTCAATCCATCACAAAACCTTATTTCAATGGCGATAACTATCTTTATTGGAAAAATCGTGTGAAGCTCTTTATTAAATCCAACGACTACCTCCTTTGGGATTTAGTAAAGATGGACCAACTATTCTGATGAAGAGAGAATGAGATTGGCTAGTTCCTAAGTCCAAGCATGAGATGGCCGATGAAGATCGAAGAAAGCTGCAAGTAAATGACAAAGCTATACATATAATCTTTTGAGGTCTTGGACAGGATAAGTACTCAAAGATGTCTTATTGCACAAGTGCAAATGAGATATGGGATAAACTAGAAGTGACGTACAAGGGTAGAAACAAATTAAGGAGACCAAGATTGGCCTCCTAAATCTAAGCTACGAGAACTTTAAAATAAAGCTGATAAGACATTTCAAAAATGTTTGATCAATTCTCCATTATCATCAAAGGGCTAAAAGGATTCAGAGAAGTCATTCTGAAAGACAAACTTATCCAGAAGCTTATATACTCTCTTCTTGAGTCATAGGATGAAAAGAAGACCGCCATCATAAAAGCCAAAGATCTCAAGACCTTGAAGCTCGATGCTCTTATGTGGTCTCTTCTTACTCATGAGATCATGAAAAAAGAAAGAGATAAAGAAAAGAAGAGAGAAGAGAAAAATATAGAGAAAAAAGAGGTAGAGAAGAAAAATATAGGAATTGCTCGCAAAGCTTCACAAGATGAGAGTGATTCTATTGGGGATAAAGATGAAGAAATGGCTATGCTAGCCAAATGGTTCACTCGGTTCATGAAATCCAACCGGGGAAGAAAGTTCCATCGAAGATGGGATTTCAAGAACAAGAACAAGGAGGAAGAGAATGATCAAAAAATTTGTTATGAGTGCAAAAAACCAGGGTACATCAAGACCGATTGTCCTCAACTCAAGAAGAAAAGCTTTGAGAAGAGAAAGAAGCATAAGGCCTATGTAGCCACTTGGAGTGATGAAGAATCTTCAAGTGATGAGGAACAAGAAGTTGCAAATCTTTGCCTTATGGCCTTCGAAGATGATCCTAAGGTAACCTCCAACTCATCTATTGAGATTACATTTGATGAATTATATGATGAATATAATGAGTTGCAAGAGGTTTATGATGAATTAGTTTTGAAATACAAAGAATCACTTTTTGAAAAACAAGAAAATAATTTTTGATTTGAAAAATCAAAATGATTCTTTATCCAAAACTAATCAGAACTTGAGAAGAAGGTTTTGGATTTACAAGCCAAACAAAATAATTTTGAAAAGAAAAATCAATATTTAAATAACCTTCTCTCTAAAGTTCATGATTATCACAAAAAAAAAGTTGGTGATCTCAAATCTTCTTTGAACAAAGTTGGGAATTCTCATTTTGAAAAAAGAATTTCTTCAAAACCAAACTATGTGAGAAGAAACTTTAATGGGTACAAACAAAGAGGCTTCCAAAGGCTCTCTAGAGGTAAGAGGAATTGGAATGTTTGGTTCCTAAGGAACTTGTCACTTCTAACAATATTAAGGCAATTGCTTATTGGATTTCCAAGGGAACCAAGTTTTTGGGAGCTAATACTCTTTGACCCAAAATGATTTGGGTACCAAAAATCAAGACGTAATTCTTTGTTTGTAGGGGGCATTGCTACAAGGCCAAAGCATCAAGGACAAATTCGTGGTACCTTGATAGTGGATGTTCGAGACACTTGATCAGTAACAAGAGTTGATTCTTGGAGCTAAAACCAAAGAGTGGAGGACTAGTGACATTTGGTGACAACTCCAAAGGCCTCATTGAAGGAATTGGTTCCATTGGTAATCACTCTTCTATATTTATTGATAATGTCTTATATGTCAACGGTCTTAAGCATAATTTATTAAGCATAAGCCAACTTTGTGATAAAGGTTTCAATGTGCTTTTTGATTTAAATGGTTGCAAAATTATCAACATTGAAACTAACAAAATTGAGCTTATTGGTCATAGAATAGGAAACATATACATGGTGCATTTAGATGGCATTAATATTTCCAATGCATTTTTTTGTAGCTAAAGATAAGCATGGTTCATGGTTATGGCATAGAAAACTAGGGCATGCAATCATGAGTGCTTTGGAAAAATTGATTTCAAATGATCTTATAAGAAGTTTTCCTAAAATAAAGTTTTCATATGACAAAATTTGTGATGCTTGTGCTAAAGGCAAACATAAAAGAGTTTCTTTTAAACCTATTAATGATGTTTCTACTAGTAGAGTTTTACAATTGATCCGCATAGATCTTTTTGGCCCTATTAGAAAAATGAGTTTGGGTGGAAAATCATATGCATTTGTTTTAGTCGATGACTATTCTAGATATACTTGGGTTCTATTTTTAAGTACCAATGATGAGGCTTTAGAAAAATTCATCACATTTTCAAAAGCAAATCAAAACAATTTTGGTTACTTAATTGAACATATTCGAAGTGAACATGGAACCAAATTTCAAAATCTAGGTTTTGAAGAGTTTTGTAACTCAAATGGTATAAGCCATAACTTTTCCGCTCCTCGAACACCTCAACAAAATGAGGTTGTTGAGAGGAAAAATCAAACTTTAGAAGAAATGGCTAGAACCATGCTTTGTGAAAATAATTTGTTTAAGTATTTTTGGGCGGAAGCCACTAATACGACTTGCTATATTGTAAATAGAGTAATGATTAGGCCTATTTTAAAGAAAACTCCTTATGAACTTTTCAAAAATAAAAAGCCTAACATTAGCTACTTTCATCCATTTGGTTGTAAATGTTTTGTTTTAAACAATGGAAAAGATAATTTAGACAAATTGATGCAAAAAGTGATAAAGCTATTTTTCTAGGTTATTCTTTAAATTCTAAAGCCTATCGTATATTTAACAAAAGAACTTTAGTAGTAGAAGAGTCTATACATGTGGTTTTTGATGATAACCTCCTTCCGAGGAATGATTCTTGTGATGATGATGATGTAGGATTTTTTTCTACCAATGATGTGGAGGACAATCATCAAAGGTAGATGAATTTCAATCAAAAGACGAACTACAAGATCCACCTCAAGAAGCCTTGAAGGACATGACTCTAGAGGAAAAGTAGGTCACCTACCCAATGGAGTTCAACTATGTCAAAGGTGGTGAAATTTTGGGTGATCCATCCAAAGGGGTAACCACTAGATATTCTCTTAGAAATACATGTAATTATGTTGCATTTATCTCATGCATAGCGCCTAAAAATATCAAAGAAGCATTAAATGATGATTATTGGATATTGACTATGCAAGAAGAGTTAAATCAATTTGAGAGAAGTAAAGTATGGACATTAGTTGATAGGACTAGTAATAAATCTACCATAGGAACTAAATGGGTTTTTAAAAACAAACTAGATGAGGGTGGTAGCATAGTTAGAAACAAGGCTAGACTTGTTGCTCAAGGTTACACTAAAAAAGAATGAACCAATTTTGATGAAACTTATGCACCCGTAGCTAGAATGTAAGCTATTAGGATGTTGCTTGCATTTGCATGTTATCATGATTTCAAGTTTTTTCAAATGGATATAAAAAGTGCTTTTCTAAATAGTTTTATAAATGAAGAATTATATGTAGAACAACCATCCAGTTTTGAATATCCAAAATACCCAAACCATGTTTTCAAGCTTTCAAAGGCTTTATATGGTTTGAAACAAGCTCCTAGAGCTTGGTATGAACGTTTATCAATTTTTTAATTGAAAAAGGTTTTAACAAATGAAAGGTGGATACTACATTTTTTTATAAAAAGAAAAGACAAAGATATCTTAGTAATATAAGTTTATGTTGATGATATAATTTTTGGTTCTTCTAATTAGCTTCTTTGTCAAGATTTTGCTAAGTTGATGCAAGGTGAATTTGAAATGAGCATGACGGGAGAGCTCTCATTCTTTTTGGGGCGCCAAATCAAACAAAGAAAGGATGACATCTTCATCAATCAAGCTAAGTACATCAATGATATGCTCAAGAAGTTTGGATTGGAGAATGTGAAGCCTCAAGCCACACCAATGAGCTCTTCTACAAAGCTTGACAAAGATGAATGTGGTAAGTGTGTTGATTTAAAGCTTTATAGATCAATGATAGGATCTTTGCTTTATCTTACCACAAGTAGGCCATATATTATGTTTAGTTTTTGCTTGTGTGCTAGATTTCAAGCTAGTCCTAGAGAATCACACCTAAAAGCTATTAAGAGAATCTTTATATACCTTAGAGACACACCTTGTTTAGGTCTTTGGTATCTTAGAGACCCATCTTTTAGTTTGCATGCTTATTCGGATGCGAATTATGGAGGTTGTAAGATAGATAGAAAGAGTACCTCTGATACATGTTAATTCCTAGGTAGTATGCTCGTATCATGGTTTTCTAAGAAGCAAAATAGTGTAGCATTATCTACCACCGAGGCGGAATACATTTCGGCCGAAAGTTATTGTGCTCAAGTCCTTTGGATGAAGCAACAACTCTTAGATTATAGAATTGATGTAGGCACCATCCCTCTTAAGTGTGACAATACTAGTGCCATTTGTCTCACTAAGAATCCCATCCAACATTCTAGAACCAAGCACATAGAAATAAGGCATCATTTCATTAGAGATTATTTCTTGAAAAATGATGTAGTTCTAGAGTATGTAGACACCTTAAACCAATTAACGAATATCTTTACCAAACCTTTAGACAAAGAGCTTTTTTGTCTCTTAGGGGAGAGTTAGGGCTTACTATCCTTTCTTGAACCTTAGAGCCTTTTTGATGTTTAAATTTTGCTTGAATTTGATTGATTTCATTACTTATGTATTTTTGATCCTATATGCATCTATTCATGTTGTTAGGGGGAGTATGCATCTATTTTGCCCATTCATGATGATCTCATATCATTTACATGCATATAGATTCGATTAAGTTTGAATTTTTGGGTCCCTTGCAGCCAAAAATGTCATTTTTGGTCAAGGGGTATCGATACGGTTAATAGCGTATCGATACGGTTAAACGAGCATTGTTTTGGTATGGTTGAAGCCCGTATCAGTACGGGATAAAGATCGGTACACCTATATAGCGTACTGGTACGCGGTTTCGATACGTACATTTGCATATCGGTACGCGTAGCCGTTGGTGCTTTAAATGGGGTTTTAAATGAGGTTTTCCTAATCTAACTTTTCCTAAAAACCCTAGGTCGGCAATACACTATAAAAACCTCTCAAATCTCTTATTTTTCATAAAAAATCATCAAAACTCTTTAGGAGCTTTTGTTTTCAATATCAAACCCAAGCAAAATTCATCAAGCTTTGTGCAAATCATCTATTCATTCATCCATCATCTATATTCAAGGTATAAACTCTATTTTCTTTAAATTTCAATTTCTTTTATATTTGTATAGTTCTTATGTCTTAAATTTATATATTTAATATGTATATAACTTTGTTTTCAAAGATTTTACAAAATCTTTTTCAAAGCTAAATTTTTTTGTTCGAATATAAAATTATACTCGTATATTTTTCTTTATTGTTTTTAAGTTTTATTTTCACCAAATTTTTTCTTTATACTTGTATATGATTTTAAACTATACAATATAAGTTTTTACAGTACCTTGATTATTGGATTGATTTATTGGATTGGATATTGATGTTTATGCATACATGGTTTTCTTTGTGGTTTGAAATTGTTTTTAGGTTTTTATCATAGCTCCTAAGAAAAGAGCAAGAAGGGAGATCGGTTCTAGATCTTCCATTCGAAATCCTACCGAACCCAATTCTGAAAACATTGGTACACAACCAAACCTTAACCAAATCTATCGTCAATATTTTAATGAACCGAAAAATCCAAATGCTTTAGATCGTTTTAAACACTTTCAAAATTTCAAAATCCGTAGGGAACATGTAGTTTCCATTCCTTTTATGACTTTCGATGCTTTTCATTTTCGTTATCTTGATTTAATGAGGGAATGGAAGTTCATATCTTTTTTAAGCATACCCCGCATTCTTTACAAAAATCATGTCCTTATTTTTTACTCCAATTCCCGGTGTATTTACAATCAAGAGAAAACCGAGGTTATAGCTCTCGAGTCTTATCTTATGGGAAAAACTTTTCGACACGATTCTAAAATTATAGCCAAACTTTTAAAGATGGATGATATGGTATTGATGATGAAAATGCTTTTCCTCAAAGCTGTAGCGACCTTTTTCTTTCGAAAAATCGAACGTCGCTATGAAAAATGTTTTTTTGTTGTTTTTTGTGTTTGAAGAAGAATTTTAAAAAAATAGAATAAATTGACGATATTGAATTTGTGGGGATTTTGTTTTAAAAAGCTTTTTTTTTTGTTTTGAAAATAAAGATTGGAGTCGCCACCGACCACTTTGGTAGGCCGGACACCATTAAACCCATATATTCTTTTGGAAACGGGTTCGGGAGTTGGTTACGTGTGGGGAAGGATTAGCATCCCCATCGCGCCCAGAAATCGATACCAAATTATACGTTGCTTTTAATCAATGGAAATTATTGAAATTTAAAATTAGATTTAATTAACTGTCCCTAATCAAATATAAGCTTTGATTGAACGAACTTTAACAATTTGGTGGATTTGAATTAATTGTTCGTTTAATTAATAAGGATGATTGTACATTAGACCGTAGATTAAACCAGTATCGAATAAGAACGATTGTTGTATTAATTTATGGTTCGAGTCGAGTACATCACCTTTATGCATGATGCAAATAGTTAAAATGATGTTATGACTTGTCAAAATTTTACCCGTTTTAATATTTACCTTCAGACGATAAGAATTAATTCGAATATTTGGTCTATAACCATTGAGCCAAGATTAAGACCAAAATAATCGAGTTAATAAATATCTTATTTTTTTAAAAGTTAGATTAATTAATTAAAGATGTGAGTATACAATTAAATTAGGGGTGAAATGAATGTTAAATAATGTATGTCACCAAAAAGCAAGCAAATAAAGACAATGAAACTAAATACGGAAATAAAAACGAAGCAAATAAATAAGCGCGAAAAATTGAAGAGCGGAAACTAAAATGTCCGAAAACCGGATCGAACAAAAAATAACCGCGTGAAATAAATACAGAAATTAAATGCGGTAATTTAAATTGCGAAAAATTAATGCAAGAAACTAAACGCGAAAATTAAAAGACGAAAATTAAAAGCTACACTAAACGGTTCATAAATAATACGAATCATCCCCGTTGCGGGTCAACGTAAGGCTAATGACGAATCGTGATCGAACAATCAAAATAAACAATAAATAAAGATATATATACATACATAAATAATAAGGCAAGTAAATATATATATATATATGCATATAAACTACATATAATATATACATATATATATTGCGTAAACTACATATATTAAGGCGTCATAACCATTTATTATATAGCATATTATATATATATATATCATGCGGTATATGTATGTAATATATATAAAAGGAAAAAGAAATAAAAAAGAAAGCAAAGGGAAATCACGACATTAAATGGAAAAGGGAAAATAAAGTGAATAAAAAGAAAAAAAAGGCAAAACCAGATTCATTTCACCTGGTAAAGAACGAAAACAAGGGAAAACTCAAAAGTTCATCCCCTCTGTTTTGAAATGAAACCAGGACCCAAGCTATGGCCGTTCATCGGCGGCCAGACCTCGCGCCGCTCGCAGAGTTCGAAGAGCCTACACGGAGACCTTCTTCCCAAGCAACAGGCAAGCTCGAAACCCTTTTCTTTTTAGTTTTCGATTAAAAATCTGAGGAAGAAAAATATAAATTTTGATTTAGAAACCGAAAAAAAAAACTTTCGATTTTGCTTCAAAAACTAGATTCCACTTGGGAATTCCGAATCCCCTTTGTTTTGAAAACAAATTTTCGGAGATTTCAGAAAAAGGCCTTTGATTTTGTTGTTGTTGTTTTTAGAAAAAAGAAAGAAAAGAAGCCTAAAAATGAAAAAAAAAATTATCAAGATACCTAGGAATTTTTTGCTCCTTTTGTATTTCTGAAAAATGTAGAAAGCCCCCCTTTGTATTGTGTTTCCATCTTGGCTCTTATAGCCAGGTTTACATGATTTAAAAAATGAATTGGTTGCTATTTTTGTTGTTTTGTATTGCTGAAATTGTCCTTGTTTGCAAGACATGGAGCGATTGAGGGAGGGACCACTGGGTACGGTCTGCTGTTGGGGTTAGGCAGAACTAAGCTGCTGGAGTGACCGTGCAAAAAAAGAGGGAACCAGGGATGGGGTTAGGAGGTAGAGCTGATCGGTTGAGGATGGGGATCATGGCCGAGAAAGGGTTTGGTAATTGGGTTTCGGGTTTGGCAATATAGGTAATTGATTAGGCTCAATTGGGTATTGGGAAGTTTGGATACTGGTTAGAACTTGGGTTAAGGATATGTACAATGGACATTTTAAATTGTTTTTTTTTTAGATTTTTGGATTAAATTTTTTTATATATATATTTTGGATTTTAAGTTTAATGGACTCGAATAAGAGGCCGAACGTAAAATGGTGATTACAGTTGTCTATTTTTGCTCATTATTGTGAAATGGCAATAGTGCAAAGACTAAAAGATAGTCATTTTCGTTCGGTCGAACTGGAGCACCCTTTTTAGCATGACCTTTCCTTCGAACACTAACTGATCCATCTTCTAACTTTTAGAGAAATAAAACTCCTTTATTGATCTGCTACACCACCAACGAAGAGTTAGGATCTGGTCGATTCATTTACTTCATCCTTTTTTCGGAAAGATAGAACCTGCGAGAATAAAAGGAAATCGTTTCAAACTAAATATTCACTTATTTTATTTAAACTGTAAATTAAAAGGTTTAAGTAAAGAGATGTTGGAATATGGGTTATCCACTACGCCACCGACAATGAGACAAGATCGGGAGATTGGATTAGATCAAGCTACGACTCTGACGAAGAGGCATGATTTTGTGATTGGTTGTGATCAAGTTACGACTCTGACGAAGAGGCATGATTCGGTGATTAGTTGTGATCAAGCTACGACTCTGACGAAGAGGCATGATCTGAAGAGTTAGTTTGGCGATCAAGTTACGCCACTGACGATGAGTCAATATCTAAAGGATATATGTTGATTCGCTACACCATTGACGATGAGTCAAGATCTGAAGAAAAGAAGTTTGATTCGCTACACCAGTGACAAAGATTCGAGATTTGAAGATAGACTTGATCAAGCTACAACTCTGACGAAGAAGCATGATCTAAGTTATTGGTTGATCCACTACACCACTGATGATGAGTCGAGATCTAGAGAAAATTTTGATCTGCTACATCACTGACGAAGAGTCAAGATTTGAAGAGAAGTCTCTTGATCTGTTACACCCTTGACGGTGAGTCGAAATTAGAGAATAAATGTGATAGATTCGCTACACCACTGACGATGGGGCAAGACCTGAAAAATAGAAGTAAGCAATAGTTAGTAATTGTTCACTCAGAGTTTGAGTTTTGATTTGGCTTTCTTTGCTTTGAGGGTTTTTCGTTTCGTGTTGGGTATTGTTATCCCCCGTCTTGAGGTTTCAATTTCTTTGTTGGTCTGGCCCCCCTTCGTGGCTGAGGGCTTGCCAATTTATTTGTAATATCTCAAAATTTGGCTAGTGACTAAATTGTAAATTTTAAAAGTTTAGGGGGTTAAAGTATAAAGTTTGGAAAAGTTTGGGGATTAAAGTGTAAATTTTCCCAACAAGTAATTTTATTCAGTATAAGAGTAAATCAAATTGAATTAGGTACTTTGATATCGGTTTTAAGAATTAAGATGTAGAGAAAGGTACCGAATTTGGATCAAATAAAATTGTTAAGCGTGCTCAAGCTAGAGAAATACAAGGATGGGTGACCTTCGAGAAGGTCTCATAAAAGTGTTTATAATCGATAATTTGGACTCAGTAAGAGTAAAGAATATTCGTATGGATTTACGATAAAGGATTTCTAAGAGAAATTCTACTTTTTGAAGATTTTCGATAATTATTGGGATAATAGACTGAGTTAAGAAAATTCAGTCTAAGACTTTAGGAAAGGAAATTTTTTTGTAAGATGATAGTGTTCATTTTCCGAATATGAAAATATGGAATTTTTGGAATAAATTCGATAGCTCGATAAGGGTGAAATTGCAGTAAAAGTATTTTATGAATATTGGGAAATCAGATTGAACTGAAATTTCAGAGGCTGATTCAAAAGTCATGGAAAAGTCATAAAATACTATTTTATGAATATTTTATTATAGTTGGTTGGATTCCAACTAGACTTAGTTGAATTTTTACAAGAATTGCAAACTAGTAAATAAAATTAGTTGAAGGGAAAATTAGTCATTTGGCCCTAATGGCAATTTTGAAATATTTGAAAAGTTATAAGGGTAGTTTTGGAAAGAGAAAATGGGAGATTTAATCTTGGCCCTTGATTGATGATAAGATTAATCTCAATTATTGGATTAAAAGGGTATTTTAGTAATTTTACTATCTAAATGAATTTAAAATTCATTTATACAAGCCAAGTGGCCAAATTGGATGAAAAACAAAAGATGAAGACTATTCTTCATCCTCAAATTTTGAAATATGAGGGGGAGAAAGAAAAAAATGGAGAAAATTTTTTCAAGTTTGATTCAAGCCCTAAAACTCGATTTTCAGTTGGATTCAAATCAAAAGAAGGTTCGAAGTTCTATAAAGGAAAAGATCGAATAGAGCTTAGTGAGGCAAGTTAATAAATGGCACAGGTGGGTGCATTTCTATATGTTTGCATAATGTTAAAATTGGCATTGTATTTATCTATAATACGTGATATGATACATTGCTCGACATGACAAGATTGATAGAATATCAGGTGCAAATGATTGTTTGCATAAATGATGATGCATTATGCATACATGAAATATGGATAATGACAAGATTAAAATGAAACAAGATACACCATGGGGATCCAAGCCCATAGTGCAAAATGCACTAACGAGGTGTTTACATAAGAAGCAAATGGCGTCCTTATATGAGGAGCAAAGAGCGTCCTCTCGAGTACGTACTCTACATGGCACTATAGTGTAGATAGACTACGGGGTTTCCATGGGCCTCTAGCCAGACACGTTAATAATAATACAAGATGGTTATATGATAGATCATGGGCATGCAAATGACTGCATGATGATACATGGAGCATTGATATTGTGACATGATACATGATAGAGATGTTACATGATACATGATACAAATGTTTCATGATATATGATACATGAATCACGTGATAGTGATGATACATGAATCACATGATAGTGATGATACATGATATTGATGATACATGATCTATATGATACATGAAGTATATGATAGATGCTATATGAATTATATGAAATGATATACATGGTATACATGATGATGATACTTGGTTTACATGCTATACAAATGATTACATGATATAAGCATGACCATGAGATGATACATGATATTAAGAAAGTATGATATATGATGAAAATTGTGAAAATGATATATGAAATTTATAGAATATGAGATATATGATAATCATGATCATTATGTTATGTTATTATGGAAATGTTTTAGGATGAAAGCATGTCCATAACAGAGTTTTATATACTCGTTTCAACTGGGTGAACTACGTAGAGGTCGGAGCGTTATCGTTGCAACTTAGGAATCGACATCATGGAATCGTGATTGGATATCTATCCCCTCTAAATTTAGAATTCCAGATTTTAAACAGGCAATTCTTCACCCTTATTCACCCCGATTTGTTCCTCATACATGGATCTTTGGTGGTGATCACTGAATATTTTTTCTAATGCACCATGGGGTGTGCCGTCGTGACCCAACAGTGGTATTAGAGCTACTTGTACGATACATATTCGGGTTTTAAATACTTGGGTGATGTAATTGTATGAGATACTTGTTATTTTTCGATTTATTTAGCGAATATATGATATTTATACGAGTAAATTGGTTCAATCACGGTTAATCTATTAATCTAGTTAAAAGATGTTCCTAAGATCGATGTTTAAGAGTTAATCATCAGGATATTTGTGGATAGGGTTTGAAATATTATATGATAATTGTTAACATATTCAATATAGAGTTTTAGGGTTTTAGATGTTAAGTGTTAACATACGTAGGTTATAGTTATATATTAGACTAATGGTAAATCTATAGATTTCGTGCAGGGAAAGTAATAAGAGTTATTTCAGTAAAAATCTCGTGGATTTTAAAATCTTGAAAAACACGATAATGTAGATAAAAGTTATCAAATCGTGAGGTTTTTACATAACAATTAAGATGCTAATCTTTAAAAATTTCCACATCGCTGACCGGTCAGCAGCACCCCCGCAGCTGTCAAACCCCCACAAGGGGCTCCGCTCCTTGACCCCTACGTAGGAACAATCTGGTAAGACCTTAATAACAAACTGCGTCATTATTATGTTTGATATCCACGGTGTTTGGAATACATGGTTATAGCCCAACAACCCATTTAGTTTTACTTATAAGGTTTTATAAATATGGCATGCGTTTCGTGCATTTCTCTACTTCTATTGTAATTTTTTTCTCATCTTACTTCTATTGTAATTCTTTTCTCATCTTACTCCTTCGTATGTAAAACGAGTTTCTGAAATTGTAATATATACGAAGAAGCATGGATGAGAGGAACAAAAGTATGGGTCGACAAAAAGATGCTTGAGAAGTGATTTTATCCTTAGAATAATTTGGTTCTCCCATTGGCTTGGGACGAGCAACCTTAGGATATGGGCTATAACTATTGCATTTATATTTACTGCTTTTCATGTGTATGATAAAATGAATGTATGAGATGCATGCTAGTTAATTGATAAAAACAAATGTTAAATGGTGAGATAATATTTTTTAAGTCTTTTATTGCTTCTCAATGTTAACTCTCGTTAAAGTCTAGATCGATACAATGTAGGTTCTGCTAAAGCGATGTACTTGTATCTATCTTGGCCAAACGCGAAGAATAAGCAAGTGATATTCATTGGCTGTAATATTGGTTAAAGACTTAACCGGGTTACTCTAATAGGATTAGAAACCTAAAGGCTAGTTATTTGGATAATCATAGGATGATTATGAACAAGAGTTGTTCACCAAATGAAGGAGTTACATGAGATGTAATTAACAAATGTTGCTTACGTAGATAAACCATAATCTTCAGAGAAAAACCAAAGCTGGCTTAAAAGAATGTGAATTTTAGATCCTTACCCATTAGAAAAACTTTACATAAAGTATTTTTGACATTAATATTTGAGGGTTATTAATTTTAATAAAAGTAGTGGGAGTATAAAGTATTTTAATGATCAAACTTGGTAAATATACTAAAAAATCATATTTTATTGTTGTAGGCTTATTATGGCAAATACAAATTAGTTATCATTGCGATCAGTCCTTGAGAAGGACAAGTTGAACGACATGAACTTCTATGACATGTCACTGAAACAAAAATGTTTTCATTGTAATAAGACATGTCATTGGAAGAAGGACTGTCCCATTTATCTTGAAAAGGTCAAGAAGGCAAATAAAAGTGGAACGTCTGCCTCAGATATTTATGTTAATGATATTAATTTATCAACACATACTTCTTGGGTATTGGATACCAGTTGTGGTTCTCATATTTGTACATTTGTACAAGGACTACAAAAGAGTAGAAATCTGAGAAAAGAAGATGTGGACCTACGGGTTGGTGATGGAGCAAGAGTTGTTGCATTAGCTATAGGAACACATACTTTATCGTTGCCTAGTGGACTTAACTTATGTTTAGAGGATTGCTATTTTGTGCCTAATTTGACTAAAACATCATTTTGATTTCTTGTTTAGACAAGATTGGTTTTAAGATAATTATTAAGATAATTGTTGTTCTTTTATCTCAATAATGTTTTCTATGGTGTGACACAATTAATAAATGGCCTCTATATTTTGGATCAAGAGATTTCCATTTACAGCATAAATACAAAAAGATCAAAAACAAATGACTCTAATCAAACTTATCTTTAGCATTGTCGCTTGGGTCACATAAGTGAAAAACACATTTCAAAACTTCATAAACATGGATTTTTGGATTCATTTGTTTTCGAACAATTTGATGTATGCGAGCCTTGCTTATTTGGAAAGACGACCAAAGCTCATTTTAATGGTAAAAGTGAGTGAGAAAGTGATTTATTAGGATTAATACATAGTAATGTATGTGGACCAATGAATACACAAGCCAGAGGAGGGTTTCAATACTTCATTACTTTCATAGATGACTTCTGTAGATATGGGTACATTTACCTAAAACATCATAAATCTGAAGCCCTTGAAAAGTTCAAAGAATTTAAAAATAAAGTACAAAACCAACTAGGAAAAGTATAAGGCTCTTTGATCAGATCGAGGAGGAGAATAATTAAGTTTAGAGTTTGATGGCCTTCTTAAGGAATGTGAGATTGTCTCGCAACTTACACCTCCTAGTACTCCACAATGGAATGGAGTTTTCGAAAGAAGAATTTGAACACTTTTGGTCATAGTTCGATCAATGATGAGTCACGCTGATCTTCTAGTTTCTTTTTGGGGACATGCACTATAAACAACAACTTTCACACTAAACCGTGTTCTATCTAAATCAGTTCAAAAAAACTATATGAGATATGGACTGGAAATGTCCCAGTATGTCTTTTATGAAAATTTGGGGATGCAAAACTTATGTTAAACATCAGATGTCTATAAAGCTCGAACCCAAATCTCATAAACGTAATTTGTAGGTTATCCTAAAGAAACTAAAGAATATTATTTCATCAATCCTACCGAGAACAAAGTATTTGTTGCTCGAACATGAATCTTCCTAGAAAGAGAATTTGTTTTCAGAAAAGAAAATGGGAGAAATATTAAACTCAATAAAATTCTAGATCAACCATAAATCTTTGAACTAGAGATTAAACAATAACATGTTCTACAAGTTGTTGAGAAACGTTTAACTATTTTGGAAACACAATCACTGCGAAGATCCTTGAGAAAACGCAATACACCTAAGAAATATAGATTTCTTGTCACATTGCATGGTGATGTTCTCTTCATGGATCAAGATGAGCCTAGGACTTATCAAGAAACAGTTACGAGCCCAGAATCTTAGAAATGGCTAGAGGCGACGAAATTCGAGATGGATTCCATGTCAGAAAACCAAGTTTGGACCTTGGTTGACTCACCTCTAAGGATTAAGCCCATAGGGTGCAAATTGGTTTTCAAAAAGAAAACCGACATGGATGGTAATGAGCAAACATACAAAGGGCAATTAGTCGCTAAGGGTTTTTGTCAAATTCATGGTATAGACTGTGATGAAACCTTTTCTCTTGTTGCTATGTTTAAATCTGTTGGGATAATCAATTGGTTGTGGAAGGCCAAGAGGGGGTGAATTGACAAATAAAAATTTTGGTGGAAGCAATGTGAAAATTTGGAAAAATTTGGACACAAGGAATTATAGTGGTTCAACCTTCTAACAAGGTCTACATCCACTACCTTAGCTTCCCACTAAGGATTTTCACAAATTCACTAAAGAATTTCGTCCCCTTTTCTAGGCTTAGGAGGAAACCGTTCATAATCAAAACTTTCTACCCAAAGCTTTGATGAACTCACTCTTTTACAAGAAAAGATTGGCAAATGGTAAAATCCTATCAAAGGTAATAAATTTGCCCCAATACAAGTTCAGTCAACCTAATCTTGAAAATAAAGATTACAATTTTCTCACTCAAAAGGGTTACAGGGATTTGACTCTAATAGGCTCAAAGATGTTAGATTTGTGCTTGAATGCTTGAAAGTTGATGATTGGTTGTTACTGTAGCTTTGGAGACTTGTTTAAATACCCCTTCATTGATTTCCAGTCGATTGGGTAGCTGAGATCATCAATAGAGCCGTTGGACTTCATTTTTCTCACAATAAATACAGTTTGAAAAAATAGTGTGTATCGGTTCGCGGGGTGTCGTATCGGTATCTGCCAAAAAAAGAAATAGCCGTTGTACAAATGGGTTTGATACGCGGGAAGGTGTATCAGTACGTGTTTTTGATTTTACAAAGGAGTACCGGTACGGTCTGTACCGTATCAGTACTGGTCTTGCTCATTAGAATCTTGATTACTCGTGTAGCAAAACGCGTATTGATACGCCCATAAGGGTATCAGTACGCTATAACTAATTTTTAAAGATGTGATTTCAATAAACTGACAAGACAACGGTTGAATATTAAATGCGAAAGATTTGGAAAATCTAACACCCCGTATCGGTACGCATAAAGCCGTACCGATACTCATATAGTCGTTATTTCCCAGATTGAATGACGTATCAAAACGAATACAAGCATATCGAAACAGCATACTAATATGGCTTGTGCGCGTATCAGTACTCGATAGACATCAAGTAAAAATCATATTCTAATGACGAAACATCATATCGATACGGTCTAAAGGGTATCGATACGCCTGAGCAATTTTGGCCATTTAGAGTACGAAAATAATTAGACAATATTTGGGGTTTTAGTTTTTTACTGAGAAACAATTTTAAGTTCGAAATCATGTCAGTTTGTGAGATTTTTGAGTACTTAAAAATTTATCTTATTTTACAAATTAGTCCTTGAAATTACTTATTATATCAAAATCAAATATTAGTTTTACAATCTCTTCCTTTCTGATATAACAAAACACAAAATAAATTTCAAAGTGTTTTTGAATAACACTCCCCTTTCTTTAAGGCTTTTTAAGTTTGAAAAACTTTTTGAATAATTTAGATCGTACTTCTCCCATTTTTTTGTTAAATCGAAATCAATAGGACTAATATAAAAACAAGAAAGAACCCCAAACATAATTAAACAACATAGATACTATAAAATCAAAGCATAAATTCAAGCAATATAATAAAAATCCAACGTAACATCATAATCCAAAACATAAACCGAAACAAAAACATAGTCATAGGAATTCAAATAAAGAACATAGGGTTCTGTAATCACCAAGTGATAAGAAAGTGAAAGAAACATTCATAAGCATCTAGGACAATAACGGAGCCTCCAAGGATTCTGTAATCACCATTTTACGTCTGACCTCTTATTCAAATCCATTAAACCGAAAATCCAAAAAATATATATTAAAGAATTTTAATCCAAAAATCCAAAAAAATCAATTTAAAATGTCCATTGTACATATCCTTAACCCAAGTTCTAACCCGTATCCAAAATTCCCAATACCCAATTGAGCCTAATCAATTACCCATATTGCCAAACCCAAAACCCAATTACCAAACCCTTCCTCGGCCATGATCCCTATCCTCAACCGATCAGCTCTAACTCCTAACCCCATCCCTAGTTCCCTTTTTTTGCACGGTCACTCTAGCAGCCCGGTTCTGCCTAACCCCAACAGCAGACTGTACCCAGTGGACCCTCCCTCGATCGCTCCATGTCCTGCAAACAAGGTTAATTTCAGCAATGCAAAACAACAAAAAGAGCAACCAATTCATTTTTTAATTTCGTTTTTCTTTTTTTAAATCATGTAAACCTGGCTATAAGAGCCAATATGGAAACACAATGTAAAGGGGGGCTTTTCTATATTTTTCAGAAATACAAAAGGAGCAAAAAATTCCTACGTATCTTGATAATCTTTTTTTTCATTTCTAGGTTCCTTCCTTTCTTTTTTTCTAAAAAAACAACAAAATCAAAGGCCTTTTTCTGAAATCTTCGAAAATTTGTTTTCAAAACAAAAGGGATTCAAAATTTCCGAGTGGAATCTAGATTTTGAAGCAAAATCAAAAGGTTTTTTTGGTTTCTAAATCAAAATTTATGTTTTCCTTCCTCAGATTTTAAATCAAAAATTAAAAAGAAAAGGGTTTCGAGCATACATGTTGCTTGGGAAGGTCGCCATGTAGGCTCTTGAACACCGCCAACGGCGCGAGGTCTGACCACCGATGAACGGCCATAGCTTGGGTCCTGGTTTCATTTCGAAATAGAGGGGATGAACTTTTGAGTTACCCTTTGTTTTCGCTCTTTACTAGGTGAAATGAATCTGGTTTTGCCTTTTTTTCCTTTTTATTCACTTTATTTCCCCTTTTCCATTTAATGTCGTGATTTCCCTTTGCTTTCTTTTTTATTTCTTTTTCCTTATATATATATATACATACATATACCACATGATATATATATATATATATATAATATGCTATATAATATATGGTTATGACGCCTTACTATATGTAGTTATATATTACATGTAGTTTACGCAATATATATGTATATATATTTACTTGCCTTATGTATGTATATCTTTTTTATTGTTTATTTTGATTGTTCGATCATGATTCGACTATAACTGTAAATTAACATGGCACTCGGTCTTATTTGATATCGGTTTAATCTACGGTCTGATGTACAATCGCCCTTATTAATTAAACGAACAATTAATTTAAACCCACCAAATTGTTAAAGCCCGTTCAATCAAAGTTTATATTCAATTAGGAACAATTAATTAAATCTAATTTTAAATTTCAATAATCTCCATCGATTAAAAGCAACGTATAATTTGGTACCGATTTCCGAGCGTGATGGGGTGCTAATCCTTCCCCACAAGTAACCAACTCTCGAACCCATTTTCAAAAGAATCGCTGATTTTAATGTGTTCGGCCTACCAAAGTGGCCGATGGCGACTCTAGTCTTTATTTTTAAAACAAAAAAAAAGCTTTTAAAACAAAATCCCCACAAACTCAATATCCTCAATTTATTCCAATTTTTCAAAATTCTTCTTCAAACACTAAAAACAACAAAAATTATTTTTCATAGCGACGTTCGATTTTTCAAAAGAAAAAAGGTCGCTACAGCTGGCGGCTCCACTAGAGAACTAATCTTCGAGTTGAAATTTAAATTGTCTTTAATTAATTTGTTATTTCTCGAAGATACATTTTAATTCAACGGGCTTTGATAATTCGTTATTTTGCATTAATTGCTTATTTAATTTTTGAGGAATCATCGATATATGTTGCATTATACTCATCAAGCTCTATACCCGAGCTCTATCCCTTAAGTGGGAGTGAAACACCACATACCCACGTGAGTAGCCCTCCATGGGTCGATAATTCACTTCCAGAATCCATGCCTTTTTGACATGTGAGCTGCCTTCCACGTCACTAGGTCGTGCTTTCCCTCGAACCGAATCCGATTCTCAAGTCTGTCATAGGCCATAATCAAGGTTCTTATTATCTTAGTAGATGATAAGATAGGTTCGAGTGCCTCTCTCTAGATCACAAACCACATGTGTGAGAATCTAGGAAGCCCGCCATTTTAGAACCATGCGGATAACCATAGCGAACTAGAATTCATGCTGTTAGGCCGCTTTGGTGAGTGTTTATTCATTTCCCATTCTTATTTGATTTATTTGTATATCTGTTAATAATATACTCTTCTTGTTTGCTTGCTTTTTTGTGCATATTCATTCAAAGTGTTGATTCGAGAAATAGTTCAAAATTGAAGGCTTTCGTAATGAAAGAAAGAGTCCATAATGACAGGTTAAAGATTCCTGAAGTCCGAATTGAGCAAAGGCTAATCTAGTTGCACCTTATATGGTAGTCATTCTCTTTTTATCGTTGTAATGGGACTCAATCTACATTATAGAAAGTTGTTCAACGAAAATGTTTGTCGATCAATGCTTTCTGCATTCATTCATGCATTAATAATTGTTTCCATTCCATTATTTTATGTTTATAGAATTAATTAATTCATTTGCATCATAGTGGCATGACATCTTCATTATATTGAATTAATCATTTTTGCATCAACACCTTTACATTTATATGCATTCATTTTGAAAACATTGAGACTATTTTTTAGGATGTCCCGTGATAGTGATTTTGGATCAAAGAAAAAGTCAGTCGATTCAGCATCCCTATGAAACCAAAAAAACCCAAAATGGTGAACGAAGACAAATTAGACCAAATTGAGCAAACCCAAAGGGACATACAAGCGGAATTGGCAAGAAAGATGGAAGAATAGTTAGCTAATGCCTGACAATACACGGTGGAATAGTTCAAGAGATCTCAACAAGATACACTAGGCCAAATAACCTAAATGCTTGGATTTAAGCTTCTCGAACCCAAAGAGACATCTATTGTAAATCCTACGATAAATCCCAATCCCAATGATAGGAACGAATATCCCACATATCCCCCGGGGCTTACTCTTACTCATGCTAAGGTTGAACCAAACCCTCCAATGATACTTTATTGACGGAAATTACCGCTTCTTTAGGCCGGTGCCTCTTTCCCTATGAATTTACCCTCTGCATCAGAAGTTAAGCCCGAAGGAAATCAAGCGAAAAATTTTGTATCAGAGATGGATAAGTTGATTGAAATGGAGAAACCTAGAATTGAGACCTCTAAAGATATCGAGGACCGATGCAAGCATCTCGAAGAAAAGATGGAAGCCATAAAGGCAACAAACACCTTCATTGGATTTGATGCCCATAAACTCAGCCTCGTCCTGAATCTGTTATTACCTCTTAATTTCAAGGTCTCAGAATTCGAGAAGTATGATGGAACGAGTTATACCCATGCACATCTTAACATATTCTGCCGAAGGATGACAAGATACAGAAGAGATGATAAGTTATTGATCCACTGTTTGTAAGACATTTCTCTCGGGATCTGTCACAAGATAGTATAATTAGTTGAACCGGCATCAGATAAAGTCATGGAAGGACTTGGCTAAAGCTTTCCTAGAACAGTACCAACATGTCAGTGAAATGGAGCCAGACCGTTGAACTTTGCAACACATAAAACAAAAGTCAAATAAATGCTTTAGGCAGTATGCCCATTGTTGGAGAGATGTGGCAGTTTAAGTTCAAACCTCGCTCAACAAAAAAGAAAAAAAGGTCATGTTTATTCAAACATTGGAGGGTCCAGTCTTGGATCGCTTGATAGGCAACATGACTACCAATTTTGCCGACCTTGTGCTATCTGGTGAGCTCATCGAAAATGCTGTCAATAGTGGCAAAATCGACAGTGGGAGTAGTTTATCCCATAAGAAGACATTGAATACGAAGAAATACCATAAAGTAAGCTCTTCAGGTGTTTACAATGTTAGTTATTCGAAGCATGTGACAATTGTACAACCCAAGGCCACACCAAGTGCCCAGGATTTTTTGAGATAAGACTCCGGTCTAAGAAGGAACACCAAAAAGATAGAGTTTACACTGTTACCAATCTTGTACGATGAACTGTACAAGCAACTATTCGATGTCCATCTAGCGGCACTCTTTTACCAAGCACTATTTAGCCTTCCTTCCCGAAATGGTATGATCCTAGCGCAAAATGCGTATACCATGGTGATCAAGTGAGACATTCGATTGAAACTTGTATCGGCGCCAAAAAAGCCATGGAAAAGCTTATCAAGCTTGGGGTTATAGGTTTTAACAAACCCAGTGGGCCAGCTACAACCGCTAACCCTACCAAATCACACATGTTGAACGAATGCATTCTTCAAGAAAAGAAACTGAACAGTTAAGTTTGAGATATCGAAAGTCAAATCACCCCTCAATTGGGTTTGGAAGAAACTACTTAAAGCGGGTCTGATCAACCAAGGAATGATGATACCTGATGGGCACATTAGTCTATACTGTAAGTTTCATGCCGAAGAGGGGCACACCATTCAAGACTGCCATAAGTTCAAAGATATTGTTCAAGGCCTAATGGATAGCGAAAAAGTTGAATTCTTTGAGGAATGAGCTCACTCCTGCTTCTTAGTCTAGATGCCAAGCTAATCAACTTTCGTAGGTTCCCTTTCGCTTTTAACTTTTTTCAGATTAATACATGTAAATCAAATCCACCTGCTTAAGCCTGAAGGCGGTGTTGATCTCTTGTGATGGCCTAAGACCACATGCTTTAATTTTTAATGAAAAGACGCATCTTGTTTTTCAACCCCCTCTTTATTTTGTTTATATATTTATCTATTGGGTCCCTATATATCAATTGTACAAGGGACATTGACTTTGACTCGAAGGTTGAGTCCGAATAGCTTGTGTCTAATTGAAGTCATATGCTGCGAAGATTATGAATATGTGACGCACATTTCAAATTAAGGACCAAAAATAATAACAAATCGCTGCAATTTAATGTTTGAAGCCTGGTTTAAAACGAAACAAAACGATTTTACTTTCGAAGCCTGTAATAGGCATTTTTCAAAAAACACTTCAAAGCTTGGTAATAGGCAATTTTCAAAATTAATCAAAAGGCACTCTAATGTTTGAAACCTAGTAATAGGCATTTTTGGATAAGAGTGTGAAATTTTTGGGGGCACTCCACCCAAGCCCATTCCAATCAAAACTCTTTACTTCATAAGTGATGGTAATATTTTCAAAATCATGACAATGCTGAGTAGCTCGAGAATTTGTTGTTTGCTCCATCATTTATTTTGAGCCAAAAGAATGTGATGAATTGAATTCCCCAAATAAAAATAAGACAAAAAAATGAACCTGCCAAGGGTAAGTTGGGTAAGCACTGAAGTAGCTTATAATGCGCTTCACATCTTCAAACGTCAATTCGGCTTTCAAGGTCTCCTAAACACAAGATTTGCTTGGGGCAATCCTTGTAAGCAATTTTAGTATTGCTCGTGCACTTTATATTCGGGGAATTCAATCTAGCGTGATATATTCACAATTTGAAAAGAAAAACCCAGTTTTCTTAGTAAGCATCTCACATTAAATTCAGAACATATGTTCTATGATTCAGCAGTGGAATAAAATATTTCCCTGCATTACTCACAAAGAAGTTCAAAAGTATAGGGGCCAATGACAAATATGCCCACAGATTGATGCTTCAACTAAAGAAAGAACTCACAAGTTGACCTTCGCCTAGGAAGATAACATTTTAGAAGAAGATGGTCAACCTATGAGAGGATGGGACATCAGTGCACACAAGATAAAAGTCGTTTATCCTATCTACAAGATAGAACTTGAGCAAAAACAAGAATGAACCACCCATATGACCAGGAAGTCAAGGGGAATCCCATTTGAATTCAACATCATGGGGAACTGTATTGCATGCCATACATCTCATCATACATTCGCATTAAATGCATACATTACACATCAAGTTAGATGCATTCATGCTAAGTGCATCTACTTCACTCATACATAAAAAACAGGTTCAGGATGAGAAGCCTCAATCATGGAGGACATTAACAATGTAACACCCATAACGTATATCTGTAATATGAATATACATTACAGATGCTACTAAAAACACAAACTGATTTTTTAACTCTTCGGTAAACAACATTTTCTATAAATTTCAACTGAAAACAATTTTAGACAATTGTAGCTAGTTTTAGCCATAAATTGGTTTATAAAACATAAAATTTAGTTATTTAAAAGAAATATTATTCAGGGTGAAAACGTCGCTTATTGCCTAGACCATTTCTTGATTATAAAAAAAATCTGAGCGATAAGATTTAAATTCTGGTGAACCCATTATACTTTTACATTACTGGTAATATTATTTCATTTTTGTACTCCATGTACCCTTGTACTATCATAGTTTGAAAATATATAATTTAAAGCTTGCAAAACAGTTTTCTTGAATATATAATTACATGCCCACTAGTTCCTGACTATTTTAAAGATGTACGTACTTTCACTTACCGATAACTTAACTTTCAAATGAGTGGCTCCTCCTTGTTAATTCTGATCTGAAGAACCTACGTGTGAAGTAAAAACACGCTAAGTATGAACTTAGTGAGACAATTAAACTTATTTATTTACACATGAAATGATGTTATATAATACTTCATATAAGAATGCATTTCATATTTCTCTACAACAAGGCAAGTATATCATAATGTACATGTGTCATGTATTATAACTATCATATAATTCATGTTAATATTGTATAACAATCTTATTTTGTTATTCGCCATTTCTCCTAATTAATTTTGAAAACGAATCATTTTATTTTATTTTAAATTTTCAATCTCACAAGACCCAATAACATTTAGCTATGCAGGTTTACTTACACATTGGCCAAAATATTTGTACAAGATTTGTTATACATAATCTCACAAGCTCACCACGTGGACAATTTCTAAGTCATGTCAGAATTCACTTAGAGACACCTCTTATAGTATCAAAATTCATGTACGAGAAAGTCTTTCAAGACTCTTATCCAACTCTCTAAAGTGTGGCTAAGTCACTTCATGATAACTTTCTATGACCCTGAACTCCTCTATACTCTGAACCCTCATTACTGATCTAATAGTTAGGGATTTATCTTTCTCATGTCTCGAGTTCAATACCCAATGTAATAAAAAAAACTTTTCATGACTCTATCCCTAATCCTACTTCACATACACTTGTCCAAAGAGATCCAAGCATGTACAAGAATCACAAACTCAAATTTTACATTCCAAAACTTTGTTAATCTCACTCAGAACTTCCATTCTTCTTTAATCACATTGGAGCCACCATAAGCAACTTGCATCAACATTCCTAAAAGAATTACTACAATATACATATATTATGCTTTATGTCCCACAAATTTAACTCTTCAAAATTTCTAGATGCTTCTTTAAGAGAATTTCATGGACCCCTTCAACAGTCCTTGATGCTAAATGGGTGCCATAGATTTTCTTCTTAGCCATAAAAATCAGGCCAACCAATCATATGATCATTAATACAATCTTGGTGGCTGTTGAATTATTACAAATTGCTTCAATTGTTGTGTAGCGACCCTTTTTTAACTTTGGAAATAAAATATTGAAATACTTTACAGCATCAAAGGAGATGACACCCGGAGAACGGGATGACACTTCCAGCAGAATACTGTAAAAATTTAAAAACGGAAGGTGGAGTCGCCACTGGCCACTTTTGGTAGGCCAAACACCGAAAAGTTAACTAGAGATGAGTTCGAGAGTTGGTTATGAGTGGGGAAGGATTAGCACCCCACTACACCCAAATTTGGTACCTAAAAGTTCGCATTATTTTTATTACGGAAAACGAAAATTCGATTTAATTTAATATTTAATTTCCAAAATGCATGCATGCATAACAGTTCAAAATTTTCCTTGGTATTGACGATGTTCAAAAGAGATGACACCCGGAGGCCGAGATGACACTCCCAGCAGAAACATCAGAACAATAAGGCCTAATATTATATGTAACAATTACATGCATGAACAAACAAAAATATACAAAAATAAATGGATGATACTGAGTAAATATGTACAAGTACAAAAAATTAAAAATTTGCCCAGATATCCACGACATTCAGAGGAGATGACACCCGGCGGCCGGGATGACACTCCCAATAGAAATACCAGAATAATAAGGCCAAAATAAATATAATATTTTTAAACTAATAAATATAAATATAATAAATAACATAAATGTAGAATAATAAAAATAAAAAATTCTATATAATATATGATGTGCTAAATGCGCAATTATTCCATTAAATTAGGGTTAAAATAAAGATTGCCGAGAATTTAAGGGACTAGAAGTACGAATATCCCATTTAAGATTCATTAAATTTGATTTTAGGACCGAATTGCAAAGTTTTGAAAACTATCAGGGACTTCAAAAATAATTTTTCCAAGCGGAAACCCCTTTTTGTAATTATTTTTTGGGCGAAAGGACCAAAAGTGTGATTTACCCTTTTAAAGTTTGATTTAAATAGGATTAGTGACCAAATTGCGAACAAATTTAAACTTATAGGGACCCATAATGAGATTAACCCATGCGGAAGGATTGAAAGAGCAATTTCCTCTCTATTTCTTTATGCGCAGATCCCCTACCTGGGTCGGGTTTTGCCCCAGATATCGCTCGAAACGACGCCATTTTGGGCCAAAGTTCATATGCCCAAAACAACGTCGTTTGATGGGCTTATAAATTTGATTTTTCACAAAAAAACATTTACACCGAGTTTTTATAAAAGAACCCCAGATGCTCTGTAATAACCCTCAGCCGATAGTTGGTTGATGGTCGACTGTCTGCCGTGAGCCGCCACAGTCCGGTGACGGAGCACCGCCGCCACCAGCAGTCGAAAATACCAAAATTTCCTGGAAGGTGCAATTTTTATCGCTAAACCTTTATTTATGGTTAGTTTATTTTTAAAACTTCCTTAATATTTGTAGATCTATATTTTCGAAGGTATATTTTCTATATAATAATTTTTTGTAAAAAAAAGAATCGTTTTAACTTTAGGTTTGCTTGATCGGATTTGAGACCGAGATAACTTGGAAGGAACTCGTGTTTCTAACTCTTTTTTATTTTAACTGTGTTTGTTTTTTTATTCGTAAAAAAATTACAACTGATATTCAAGTTGCTTTATACTAAAAAAATGGTTTTTACAAGTTGTTCTTTTCGATTTAACCTCTCTGTTTCTTTTGCAGATCTGGATTTCAGCGTGGGCAGTAGAGCAGGTCGGCGTCAGAGATGGGCGGTGGGATTGACTAATGGTGGCGCGCGTGGCGGCCACATGGCATTTGAAGAGCCGCGTGTGGCGGCCACTTGCGAGGGATGGGCAGAAGGGTGCACTGCAGATTTAAGGTTAGGTTTTTATTTTTATTTTTTTAGGTTATATCCGGGCTGAGTCGGGTTAAACCGGTACCGGGCTGGATATGGATATTTGGTCTAAGCTGCTTTATTTGTAATGGGTATGGGTTTTGTAAGTGGGCTTAACCAGGTTTGGGTAATAGGTCTGATGGGTTTATGTAAATGGGTCTTGTATAATACTGGGCTCGGACAAAATGGGCTACAACAACTGCCCCTCTTTGTTCATTGTTGTGTAACAGGGATAGAGCAAAGACGAAATAGTGACCATTTTGGTCCGGGTAGGCTGAGGGTTCTTCTCTAACCACTGTCCGCTTTCTTGATCTTCAGTTGATCCACTCGATTGCTCTTGGAGACAATTTTCAAATTGGAGAACTCCACTGAGAAGACAAAATCTTTGAGTCAGGAGCTCGAGGTTACATGCTCTTCCTATATAGAATTATTTTCTCTTTCTCCATCTGAAATTCTGTAAGTTTTTGGAGAGATCTTCAGGCTACAAGTTCTTCCTATATAGAACTTTTCACCTTCGAGTTTTGAAGTTGCAGGTTCTTCCTATATAGAACCTTCTGCGGGTGGAATCTTCGAGTTGGGGAGTCCTTCCTATATACAACCCTCCATCTTGAAGTTCCAAAAAAGGTGACACTTTATTTTATTCTCAAGTAGTGCCAGTACCAGAAGCACGAGTCTTCTTTACTTCCCAAGAGGCCGAGGATAGGAAAATTTTAAAAAGTATACCTCGATTTCTGATCGTCATAGGTATGAAATGATATCTTGCTATGAGACTGCCAAAAATTTTCACTTCTTCCTAGAAGGCTGAAGACTAGAAAAATTTTAAGATCATGCCCCGATTTTTGATCGTCATATGCATTAAAGGGTATCTCGCTTTGAGATTACCGGAAGATTTTCACTGCTTTCCTAAAAGCTGAAGACTGAAAAACCTTGAAGGATGCCCTAGTTTCTGACCGTCATAGGCATGAAATGGTATCATGTTTTGAGACTACCGTATGATTTTCACTGCTTTCTTGAAAGTTGAAGACTGGAAAATTTTAAGATCATGCCCCGATTTCTGATCGTCATAGGCATGAAATGGCATCTCGCTACAAGACTTCTAAAAGATTTTCACTGCTTCCCTGAAAGCTAAAGACTGGAAAACCTTAAAAGATGCCCCAATTTCTGACTGTCATAGGCATGAAATGGTATCTTGTTTTGAGACTACCAAATTATTTTCACTACTTCCTTGAAAGTTGAAGACTGTAAAATTTTTTAAATCATGCCCCGATTTCTGATCGTCGTAGGCGTGAAATGGAATCTCGCCACAAGATTGCTAGAAAATTTTCTTTGTTTCCCTAAAAGCTGAAGACTGAAAAATCTCTAGATGGTGCCCAGATTTCTGATCGTCATAGGCACCAAATAGTGTCTTGTTTTGTGACATGTTCTTCCTATATGGAACCTTTCGCTGTCACTGGATGAAATCTTCGAGCTGTGAGTCTTTCCTATATAGAACTCTTCATCTTGAAGTTTTGAAGAAAGTTGACACTTCAATCCATTCTCAGGTAGTTCCAGTACCAGCTATTTCATCTGTTTTTCAGGAGGGTGAGGGTGAAAATCTTCAAGATGATGCCTTGATTTCTAATCGTCTTTGACATCGAATGGTATCTTTTTTTAAGACTACCAGAAGGCCTTCATTGCTTCCTGAAAGGCTAGAGATTAGAAAATCTTAAGATGATGCCCTAATTTCTGACCGTCTTGGCATCAAATCACAAATAGTTGAGTATGAAAAATTCTTGAACCTTTGTTGAGGGGTTGCTACTTCAGTTGCGAAGCGGGAAAAAATCTGACCTTCTTCTGATCCTTGAATACTTGTCAAGAAAATAGATAAAACTCTTGAATCGTGTGGGTCAGCATGCTCCTATCCTTAAGGATGTCTATCTAATGATGCATGAGTGATAGGGTTTCAGTGTCGTGTACGCTTCCATTTTGACAGAGTGATCTTAATTTTTTTCATTGATTTTTTCTTTTTCTCTCTTTCCGGGGTGGCGATACTTTATCTCACATTCAGGTTCAATCACTTAACCCCCTTCCTTTTCTGTTTCCTACTTCTTATTTTTTCTTCTTTCCCTTTTTAGAGCCTATTTCAGAGCGTTTTCTCTACTTTTAGATCTTTGTATCCTTGATTAAATGACATTTTGGAGCCTAAAATTTCTTTTTGAGTGAGCCTTTATCAAAGTCAGTTCTTTCCTTGGATCATCTGCACTTTTAAGGCTGGATCATAGCAATGCTAGGAATTTTTTTCTCATCATGAATCTATGTTAAACCACTTGCAGGATGCTCAGGAAAATAATTAAAGGGCGAAAAGATGTATTTTATTAGTAGTTCAAAAAGTCATGGCAAACATAAAGAAAAGTAAAATACATGGTCCTAAGTATTCACTATATGAATGATGTGCAAATCCATGGAGCGAGATAGAATCATTTTTCCTGAAGCTCTTCTCTAAAGTATTTGAATCCTTTGATAGGTTTTGTTCACCGGATGCTCAATCTAAAAATTCATTTGAGCTGCCTTTTACGGGTTTTCAACTCAAATCCTTCGTTCGGTCACAAGATGTCCTTTTTGGGTTTTCATCTTGAACCTCTCCTTTCTTTTTCTCTTTTTTAATCTTTTTTTTTCCTTTTTGTTTCTTTTGCTTCTCTTTTTTCCTCTTCAAGCGTAGTATTTCTTGACAGAGTCTGAGTTTATTGGATTGCTCAGCTCCTTCCCGTCCATCTTTATCAAGATCAATGCCCCTCTAGAGAAGGTCTTTTTAACGACATACGACCTTTTACAATTTGGCATCCACTTCCCACGAAGTCTTTCTGTATTGGCAAGATCCTTTTTTAGCACTAGATCCCCCTCTCGGAATTCTCTCAGGCAAACTTTCTTGTTATATGCCAGTATCATCCTTTTTTGATATGGCAGATGGCTTTCAACCTCTTCTCTTCAATAATGTCCAATTGATCAAACCTAGCTTGTATCCATTCATCTTCTCTAATTTTACTTCATTCAAAATCTGAAGTGATGTGATTTCTACTTCAATGGGTAGTACAGCCTTAATGCCATAGGTCAAGGAATACGGTGTTGCCTCTGTCGACGTGCGTACTAACGTTCGATAGACGAACAAGGCAAATGGTAGCTTTTCATGCCAGTCTCTAAAAGTGTCCATTATTTTTGCTATGATCTTTTGAGGTTCTTGTTTGCTGCTTCCACTACCCTATTCATCTTAGGGCGATATGTAGTGGAGTTGTGGTACATTATCCTAAACTGCTCACATACCTCAGTCATCATTTGATTATTCAAATTGGTGGCATTGTCAGTGATGATCCTTTTTGGTAAACCATAACGACAAATAATTTCCTTTTTTATAAACTTGTAGACTGTCGCCCTCGTGATACTGGCATAGGAGGCAGCTTCTACCCACTTGGTGAAATAGTCGATGGCCACTAAGATAAAGTGATGCCCGTTAGAGGCCTTCTGGTAAATCTGTCCAATAACGTCCATTCCTCACATTATGAAAGGCCATGGGAAGTTTATGGTATATAATGGTAGCGGTAGAAAGTGAATCTTGTCGGTGTATATCTGGCATTTGTAGAATCTATTGGTATAGTCAATGTAATCTTCTTTTATGGTTGACCAGTAATAGCCATACCTTATGATCTTTTGGGCCATTGAAAAGCCGCTAACGTACGTCCCACACAGCCCATCGTGCACTTCTGCTAGAATATTCTTGGCATCCCGCGCATCAACGCATCTTAACAGTATTTGGTCTTTGCCCTTCTTGTATAAAATCTCACCATCTAAGATGTATCCCGTTGCCATTCTCCTAATAGTCCTTATTTCATTCTCGCCCGCTTATTTAGGATATGTTTGAAATTTGATATATTGTAAAATATCATAGTACCATAGGTTGACATCCACTTCTTCTTCTAGGCTGTAACAGTGAGCATGCAATTCAAAGGTTTGCATTCGAATATGCTTCATTTCTACCTTCATACTTGCTTTGAACATCGCCGCTAAAGTCGTTAAGGCGTTTGTCATCTGGTTGTCTTCTCTTGGAAGGTAAGTAAAACTAACCTTTTCAAATTTTTTGATCAGTTCCTGGATGAGATTGCAATATTTAACCAGCTTGGGGTCTCTCATTTCCCATTCTCCGTGAAGCTGGTAAATCACGAGGCATGAATCTCCGAAGACTCGCAGCGTCTTGATCCCTCTTTTTATGGCCGCACTTAATCCCATAACACATGCCTCATACTCGGCCATATTATTTGTGCAAAAGAATTCTAGTCTACTTGTGAAAGGGTGGTACACATATCTGGTGAAATCAATACCGCCCCTATTCCGTGTCCCAAGGCGTTAGACGCCCCTTCAAAATAGAACTTCCATAACCTTTCTTCTAAAATAGCCTCGTATTCTGTTGTGATGCACATCAGGTCTTCGTCGGGGAAGTCAAAGCTCAGAGACTCGTAATCATCTGAGGCACGACTTGCTAGGAAATCAGCTACGGCGCTTCCTTTCACTGCCTTCTAGCTCACGTAGACAATGTCGAACTCTGACAACAACATTTGCCAATGGGCCGTCTTCCCAGTCAGAGCATGTGCTTCCATGAAGAACTTCAACTGGTCTAACTTGGATATCAACCAAGTGGTGTGATACAACATGTACTGTCGAAGTCTTTTGGCAGCCAACACTAGAGCGCAACATAACTTCTGAATTGGTGGATATCGTGTTTCATAATCTGTGAACTTCTTTCTTAAATAGTAAATGGCTCTTTCTTTCTTTCCAGACTCATCGTGTTACCCTAGTACGCACCCCATTGAATTCTCGTGAATGGTCAGGTACAAGATCAACGATCTATTCGGTACTGGTGCCACCAAGATCAGAGGATTCATCAAATAGGTTTTGATCTTTTCTAGAGCCTCTTGACATTCTTCATTCCATTATCCAAGGTTATTTTTTGAAGTAGTTTGAAGATGGGGTTACATTTATTAGTCAACTGGAGATAAATCGAGATATATGATTCAGTCTCCCCAAAAATCCTCGAACTTCTTTTTTTATGTAGTGGGGGGAGATTTTGTATAACTTTTACTTTATCATGATCGATCTTGATACCTCTCTGGCTGACCACGAAACCCAAGAGCTTGCCTAATAACACGGCAAATGTACAGTTGGTTGGGTTAAGTTTTAATTGATATTTTCTCAATCTTTGGAAAAGCTTTTTCAAATTCTGAATATGTTCCTTCTCCGTTCGAGATTTGGCAATCATATCATCTACGTACACCTCGATTTCTTTGTACATCATATCATAGAAAAGGGTCACCATCGATCTTTGGTGAGTTGCCCCAGCATTTTAAGTCCAAACAGCATCACTTTGTAACAATAGGTACCCCCCATGGTCACAAATATAGATTTCTCCATGTCTTCTGGATTTATTTTTATATGATTGTACCCTAAGAAACCGTCCATAAAGGATAACCATGAATGTCCTGATGTGCCATCAACTAGCGTATCAATATGAGGCAATGGAAAATTATTTTTAAGACATACCCTATTAAGATCTCTGTAATCGACACACATTCGAACATTCCCATCTTTCTTCGGTACTGGAACTATATTTGCGACCCACTGTGGGTACTTAGCAACTTTCAAGAAACCATTATCAAATTGTTTCTCCACTCTTTCTTTAATTTTTAACAGCATAACTACCCACATTCTTCTGAGCTTCTGTTGTACTGGTTTGCACTCTGGTTTTATCGGCAGCTTATGTAACATTATCTCCATGTTTAACCCCAGTATGTCTTGGTAAGTCCAAGCAAACACGTCTCTGAACTCCTAAAGTAGGGCTATCAAATCATGTATGGTCTTTTGAGAAATGATAGCTCTGATTTTGACTTCATTTCTTTCCTCACCAGTCCCAAAATTCAAGGTCTCTACTTCTTCTTGGTTAGGCAGGATTTGCTTTTCTTCGCTTGCCATTAACCTTGCTAGCTCTTCTTGAACTTCATACTCTATTTCTTCCTCATCTTCCCATATTTCTACCAAACGTATAGGCTATTCGAAATCAACCTCGAGATCAGATTCGAGCTTATTCATACGGTAATACTAGGGTCCATGCATGAAGAAAGGTAACTAATGTTTGGACAAAAAAATGGATATTGGTATGAAATGGAGAAGAATGAATGTATGAAATGTTTGCCATTTAATTAAAACATAGAAAACATCATTTTCATTGCATCTGTAAGTAGATTAGCATGGTAGCCCTATTACAAAAGATCCCTAATGCTCGCGGGCACAAGCAAAAGGGTTGGTTCAGAGCATTACGCTGATTTTGCCCTAGAAACTATAGGAATATCAATAGTGCTCCAAAAGTGTCTCTCCTAGGAGATAGGGGCGAATTTCAGCCAAAAGCCTGCTGCCCTCTTTATCTTCAGTTATCATATTAACCATCATCCCCTCTAGCGACTCACTGAACTTTTCTTCCTCTTTGAGCTTGTCACTTTCTTGAAGCACCTCTTGTATCTTCTGCTCGGGGTTGACGATCCCTCCGAACACAAAAACATCCTTTAAGCGGGGAAAAGACATCGATCTCCGTGAGATATTTCTCCTTTGAGTCTGGCCCTTCTTTGTTCTTCTTTCCTTCTTTATTCCTCTCTCTTTTTTGCAACACGTTGGGCTTGTAAGCAAGCCCAAATCGGTCATTCTTGATAGTGACTAATTTTGCACGCAAGGTTCTCTACAAATTTCTTCTAATTCCTTTCCCAACCTTCACTCTTCGACCTAAAGTTTCCCGAACGGCCATCTTAGTGCATTTAAACAACCTAAGATACGTGATCTTGCTTCCTTCTGCAACAAAGGTGGTATTCGTGAATTCTAGATCTCAGAAGGAACACTTTACAACACTTCATTATTTTGGATAAAAGGGACATCAGTTGTGACTGAAATGATGGTTTCTTGCTCGCCCCCCACACTGATCAACTTTCCTTCGCTTACGAATTTCAACTTCTGGTGTAATGAAGAAGGGATCGCCCCGGCAGAGTGGAGCCAAGGTCTCCCTAGCAAGCAATTATAAGTTGTTCTAATGCTCATCACCATAAATTCAACGGCATACTATATCGACCCAATCAATAAGGGTATCTTAATCTTTTCGGCCACTTCCCTTTGAGTACCATCGAAAGCCCTCACTAAATTATAGCATCGCTTCATATGTGAACTATCCACCGATAACCTTTGCAGAGTTGCCAATGGTAATACATTTAATGCAGACCCGTTGTTAATAAGTACCCCAGGAAAAACATACCCCTTACAGTGAGTGGTGATATTTAAAGCTTTAGTGGATCATGTACCCCCTTCTAGAATCTAGTCATCACTAAATGTGATATAATTATCTGCGATGATATGGCCCACTATCCGGTATAACTTAGCCACTGAAATGTCTTCTGGAACAAACGTCTAGTTTAGCACCTTTATCAATGCATCACGGTGTTTCTCTGAGCTTAATAGTAATTCAAGTATCGTAATTCTAGCTTGTTGCTTGCGAAGTTGCTCAACGACACTGTATTCATTGTGCCTTAAAAACTTTAGAAACTTCTGCGCCTGCGTTTCAGTCACTGGCTCATTTATTTTTGGTGGAAGCTCCTCACCAAATATTCTTTCGAGCTCAACTTCTACGTCTCATCTCCTGTCTCTCGTGGCTTCTGCTATTTTTGACATTCCAAACGAATAGCAACGAACACTTTTTGTAAAGTGTCACACTTCATTTATAACTTTGGTTCTTACCTCCATGGGCTGCTCCTTAAATTCTTCGTCTTTCTGCGATACCGATCCTACTACTACAAAAATATGAGCGACGTAGTTCCAGGGAACCTTCCGTGTATCTTTGACTGGGAATGGAGCTGGCGCATAGATAATAATCATATGAGCTACCTTCGTATTTCCTTCTTGAGGTGAGTCATTCCCGTTCAGCCTAGAAGAGATGACCAATGGTCTGCTTGCACTATACTTAGAACCGAAGTTGTCTGAAGTGCAAACGTCCATTTTTCTCCTCTCATCATCTTTTTCGAAGAACTCGATTTCTTTATTGCCCATCATCTTCTTACCAACTATTTGAACTGCTCACAGTGTTGGATTCATGTCCTATCTCATGCTGGCACTCACAGTAGGGTCTACACCTTTCACACGTTATTTCTATCCTTTTTTCTATCATGCATGCCATGCATAATTATTGAAAGACCCACCTAAGTGGGGATTTGACCTCAGATATCTCTTTTTTAGCTCTTCTATTACCTTCATCTTCTATTGCATTGACGACATACCCTCCATAGTTTGGCAACGGATTAACAGCTACACTCGGATCATCAAATTTTAGGATTCCCGCATTTATTAAATTCTGGACAATTTTCTTGAAGGCAAGGTAGTTTTCTATCGAATGACCCGGAACACCAGCATGATAATCACATTTAGCATTTTTGTCATGCTATGAAGGGAAAGGGGGCTTGAATGGCGCCACAATATGTGGGTGAATCAAGTCAGCTTTATGTAGTTGAGAATACAACTCTGTGTATGACACTGGCAGGGGTGTGAAAGACATTTTATCCCTTTCTTTCTTAGGGGCTTTATCCTCCTTCTTGTTTGAGCTTTGGGCATTTCTGGTAGATATCTGCGGTTGGGAAATGGTGAGGTTTGCTGAAACATTGTAAGTGTTGACGATATTTACTTTATATCTTTCTTCTTATAATGCTTTTAGGAGCTTTCTCCACTATCGATTCTTTCAGTCTTTATTGCTACTTCAATCGACTCCCCGATCCTTATCAAATCAGCAAAGGTCTGAGTGGTATTGTTGATTAGGCGTTCAAACAATATCCCCTTCAAGGTGTTCACAAACATTGGGGTAATCTCGTACTTAGGGATAGGCGGATGGATTTGGGCTGCTACATGACGCCACCTCTGAGCGTATTGTCGTAGGCTCTCATTCGATCCTTGCTCCATCCCTTCTAACATGGCTCGACTGGGGGTCATATCAAAAACATGCTTGTAATGCTCAATGAAAGCTCGAGAAATATCTTTCCATGACTTGACGTCATCTCGTCTGAGTTGCGTATACCAACAGATTGTAGACCCAGTCAGACTATCCTGGAAGCAATGAATCAATAGCTTCTCATTTTTTATAAATTGTGCCATTTTTAGACAGTACATGGTTATGTGTGCGGAGTGGCAAGCGGTTCCATCATACTTGTTAAATTCTGGTGTCTTGAATTTTGGCAGAAGAACCAGGTCAGAAACAAGGCTCAGATCGCTAACCTCATTCCCCTGTTCTTTTTCCCCTTGCATGGCTCTAAATTGTTCTTCAAATAAACGAGATTTCTCTTCATATTTGCTTTCTATTTTGGCTCTGATCTTTTCCACCAAGTCGAGGTCTGACACTTCTTCCTCATAGCTTGTTTCTAAATTAATTGGTCTCTTGGTAGCCGCTCCTTCCTGATGGTTAACATATACCCAGTGGTTTTGGCATGCGCCCTTCTTTTAGGGATTGGAGCGTCTGATTGAACCCTGATGTGAGATGCATTACCTTCTGGCTCTTCTGTGTTATCATCTTTATCCTTTCCGAGCCAAGCAGATATTTGGGCCATAATTACAGCTTGTGACTGGGCGATTTGTTCGCTGATGTTTTGTTCTGCCTTATCGAAACGATTTTCCAAGTTTTTTTTAGCCCCGTTCTAGTTTAGTCACTCGGTCTTCCGTTTTTTTTGCTTGCAAGCGAGTACCGTATCGATGTGGAATGATTGTGATTTGAGGTTAAACTTTCTGCCATGATATTTCCATAATTAATTCAGATATCCTTAATAATGTATGCAAATTATAATGCACAACTAAATGGTTAAATTTCATGAATGCAAATGTAGTGTTGATTCGCAAGTAGTCCTTAGAAAGACTTTCATTAGATGAAGAAATATGATTACAAAAACCAAAGATAACGCGTTTACAAATAGCGACTAGATTCTATCCCCAAAGCTTTGACTTCTTGAAGTAGAGCGCACACTCAAGATTCTAACTCCAATTCTGGACTGACGCGTGCATGTAGATCATATATTTCTCTGGCCAAGCCTTGGATGTATCGGGCTACACTCTGTGCTTGTACCATAACGTCTATCATTGCTCTATGTTATTCTCGGATTAGATGACCAGCTTGTTGCAGTCCATATACTATTCGACGATTATCTTCCTACAGGGCTCCTTCAAAAGATACAAGTTTCTCCTTGTAGTCACGAAGAGCGTCATCGAGTTCGGTTACTCTGGCTTTTAGCAACTCATTTTCCTCTCATGTAAGGCTTAAGGCAGCAACGTTATCTTGGTTGTGGTACTCTTGTAGAAGTTCTTCCAACTATAAAATTTGGGCTTCAAATTCCTCGTTCTGAGCTTTTAGTCCATGGTTCTGAACCTGACTGGTGACCAGCTTCATATCTCCGAGCATAGCTATCTGCCCTCTTTCTTTCTTTCAGCAACTTAGTGGTCAATTCTTTAGCGGTGGTGCCTAAGTTATTCCTTCGCAGGTTTTGTTTTAGCTCTATAAAATCTTTCCTCAAATCTTCATGGTCTACTTCGAGGATCTTCTTTTGTTTTAAGATATCCTTCTCCTGTCGCTGGTACTTTTTTACATCCACCGAGGCTAGATAATTTACTGCCTCTAAGTCAGAGATACGTTTTTTAAAGCCCGTACTTCGCTTTGTTGGGCCTTTTTCACCTTCTCCAAGTCTGAAGGAGTGTCTTCTATGTGTTCTTCTAAGGTTCAAAAAACTCTTGGGTTCGCACGAGGAACGATATCATTAACCTAGCCAAGTCTCCACTGCTCGTATCTGGGGGTAAGAGGTGAATCACCTTTGCAGACTTCGACCATATACATCCGCTTCTAAGAACGACTTATCTTTTGGACTTGCGTTTTGTAGCCATTTCCCTCATATTCGAAGCCTAACATTTTCAACTCGTAAGTGGCGGGGACAAATTGAGTCGAACCATACTGGCGTGACACAAGTAAGGGACAATATCCACTTTCTCCCCAAATTCCTAGTAGAGGCACCCAATCGTATTCCCCCACAACGATAGAGAAAGTTACTCAATATTAGCCATGGTACTTTCCATTTGACAGTGTCATCTTGTAGGTCCTGAAAGCCAGCCATCCATTGATCTTCGATCATGGTCTCAGCTCGGTACTCTTCTGAAAAAACCTTTATAGGAGCGAAGGTGGTGAGGCACATCCGGTGAGAATATTTCAAATCCCATAAGTGACTCTGAATCCAAATTTCTAACAACAAAACGCATCCTAGGAATATGCCCTCTCCCATTCTTTTGCACATGCTCAGTGATCGAAAGGTCTCTGCTAGAATGGTTGAAACCAGGTTGATGCCCTTTTTTAATTTCTAAAACAGATATGTTGTGGCATAATCTATATGTCCCACGATCTTCGGAAAGATGACCATACCGTAAATGTTAAAAGCAAATAGGTACCTCTATTTTGGTAGATCTGGATGTTGGTGAATTAAGTCTCGAATGTGTGTCCAATGTATGCAATCGGTCTTTTCTTTCCTTAGAATCTTCCCTTGGAACCATTCTTTACTCATCCCAATGATGTTAACCAAATTCTCTGTGAAAGACGGTGGATCCTTAGGTTTGACGTAGATTCTCTCTTTCTTGGCCTTCGGTCAATGAAGTAAAGCAGAATACTCATCGATGGTTGGAGTCAAGTCTACCTTCCCAAAAGTGAAACAGTTGTACCTCGGGTTCTAGAATTGCGCTAGGGCCCTGAACAAGTTCGTGTCATGCTGAACATCTAATAAGAGGGCTATGTCGTCAAACTCTTGTTGGAAACTCTGTTCTATACTCGAATCCCAATGCTGCAATATCTCTTTCAGCTCACGAAGGTTGTTCTACTTGGAAACTATCAACGTCGGCCCGATAATTTTTGATACATGTCCTGCTGTCAGGCTGTCTCATTTTTCCATTTGTATACGCTCGGACCATCTCCAGACTATAGCATTCTTTCTTTTGACATCACATAACCCCCTTTCCATATTGAACGCCTTCTAAACTGGATTTCTCTTGAATCAACACCTATGTATGATATAATATGCAATGTGGATGTGAGAGAGAAAAAAGAACAATAGAGAAAACGAGTCAGTATAATAAAGTAATTGAATAAATAAATGAAATAAATGATGAATAACGAAGAAAGTAAGCAGTTAGGGAATATAAACAATGAGTAAAAAAAACAAAGCAAAACCTGAAAAAGGTTATTCCTAAATAGGCAGAGTAACGGCATGGTTAAAGGGTGGACACTATGGTTCATTATATGCGGTTTGGTTCTAGAGTGAGGGTACCTGAACTGTCGCTGGGACATTAATTCGGGGGAATACGACCCTTATACCATACGGAGGTGAAAACCCCACAAAATATAAGGACCATTACTCCGAAAGTGAGATACAACACTATACGGAGGTAAAAACCCCACGAAGCGAAGTACTCCATTCCACTTAAGGGTTCTAACACTAATTTATGATGACAATTTATATAAAAAATGGAAATTAAAAATTAAATTGAATTTAAACTTTCTTTAATAATTACAATGTGAACCCTAACTAAGAAGGCCTAACTACTTCTTTTGCTTTTGAAAACAAATTTTTTTTCTCCAGCGGAGTCGCCAAGCTGTAGTGACCCTTTTTTACTTTGGAAATAAAATATTGAAATACTTTGTAGCATCAAAGGAGATGACACTCCCAACAAAATACCATAAAAATTTAACCGAAAAGTTAACTAGAGATGAGTTCGAGAGTTGGTTACGAGTGGGGAAGGATTAGCACCCCCACTACGTCCAAAATTGGTACCTAAAGGTTCGCATTATTTTTATTAAGGAAAACAAAAAAAATTGATTTAATTTAATATTTAATTTCCAAAATGCATGCATGCATAACAATTCAAAATTCGCCTTGGTATTCACAAAGTTCAAAAGAGATGACACCCGGAGGCCGGGATAACACTCCAAGCAGAAACATCAGAACAATAAGGCCTAATACTATATCTAACAATTACATGCATGAACAAACAAAAATACACAAAAAAAATGGATGATACTGAGTAAATATGTACAAGTACAAAAAAATAAAATTTGCCAGGATATCCACGACATTCAGAGGAGATGACACCCGAAGGCCGGGATGACACTCCTAGTAGAAATATCGGAATAATAAGGCCAAACTAAATATAATATTTTAAACTAATAAATATAAAGTTAATATAATAAATAACATAAATGTAGGATAATAAAAATAAAAAATACTATATAATATATGATGCGCCATATACATATTGATATTTACATAACAATTTACTAAATATATCCTATATACATATAAATATAATATACATATTATGAATAATATTATATGTATCAAATATATATACATAATAATATACTATATATATCATATATATACATATAAATATATCATATACATGTTATATAAACATATAAATATGTTATAAATATTATACAAAAACATTATACACAGATTATATATATATTGACATATTAAAAAATCAAAATATATCGAATATAAATAAGGGACCAAAATTAAATAAAAATAAAATAAGCAGTGCAGAAAAATGGATTAAAATAAATTATGAGCCAAAATTAAATTATTTACAAGAATTAGGGGCTAAAGGCGCAATTATTCCATTAAATTAGGGTTGAAATGAAGATTGTTGAGAATTTAAGGGACTAGAAGTGCGAATATCCCATTTAAAATTCATTAAATTTGATTTTAAGACCGAATTACAAAGTTTTGAAAACTATCAGGGACTTCGAAAATAATTTTTCCAAGCGGCAACCCCTTTTGTAATTATTTTTTCGGCGGAAGGACCAAAAGTGTGATTTACCCTTTTAAAGTTTGATTTAATCAGGATTAGTGACCAAATTGTGAACAAATTTAAACTTATAGGGACCCACAGTGAGATTAACCCATGCAGAAGGATTGAAAGAGCAATTTCCCCTTTATTTTTTTATACGCGGATCCCCTACCTGGGTTGGGTTTTGCCCTGGATATTGCTCGGAACGACGTCTTTTGGGCCAAAGTTCAGATGCCCAAAATGACGTCGTTTGATGGGCTTATAAATTCGATTTTCCCAAAAAAACATTTACACCGAGTTTTTATAAAAAAAAACACCCCAGATGCTCTGTAATAGCCCTTGGTCGGTAGCTGGTTGATGTCGACCGTCCGCCGTGAGCCGTCGCGGTCCAGCGGCAGAGCGCCGGCGCCACCGGCTGCCGAAAAATACTAAAATTTCCTTAAAGGTGCATTTTTTACCGCTAAACCTTTATTTATGGTCAGTTTTTTTTTAAACTTCGTTAATATTTGTAGATCTAGATTTTCGAAGGTATATTTTCTATATAATAATTTTTTTGTAAAAAAAGAATCGTTTTACCTTTAGGTTTGCTTGATCGGATTTGAGACTGAGATAGCTTGGAAGGAACTCGTGTTTCGAACTCTTTTTTTATTTTAACTGAGTTTGTTTTTTTTATCTTTAAAAAAATTACAACTAATATCCGAGTTGCTTTATACTCGAAAAAAGAAGTAGTTTTTACAAGTTGCTCTTTTTGATTTAACATCTCTGTTTCTTTTGCAAATCTGAATTTCGGCGTGGGCGGTGAAGCAGGTCGGCGTCAGAGATGGGCGGTGGGATTGACCAATGGTGGCGCGCGTAGCGGCCATGCGGCATTTGAAGAGCCGCGCGTGGCAGCCACGCGCGAGGGATGGGCAGAAGGGTCCTGCGGCAGATTTAGGGTTAGTTTTTATTTTTATTTTTTTAGGTTATATCCGAGCCGAGTTGGGTTAAACGGGTATCGGGCTGGATATGGATATTTGGTCTAGGTTGGTTTATTTGTAATAGGTATGGGTTTTGTAAGTGGGCTTAACCAGGTTTGGGTAATAGGTCTGATGGGTTTATGCAAATGGGTCTTGTATAATACTGGGCCTAGAAAAAATGGGTTACAACATGTTGATATGCCAGATGTCTCGTGTCTAATTAAACATAAAGCAGTCAACTATTCGACCCCCATTTTTTGGCTACATGAAGACTTAGTGACGGTTGGCATTGCAATGCATGGTATTATTAGAGGCCACACATTAAAAAAAAGGGTGTTGCGATCGTCTGTAGGGATTTAAATCTCGTTTGAGGTCGCGTTTTCAGTCGCATCACGGTTATCGCGGTTGCGGACATAAATGAGGTTATTGCGGTCACTGCGGGTGTCGCGGTCGTGAATTTTTTTAAAACTTACACAACTTAATGTAAAACATATTAATTATAATTATAATTGTAACACGTTAATTTTAATAATTTTTAGAGCATTTTTTAACACTTATGAACTTTTATTAATATGAATTTGAAAGTGAAAGTGATTTTGTTTAAAGAATTCTAGATTGTATTGTGATTTTGTTTAGTTTAGTTTAGTTTGGATAATAAAATCATATAAATATGTCTAAATAAATAATGTGCACCAATAAAAGGACTAAATATATAAATAAACCTAAAAAAATAAAAAAATATTACTATAATAAAAATAATTAATAATATTAATAAATAATAAAAATTAAATAAACATATTATAAAAACTAATAATAAATAATAAATATATTATAAAAAAATTAAATAATTATAATATTATTTAATTATACCACATTAAATATAAGCCTTTATTCTCATTTATTTGACTTTCTTTTCCAATACTTATATTCAATATATACTCTAATTTTATTATTAAATAAAAGGAAAATAAAATTAATATAATGTTTAAGGACTAGATTGAACAAAAAATCAAATCTTGAAGGACTAATTGAGATAAAATAGAAATTTAAAGGCTTAATCAAGAAGTTTTGAAAGTTTAAGGGATCAATTTGAATACAGGTTAAAGTATTGAGACCAAAATGAGAACTTTAAAAAGTTCAATGTCACGCCATATAATTTACCCAATTTCCCCAAAATTTTATACGCCGGTTCTTTTTCTTCCTCGCCGCGCCATGCTCTGTTTCAGTCTCTGTTTTCATTTTCTTCAATGAATATCGGATATAACAGCCTGTTATCACCGTTTTTTATCGTTATAGCTGCAATTGAGGCCGCAATCCGCCTCGATAGGTGTGAATCGAATCATCACCGTAATTTTATCAAAAACAATTTCGGCCGGCGGCGTTATTGTAATATACCGACCGCAATTTTAGTATCGTTCCGAGATTTAAATCCTTAATCGCGTGGAACCAAAGCTTGCAAACAACAAGAAGTGGGATATTATCACCCCACATTTCCTTTTTCAAGTGACGTATTATTGCGCTGTTTAGGGTTGGAGAAGGATCAAACTCATGCCATCAACTTAATTGAAAAGCTTTACAATATCATATTTTATTAGTTATTAGTAGTAGGTAGTACTTGTTTGTTGTTTCTTTTTATATATATTTGAGTTTTGTACTGACATAATGATTGTGTTTTGAGAGTTACAGCAGTTTGCACTGTATTATTCTGATGTTTTTTTCTCTCTCTCGAAATGATGTCGCTGACGCTGCATGAAAATCTGTATAGTATTGGATATGTTCAAGCAAAGCAATGGCTAATTATTTGGACCGTTTTTCCATGGAAAATTAAAGATGTAACCCTATTGGGAGGCAATGAAATGACTAGGAATCTACTGTTTATTTGAAATCCGGGAAGAAGAAGCATAGCCAAGATAAAATAGGATAATCATGTGCATCTTTACAAGTAGAGACGGACTGATGCAATAGTTCTTATCTTTTGTATAAAATTTTGTGTTTATCTCTGTTTTTAAGTATGAGAAATTCATAAGTATAATCTCGAAGTAGTCTACCTTTCTAGGCCCGACATGCAGCGGGAGTTTAAAACATGTGTAAAATAAGAACTGCACGTGACCCTAAAAAAGAGGGTCTCAAATGAGTTAAATTAAATGTTTATAAGAAAAAATAAAAAAATTGAGTAATAAATTACAAGAAAAAAATAAAAAAAAAAGACTTTAAAAGGGCTCTATAATATATTTTTTTACTAAAATAAAAAATATTTTTTAAAAAACCTCATAGATCTTTAAAATTATAAATTAAAGTAATAAACTGCTCAAAGTCCTATAAACCTTTGAACTGCCAACATAAATCCAGAGAGATCAACTCTAAAGGCAAATGAGATGAGCCGAAATATGGAAGTTTAACATGATTTGGTTTTGATTGAGACGAAACACGGCATGCTGGGCCAATGAGGAAGGCCTGGTAGAGTAGAAATTTCTTGTCATATTTATTTCCCTACACTAAAAAATAAAGTTTATAATTTAAGATTAAGATCTAGAGTTTAAATTTTAAGGGTTATGGTATAATTTTTAGGGTTTATAATTTAGGATTTATAATTTTAAAAATTAAAGTTTAAATGTAGGGTTTGATTTTTTTATATTAAAACATAGAAAAAAGAATTAAAAAGAGACAGAAGATTTTTGTTGGTATGATGTGCCTATCAGAATTCGTTGTCATGGCTGCATATGATGCTATGAATTATGATATGCACGTAAATAGATTTAACGCATGTTGGCTAAAATGGGAGTATGAAAAGCAAAAGTTGTGGTCGTTAACGGGTAAATGTAAACCAGAACTTTTTTCTGGATAAGAACGAGAATTGAATGGAAAAGATCCAAGTTAGGTGGTAAAATCATACCCAAAAAAAAAAAAGGCAAATGCATGGAACTAAGCTCTTTTGAAAAAAAAAAAAAAACTGGTGGTGAAGCAAACACTTGATAAAAATCTCCCTGATTTTGTCCTAAATGTATGGATCCCATGTCATCTTTCAGTCTTCAACCAAAAAGTTTCTTTTCTCCGTTATCAATTGATGCAGCATGATGATGAGACGTTATCTTATTTAAATAATATCACAATTTTAAATTTTGATGATGTAAACGAAATAGACTGAATTAGAAAGATAATCTATATAATAGACCTTTATATTATTCGATTTGAATTAATTAATTAACATATCAGATATCGATAATTATAAAAAAAAACTTTTTTGGGTTAAAGCATTATCACGTGGCGTATCTGCTTTTCCGTTACATTGACATCACATTTGTTTCCCTTTTAACATCTATATATCGATTTTGATAGTATGGGGTCCATATTCTTGCCTTTTCATTTTATTATAAATTGTGACATAAAAAATATACTCTTTTCCTTCCATTAAAATTTTCATATGTTGATTTTTATTTTGTAAAATTTTTAATATTTTAATTAATTAAAATTCATAAAATATATATTTAAAAATTACTTGATTGAAAATTTTTTAAATATATTTTTATCAATAATAAGTTTTAAATTATAAGAAGTTAAAGTTGAAAAAATTTGAGCATAAAAATATCAATATGCGACAGTTTTAGTGGGACGAAGAGAATATATGATTTACTATCATTTAGTTAAGAATGAAACAAGTGTTAGAGCATGCCCAAAGACCAATTCTAAGATGATTGCAAATGACATTTGTTTTTACCTTGTTTATTCATAAAGAGACATTGCCATTATTATTTTCAGTTACAATTCTGCGTGCATAAATAAACTGAATTATAATAAAGTCCTTAGAATAATATATTTATTTTTAAATGTCCTTAGTCGAGTATTATTGTAGGCATGGATAACAATAATGCATTAAGACTAATATGTAGTTGATTGATGACAAAGTATTGTCATTGACATGGAGATGTCAAAATTAATACATAAGTATGTGTTAGAAAACGACATATTGGACTGGCTCGCTATGAGCATGTTTCTTGGATTATTATGTGACAGTCACAACATTGCTCATAGTGATAACTATATGTATAATCTTCAAACTTGAGATCATCATTATTTCAACATCGTGAGTGACATATTTTGATACAGTCAAACGTGTGTCGTAACTGACTACACTATAAAGACTGATATTGGATATGTTACAATCTATGTAGTGGGATATGATTGATCAAGATAGGATTTGTCCCTCTTACATAATAGGAGTAATATCGTAGGCCACTTGATTGAGTGAGACTAGAAATGCATGACCATGCTCGAATAAGTTGATATGAGATATCATAATTATTCGTTTATAATAGTATACTCAAGATATCAAGAAATATTAGATGGACTATAAAAGTGTGACTATTCCATGACTTGTGTCCAATCTAGATATAAGGGCAAAAGGATGTAATACATGAAAAGAGTTAATCAATAAGAGGTTATGTCGAATCATGATTTCTTGTAACTTAGGTGACAATGACATATTGCTAGATGTCACTCATTGTCTGTAATATTAGAAATGTTCTAATATTTACTACTAACATTACAAAGAACCTACAAGGTCACACTCACAGTTGAAATGAGCATATATTAAATGAATTATATATGTACAAATTTGTTGTACATGAATTTAGTTAAATTAATATATATTTGATATACATATATAATTTAACTATTAGATAAATATTAAAAGAAAATAATTATTGTAATTATGACTCTTTTAATATATAAATAATATGATTCGATTTAAATTAATATATATTGAAATCCTAATTAAAATTGAATTGGGATTATATATATTAATATATATATATTGAAATTCTAATTAAGTTGAATTGAGATTATATATATATATATTAATATATATTGAAATCCTAATTAAGATGAATTGGGATTATATATATTTAATACATATATACTGAAATCCTAATTAAGTTGAATTGAGATTATATATATTTAATATATATGTCACGACCCGGACTTTGAACTCAAGTATCGGGTTAACCTGAGGCAAGGGCCTCATGTTTAGGCCACGTTATTGGGCCTATGAACCCTTTTTGGGCTTGGGTCTCTAGTTTGGGTGTGGGCTTGAGAAGATGACATGAGGGTATTTTGGTAAATGCCTAAATGGTGTAAAAAGGGGGAAAGCTTTAATTTTCTAATTGTGCAGAAAATGGTGATATCATTACCTTTATATATTCTTCATCTTTCTTAAACCCATTCTTCCCCTTCAACCATCACCACCAAAGGTAGAGTTTTGAAGGTTTGTGTTGTGAATCACGTTTGACTTATTAAGGGAAGTTTTATCAGCCTTTAAGGATCTATATTTCAAGGTAAGCTTTATTTGTTTTGGTGGAAGGAAGAGTTTATTGGGTGTTAGGAGAGTTGAACGAGATTGGGGTTTTGGGAGCTCCAATCTTGGGCTTAGAATATGTTTTTGGTCTATTTAATCCTCTTGCAACGTTATAATTCGTTTTACAATCTTCCAATATAGTGAAAGAGGTTGGGAGTTCATCAAAGGTCCAAGAAGGGAAGAAGGCTTGAAGCTTGGAGGAAGGCTTCATTTTAGCTGCTAATCTAAGGTTAGTACACCACTAATGTAACACCCATAACGTATACTCCTAAATCGAATATACATTAAAGATATCACAAAGTCGTTTAATGAAAACTTGACTTATAAATTTATTTTTCTTTATTCATGTACGATTCATCATCAAAATTGATTACTTATATATCCTTTAGTCTAATTTAATGCATCATACTCTATTAGCAATTAAATAATTACATGCCCACTAGAGATTATCATAAGATAGAATATATTACTGATGTTTTACAGATTGAAGCTTGATCAGCATGCTCGACTCCTCTTCAAATACTCCATCTTAACCTACGTGTGAAACAAACACACGCTAAGTACGAACTTAGTGAGGCAAAACTTATAAATCAAATTAAAGCACTTTAATTTTAATAAAAATTGCATAATAAATAAAATACTGAATATAATATATAAGAATTTAGAATCGTATAAAATGACTTATCGAAGTCGTTCCTTTGTCATATAACCTGTAAAAATCAACATCTCATATACATATATAAGGCAATGTCACGTCAAATCAAATATCCAGTAAATCACTTATTTTCATTTGAATCATATCACTTTCACTTTTCACTTTACTTTAGATCACTTGTACTTGTTACTTTTTATTAATTTCATAGCCCAAGGTAATGTAATTGAGAATGCATGGTATGCGAGTTTAATGATGAGTAATGCACATGCGCCCGCAACAACTAATCAGTTGTGTTTGGATATATAGATCAATGCTAGTGTATCACTAGAAATACTACCGTAACTTAACGGTATTAATAACCTTCACTGGATCATAGATGTAAAACACAACTCACCGTCTCGCCTGCCGTAACAGTATTAAATGTATAATGATGAGTAATGCACATGTGCCCGCAACAACTAATCAATTGTGTTTGGATCAATAGATCAATGCTAGTGTATCACTAGAAATACCACCGTAACTTAACGGTATTAATAACCTTCACTGGATCATAGTTGTAAAACACAATTCACCGTCTCGCCTACCGTAGCAGTATTAAATGTATCGCCTGCTTAGTAGCAGTATTAAACAATATACTCTAACTCTTTGGCATGCCAATATACCAAGACTCTCAATAGACATACAATGGGCATTCAACATTTCAATAATATGAACTTTCCTTTTTATTAATAATACCAATAAATCATTAAAAAATCATTTTCATATATAGAAATTTGCATTGGGTAGTTCATATCCTAAATCATTTATAAACCATTCAAACATTTTAGATAATTCAAATCATTTACCTTTAACCTTCGAGATTGACTTATCACAAGTCTATCACATAGCATAATAATAAATAAATAAAAATGCACTCACCTAGGCCATTTATTAGCTTGCCTCACTAAGCTCTACTCGATTCTTTCCTTCATAATACCTCGACCCTTCTTTGATCCAAATCAAACTTCATTGATCATATAAATACGAATAACATTCATTAGATTCAAATCTAACAATACTTTAAACATGCTATCGAATCTAGTCATTCGAATATACAAAATTTCCAAAGTTTTTCCTTTCTTCCTTGTATTGTTCAAAAACTCATTATGGTCCTTAGTGACCAATTTGAACTTCCATTAACCCTTTTCAAGATTACTAATCAACCTTAGATACAAAGTATATCAATTCTCATTTCCTGGCAGTTTGCAGTACCTCCAAAGAAATATTTCTATAAAATAATCTAAAACTCGGAATTCGACTCCGTTTATTCTGAAAGAAACTAGATTCAATAAGATTTTCATCCATATAAATTAATAGCCCATATTCAACTTGTACGATTTATGGCGAATTTTCAAAGTCAATTTCCAGTGCTAATTTCGGAACAGACTGTATACTATTTTTTCTGACCTTTCGTCACTTAAAAATTCATATCTTTTGACTCGGAACTCGAAATCAGTTTCCATTTGTTGGAGGCAAAACCATACAAACAAATCTTTATATCGGTATAAAATGCACCTTCTAACCATTTTTTTAGAAATTATGGTGAATTTTCAAAGTTACTGCCATAAACCAGTTTTTCTACACAGCTTCCACAAACAACTTCAACTTTTATACTAACTTCTCCTTACTTCTCTACTTCTCAATTTAGTACAATTACTTGCTTTAAACCACCATCTTATAACCTTCTTCATCAAATAATTATTCACAATAATTCTCCTTAATTTTCCTTCTTTACCAAAATAGTCACTAAAATACAAAGATAAGGATTCTAGCTTCTTAACTTTTCAATTTAGTCCTCAAATCAACATTACTATCTTAATTCCATCATTATAAATAAAAATCAGATTTAATCCTTCTCTAAAACCTCATTTCCTAATTGGTCACTTAACTTTGACAATTTGTCAAAATGGTCACTAACTCGATTTAACATCGGTTTTGCATTCTAACTTCAATTTCATATCTTCAACATCCCTAATAACATAAATACATACCAATTCCATAAAACTCAGATTTATCCCTTCAACTTTTAAACTTGTTGAACTGGTCCCTAAACATTTAAATTAGAGTTTTGCTTCCAAACAACAAATCAAGCTTACTAGATCATTTATCCAACATCACAAACTTGAATCCATAAACCCTAATCATCTTCATAATAATCAAAACATGTAGAGTTTAAATCCCAACTCAATAACATGATTTTAACATCACAAAAGCTTGATTTCAACTTGAATTTCAACATGGAATCATAAAATCTCAAAACCCCCAATTGAGTCCATAAACCCTAATTTATTCTCATACAAAATTCTCATCAATCAAGCATGTTTTCCACAAATTATTTACACCAAAAGATAGAGCTTGATGAGTAGAACAACTTTGTAGTTCGAAAGATTACTTGAAAATCGAGTTTCAGGGCTTGAATCGAACTTAAATTTTTTTCTCTCTTATCCCCTCTCAAATTTCGAATTTTTGGGATGAAGAATTGTCTTCATCTTTGTTATTTCATCCAATTAATCCACTTGTAAAGTATAAATGAATTTTAAATTCATTTAAATAGTGAAATTACTAAAATACCCTTTTAATCCAACGGTTGAGATTGATCTTATCATCAATCAAGGGCCAAGATTAAATCTTTCATTTCCTTCTTCCAAAAATTCCATCGTAACTTTTTAAATATTTCAAAAATGCCATTGGGGCAAAATGACCAATTTGCCCTCCAACTAGTTTTTATTTACTAGCTTGTTTCAAAATTGCCATCCCATTACAATCCAACTAAATTATTTCATTTCCAACCAGCCTCTATTCCATAAATATTATTTTATGACTTTTCCATGGCTTATGGAACAACCTCTGAAATTTTGATTCGATTCGATCTCCCGATATTTGTAAAATACTTCTACTACAATTTTACCTTTTTCTGAGCTATTGGATTTATTCTAAAAATTCTATATTTCCATATTCGGGAATAAACTCTATTATCCTATAAAACTTCATTTTCCAAGGACTTATACTAAATTTTCTTAACTCAGTCTATTTTCCCGATACTTATCGAAAATCTTCATAGAATAAAATTCCTCTTAGAATTCCTTTATCGATAATCCATACGAATTTTCTCTACTCTTACTGAGTTTAAAATATCGATTAGAAACACTTTTAGAGGACCTTCCCGAAGGTCACCCATCCTTGTATTTCTCTGGCCTGAGCACGCTTAACAATTTCATTCGATCCAAATTCGGTACCTTTTTCTGCATCTCAATTCTTAAAACCGATATCAAGGTACTTATTTCGATCCGATTCAATCTTCTATTGAATAAAATTACTTGTTGGGGAAATTTACACTTTAGTCCCTAAACTTTTCCAAGGTTTATACTTTAACCCCCTAAACTTTCAAAATTTACAATTTAGTCACTAGCCAAAATTTGGGATATTACAATTCTTCCCCCTTAAGAAAATTCGTCCTCAAATTTTCAATGCGTACCTATTCCAAACATTTGCGGATATTACTTCCTTATTTTCTTCTCAGCCTCTCAAGTGGCTTCTTCGACCTTGTGATTTTTCCTCAAAACTTTAGTCAATGAAATTTCTTATTCCTTAATTCTTTAATTCCATAAACCGATATTTCTACTAAATCCTCTTCATGTATCAAATCTAATTGCATCTCAATTTATTTAGGAGTGTTGACATGTAAATAATTCAGTCAATGCCCCACAAAACATAAGTACATATACTATAGACTTTTGCTCACTTCTGAAGATAAGATCCATTAATATGCCCTTGGCATATTGGCTTAACCCACTGATTTCACATTATTCCTCAAAAATAATGTGAGTACCTTGTCAAAGTTCAGAAATCAGTGAAATAAATTCCTTATGAACAATTCACCATATCCAATTCTTTATCACTTTTCTAAGAAGTTTTCCAAACTTCCCCCTCTGTATCAACATTACTTCTTCTAACTTTTCATTATTAATACATCTCAAATCTTCTATAGAAGTTTTGTCAATTTTCGTCTTCAAATAAGCAGTTATAAATCATCTTTCATCATAACCTTTAAGGTTCCCAAAACTTAAACTTTTTCACAGTCAATGATTTATTATATACAGATGCCGGAAGTTAAAACCTCTGACTGATTCATACCTAACATCTTCTTTTTAACTTCAAATATAATCTCTTTACAGATCAATTTCTTTCTTAGTTTCTTTTCTAATTATCTCAATAGTATCATTACTTAACTTTCCAACTCTCCCTTATGTACTGACAGTACAAACATTTTATAATAAGATACCACTGAGTTATTTCCATCATAACTTCAATCCTTAATTTATCTTGAATATATCGTCGGATTACATCTGCGGCATCTAGTGACATTGTTATCTTCAAACATAAATATTTCTAAAGTAAAGATACTTCATCTTCTTACTCCTTAGTATTCGAGTATCTTATAATTATTGTATCATATCCTCTATGGGTCTTTTCTTAACCTCTAAGATTCGTCAACTAACGAAATCCATTATCGTTTTACTTTCCTTATTCTAGTATCATTTCACCTTATACTAATGAGGAGCAGCATCAAGTCATACAATCAGTACATCAGTAATATGACATCCTAGGGGCATGTATTTACTAATAAAAATCACATCATACTCGGTTTAGCATCCAGAACCGGCTAAACCTTTGCTATGATACCATTAAATGTAACACCCTTAACATATACTCGTAAATCGAATATACATTAAAGATATCACAGATTCGTTTAAAGAAAACTTGACTTATAAATTTATTTTGCTTTATTCATGTACGATTCATCATCAAAACTGATTGCTTATATATCCTTTAGTCTAATTTAATGCATCATACTCTATTAGCAATTAAATAGTTACATGCCCACTAGAGATTATCATAAGATAGAATATATTATTGATGTTTTGCAGATTGAAGCTTGACCAGCATGCTCGACTCCTCTTCAAATACTCCATCTTAATCTACGTGTGAAACAAACACACACTAAGTACAAACTTAGTGAGGCAAAACTTATAAATCAAATTAAAGCACTTTAATTTTAATAAAAATTGCATAATAAATAAAATATTGAATATAACATATAAGAATTTAGAATCGTATAGAATGACTTATCGAAGTCGTTCCTTTGTCATGTAACCTGTAAAAATCAACATCTCATATACATATATAAGGCAATGTCACGTCAAATCAAATATCCAGCAAATCACTTATTTTCATTTGAATCATATCACTTTCACTTTACTTTAGATCACTTGTACTTGTTACTTTTTATTTATTTCATAGCCCAAGGTAATGTAATTGAGAATGCATGGTATGCGAGTTTAATGATGAGTAATGCACATGTGCCCGCAACAACTAATAAGTTGTGTTTGGATCAATAGATCAATGCTAGTGTATCACTAGAAATACTACCGTAACTTACGTCATAATAACCTTTACTGTATCATAGTTGTAAAACACAACTCACCGTCTCGCCTGCCGTAGTAGTATTAAATGTATAATGATGAGTAATGCACATGTGCCCGCAACAACTAATCAGTTGTGTTTGGTTCAATAGATCAATGCTAGTGTATCACTAGAAATACTACCGTAACTTAACAGCATTAATAACCTTCACTGGATCATAGTTGTAAAACACAACTCACCGTCTCGCTTGCCGTAGCAGTATTAACTGTATCGCCTGCTTAGTAGCAGTATTAAACCAATATACTTTAACTCTTTGGCATGCCAATATACCAAGACTCTCAATAGACATACAATAGGCATTCAACATTTCAATAATATGAACTTTCCCTTTTATTAATAATACCAATAAATCATAAAAAATCACTTTCATATATAGAAATTTGCATTGGGTAGTTCATACCCTAAATCATTTATAAACCATTAAAACATTTCAGATAATTCAAATCCTTTACCTTTAACCTTCGAGATTGACTTATCACAAGTCTATCTCATAGCATAATAATAGATAAATAAAAATGCACTCACCTGGGCTATTTATTAGCTTGCCTCACTAAGCTCTACTCGATTCTTTCATTCATAATACATCGACCCTTCTTTTGATCCAAATCAAACTTCGTTGATCATATAAATACGAATAACATTCGTTAGATTCAAATCTAACAATACTTTAAACATGCTATCGAATCTAGTCATTCGAATATAAAAAATTTCCAAAGTTTTTCCTTTTTTCCTTGTATTGTTCAAAAACTCATTATGGTCCTTAGTGACCAATTTGAACTTTCATTAACCCTTTTCAAGCTTACTAATCAACCTTAGATACAAAGTGTATCAATTCTCATTTTCTAGTAGTTTGCAGTACCTCCAAAGAAATATTTCTATAAAATCATCTACAACTTAGAATTCGACTCCGTTTGTTCTGAAAGAAACTACATTCAATAAGATTTTCATCCATATAAATTAATAGCCAATATTCAACTTGTACGATTTATGGCGAATTTTCAAAGTCAATTTCCAGTGCTAATTTCGGAACTGACTGCATACTGTTTTTCTGACCTTTCGTCACTTAAAAATTCATATCTTTTGACTCAGAACTCGAAATCAGTTTTCGTTTGTTGGAGGCAAAACTAGACGAAAACATCTTTATATTGGTATAAAATTCACCTTCTAACAATATTTTTTAGAAATTATGGTGAATTTTCAAAGTTACTGCCATATACCAGTTTTTCTACACAGCTTCCATAAACAACTTCAACTTTTATACTAACTTCTCCTTACTTCTCTACTTTTCAATTTAGTACAACTACTTGCTTTAAACCACCATCTTATAACCTTCTTCATCAAATAATTATTCACAATAATTCTCCTTAATTTCCTTCTTTACCAAAATAGTCACTAAAATACAAAGATAAGGATTCTAGCTTCTTAACTTTGCAATTTAGTCCTCAAATCAACATTACTATATTAATTCCATCATTATAACTAAAAATCAGATTTAATCCTTCTCTAAAACCTCATTTCCGAATTGGTCACTTAACTTTGACAATTTGTCAAAATGGTCACTAACTCGATTTAACATTGGTTTTGCATTCTAACTTCAATTTCATATCTTCAACATCCCTAATAACATAAATACACACCAATTCTATAAAAATTAGATTTAGTCCTTCAACTTTTAAACTTGCTGAATTGGTCCCTAAACATTTAAATTAGAGTTTTGCTTCCAAACAACAAATCAAGCTTACTAGATCATTTATCCAACATCACAAACTTGAATCCATAAACCCTAATCATATTCATAATAATCAAAACATGTAGAGTTTAAATCCCAACTCAATAACATGATTTTAACATCACAAAAGCTTGATTTCAACTTGAATCTCAACATGGAATCATAAAATCTCAAAACCCCCAATTGAGTCCATAAACCCTAATTTCTTCTCATACAAAATTCTCATCAATCAAGCATGTTTTCCACAAATTATTTACACCAAAAGATAGAGCTTGATGAGTAGAACAACTTTGTAGTTCGAAAGATTACCTAAAAATCGAGTTTTGGGCTTGAATCGAACTTAGAAAAATTTTCTCTCTTCTCCCCTCTCAAATTTCGAATTTTTGGGATGAAGAATTGTCTTCATCTTTGTTATTTCATCCAATTAAGCCACTTGTAAAGTATAAATGAATTTTAAATTCATTTAAATAGTGAAATTACTAAAATACCCTTTTAATCCAACGGTTGAGATTGATCTTATCATCAATCAAGGGCCAAGATTAAATCTTCCATTTCCTTCTTCCAATAATGCCCTTGTAACTTTTTAAATATTTAAAAAATGCCATTGGGGCAAAATGACCAATTTGCCCTCAAACTAGTTTTTATTTACTAGCTTGTTTCAAAATTGCCATCCCATTACAATCCAACTAAATTAGTTCATTTCCAACTAGCCTCTATTCCATAAATATTATTTTATGACTTTTCCATGGCTTATGGATTAACCTCTGAAATTTTGATTCGATCCGATCTCCCGATATTCGTAAAATACTTCTATTGCGATTTTACTTTTTTCTGAGCTATTGGATTTATTCCGAAAATTCTATATTTCCATATTCGGGAATAAACTCTATTATCCTATAAAACTTCCTTTTTCAAGGACTTATACTGAATTTTCTTAACTCAGTCTATTTTCCCGATACTTATAAAAAAATCTTCATAGAATAAAATTCCTCTTAGAATTCGTTTATCGATAATCGTTACAAAATTTATGTACTCTTACTAAGTCCAAAACATCGATTAGAAACACTTTTATGGGACCTTCCCGAAGGTCACCCATCCTTGTATTTCTCTGGCCTAAGCACGCTTAACAATTTCATTCGATCCAAATTTGGTACCTTTTTCTACATCTTAATTCTTAAAACCGATATCAAGGTACTTATTTTGATCCGATTCACTCTTCTACTGAATAAATTACTTGTTGGGGAAATTTACACTTTAGTCCCCAAACTTTTCCAAGGTTTATACTTTAACCCCCTAAACTTTCAAAATTTACAATTTAGTCATTAGCCAAAATTTGGGATATTACAACTAACTCCAATGAATTCCTGCAACTCATAAAAATAGGCTTTGGTGCATGATTTTGGTATTTGTGGTTTGGGTATGCTTTAGGTATCTTCAATGGTAAAATGTGGATTTGATGTTGTTAAGGCTTAAAATTGGCAGTAACTCACTTAATAACTCCACCACAACTTGTAGGAACAATTTGGGGCTTAACCATATAGGTTAAGTGGGATTTCTAGGTGGAATCCGAACCTAGACTTTGAAATTCTGGGCTCGCGTACCGGTATTGGGTGTCCAGTACCGGTACGCATATACAATTGTAATACCCATATTTTGTCCGGGGTCTATACTATATAAATAAGGCCAAAATAATAATAATAAATAATAAATAAATATTCCAAAATTTAATACAAATATAGTCCATACAATAATGTACATTTACATAGATATATCCATTATACATATTAAAAGCCGACGTCAGAGCCTGCCAGGTTATAAATACTCGAGGAGAGAGAAAAGGTAGGGAATAAATGATTATCTGATAAAATAAAATTAATAAATAATATAATAAATAAAGTAATAATGAAGGAGAGAGTGTGTATACCTCGGAAGACCAACCGCTACTAGAAGCCGAACCGTCATGAAGCTCGCCACCGCCGGGAGATCATCGTCTCCGGAGTCAGCATGGTCACCGTTGTAGGACCATATATGTAATTTATAACTCTTATTTTGTACTAAGTGGTCAAGTCGAATGTTTTAAGCATTTGTAATTAGAGCTCCGTTGATACTGTTTTTAAATACTTGAATTTTAGCTATGGTTTAAAATGTATGGACTTATGTTTTATTTGACTTATCATGTTTTGGGCTTGAAAAAGAAAAAAAATCATTAGTAAGGGTTTTGGGCTTAGGGACCAAATATGGCATATGGGACAAGGGTGTTACAATATATATATTGAAATTCTAATTAAAGTTAAATTAGGATTATATATTAATATATATATATATATTAAAATCCTAATATGAGTTGAATTAGGATTACAAAGGCTATATAAAGGCATGATAGATCTAGCAGTCATTAATGCTTTTTGAAAAAACCCTCTAAATAGTTTAGGGCGATACTATGAAAGAAGTGCATTTATTGCCAACCAAAACATAGAATATTATTGTAACCCCTAGACCCAGCTATGCGATACACCTGATTTTAAAAGGTCGCATTATGGTCACAAGAGCGGCCTATAATAAAAATATAGATAAAAAATATATTTTTCTTTAAATACATTAAAAACTGTGAAGCAAACTTCTGTTCAAAATACTATTTCAGAAATAATCTAAACATATAACAGTAGTTTAGAAAATATATTATAGATAGTGACATAAAATAATATATGACATACATGGCCACCAACTGTACCAGTACCATACTCCAAAAGCAACGTCTAGAGAACTCCAAACACTGATGTCGATCACTATACCATGATAGATTTCTTCTATCCTGCGATGGTAAAAACAACGTGAGCTTGGGAAAGCTCAGTAATACAAAACTACCAACTGATGTTATAGGCACAAACAGGTAAAAGGCAAAGCAATACCAACATGATGATCCAAGCAAAAAGAGGTTTCAATCAAGATATTGATAATCGTAACATCGATTTACTTAGGTAATAGGATTGTTCTTTATCTGATCACCTGAGTACCGGACAAGATTCCTATAGTCTGAAAAATCAGATGAGATGTAGATTACGAAAGTTGAACTGTGAAAATTAGTGTTTATCGTTAATCGCAACTTGTGAGCATGCAGAGAGTTTCAAACTTTAGTAAATTAGTTCAGTAGGGTAGAATTATAAAGTTTTATTTTAGTTACCTGACTACCCTCCAACCATACACCAATATGTAGAATTCTAGAACAGTATCCAGAAAGACTTACCTTAGGCCCATTGGGCGTAGGAGCTTACAAAAAGACTTACCCTAGGCCTATTGAGCCTAGGAGCTTACCTAAGGGGATGCCTTAGGTCTAGAAGGACTTACCAGCATTGAGCCTACAGATTTTCAATCATGTCCCAAAAATACCCAAAATCAGATAGTTTAGAAGATAGACGAAATACGAAAAATAGTAATCATTCATTTATTTCTAGAGAATTAGAAATCAGAGAGCATATTTTTCATATCAGACATAGTGGTATATTTTTTTTACAGACATGATTCATGGTTCGGATGAGAGAGTGTGTGTCTTAGAGAACCTTGATAAATACAGATGGAAGATACTGAACTTTAGTCCATGCTATACTAATTTCAGAATCAAGGAACTTATTCAAAGAGTTCGATAATCATCGTCTTCATTCAGGTGCTCAAGGTTTTGTACCTAATGGTCATTCAAAAATTTCGGTAATTCATGATTATGTGAGTTTCGAGTATACCAGATTTATTCAGGATTTTAAATATATTTGGAGTGTACCAGACAATTTGCTCATAAGGACATTTTGACTCTTGGGGGCAATTTGGAAATTCAACCCAAGAGGGGTAAAATTAAACTCCTAATGCATGTGATTTTAAGCAGCTAACCTAACTTTCAGAATCATTCGCTATAACCATAATCCATATTAATGTGGTTCCCAGAGTTTCGATAAATACGACTCACAAGCGTTCTTTCCCTAAAACTAACAGCATCATAAGCTAAACCGATAGCCATCATATTCATTACTGACCTTTCACCGCGTAGTCGAATGTGTTTTTATATTTGATAAACCAACTTTATAGTAGTAATAGAGGTGACCAACATTTCTAGATTCGGTCTCTCATCATTTAGGAACGATACAGTTATCACACTTTATCTGAATTAAAACTTATCATGGGTATACACTTATGCCCTAATATGGGGGTAATTTAATTATTCCAGGGATCATGGATGTCGTAGTCGTTGAAAGTTTTGGTGCATAAATATATTTTGGTTATTACATACATTTTGGCTTATCTTCGATCCATTCAAATATTTTATTCATTTCTAAAACTCAAGGGCATATCCGTTATTTTAGAAAATTTAACAAAATTTGGTGCTTAAAAATATTCCAGTCATTCAGGTACTTTCGATATTTCCAAACAATTCATTCATTTCAATTCTCGAGGGTATATCCATCATTTTAGTTAATTTGGCAAATAGTGCCCGAGGATATTTCAGTCTCTTTGGTCATTACGGTCATTTCGATCAGTTCAGCCTTATTAGTAATTTCAATCCTTTTAGTCATTTCAATCAATTTAATCTTTTATGTCACTTTGATTAATCCAGACATACGAATAGTTTTCCATAAACTTGTCTTCGGAGATTTATTTAGAATTCAAGAAAATCCAAGTACCTTAAAATTTCGAAAATTTAAGCTTTGTTAACATAACTTTTCAAGCAATTCGAGGTTTTCAGATGAATCAATTGTTTTACCAAAACTAGTGTAGATTTCTAGATCGCTTTCATTGATAGGGGCATTTTAGTCATTCATATTCCTCAAGGGCATTTTTGTCATTTCTCATCCAAGCATTTTGAGCATTAGATCTTTTATCAATAATTAGTCTGAATTGGGATTTTATTGGTGAACTGTGTTATCAGTTATTCACTGAACTTCAATTACTTATCGATCATCAATTCCTTATTCGATTCAATCGGGTCTTATTTGAATTATTATCTTACTATCATAATCAGTATGACTTTAAAATATTCAAGCATTAATCAAATTCAGTCATGCATTAACCAATACCAACCAGATCCGTAAAGCATGCAAGAGGTAGTAAAGTATTACCTTGAATCCTTGCTATAATACTCGACCTTTGAAACAACATTCTAACACTCTCAAACCTGAATTCAACGTCCTTAACAACTCAGATACGAAGATATGTGAATACCTTTGAATCAATTGTTTTACCAAAACTAGTGTAGATTTCTAGATCGCTTTCATTGATAGGGGCATTTTAGTCCTTCATATTCCTCAAGGGCATTTTTGTCATTTCTCATCCAAGCATTTTGAGCATTAGATCTTTTATCAATAATTAGTCTGAATTGAGAGTTTATTGGTGAACTGTGTTATCAGTTATTCACTGAACTTTAATTACTTATCGATCATCAATTCCTTATTCGATTCAATCGGGTCTTATTTGAATTATTATCTTACTATCGTAATCAGTATGACTTTAAAATATTCAAGCATTAATCAAATTCATTCATGCATTAACCAATACCAACCAGTTCCGTAAAGCATGCAAGAGGTAGTAAAGTATTACCTTGAATCCTTGCTATAATAGTCGACATTTGAAACAATATTCTAACACTCTCAAACCTGAATTCAACGTCCTTAACAACTCAGATACGAAGATATGTGAATACCTTCAATAAGCCAAAATTCATAATCAATCCTTATTCACTTTGCACTTAAGCTGAAAATTTAAACACATGCATTTCTAGGCTCAAGGTCAGATTTGGAGGCTTTCGGGTCAAAATTTTGCGAAACAGACTTTGAAAATGGACTCAAAATGTCGAAAAGTATAAAATAGGGCTTTTTAAAAATTTTGACTTTTGGGTCAAAGTCAACGCTAACGTCAGCATTAAAGTCAACGCTGATGTCATCGGACAAGGCCAACGCTAACGTCATTTTCTGACGTTATATACTGACATCAGCTGTCAACCGGGTTGACTCACTGAGCTGACTTGGACGGGTTAACTCACTGAGCTGACTCGGTTCGGGTTGACTCGGTTTGGGTCGGGTACGGGTCAAATGGGTTAGGTTCAGGACCGGCACCGGTCAGGTCGAATATGGGTTCGGGTTGGTTCGATTAGATTGGTTGGACTAAAAGTCGTTGGGCCTTATCACACCGACCCATTTTTGATTTAATTAGACGGGCCCGATGTGGGCCGGTCCGGTTCCCAAGCCACAATCCAAGGTGGCCGAATTTCACCAACAACGGCGCGTTGTAGCCACGCGCGGCCTGAACGGCCGAAAAATATACCGGGAAGGGAAGAAAACCATGATTTCTTCAACCAATCACTTAAATAACCCAAATTTTGGCCGGAAACTTACCAACTTACCTAAATCAGAGATAGGACGAGGGATTTTTCACGAAGCTCCGACGAAGCCTCTATTGACGACGAACGGATGATCGACAAACATGGTTTTGCTCATCTAACCATGAGGAACTCAACGGTGGTACCGGCGTCTCAATCGGAAAGCCACAATGGTCAAAAAACGCGAAAATCAAAACCAACTTACCCTAGGTTCATCGAACTTTCCAGTGGCGATTCCAGTTGGTAGCGGTGGCGATTGCGCGAGTGGATATTGGGTTTTTGTTCGGGCTGAGACGGGGAACACGCCGGTGACAACGGTTGTAGCCACGACGCAACGGTGAGGGTTATCAGAGTTGAGGACGGTGTGGGTTAGGTGAGAGAAAAAGTTTGAGATCTGAATTATTTTCATATTCGAACGGCCAGCTCGAGTAGGTGGAGGGTCAAACTATTATTTATTTCTAGGTAACCTGAAACATAATAGGTTTAAAAAAAGCCAAGTTAAACTATGACCAATAATGGTCATCAAAACAAATGCCAAGGGGCATGGTTTCGAGACCCCATGACAACAAACTTCATTTTCTTCTCTTTTTTTAATAACAACAAACTCAGGGTGTTACAATTACATTATTTTTTCATATATATAAAATATGAAAATAAAAATAATAATTAAAAGTAGAGATGACCAACTTATAATATTCAAACTCTAGATTTTTATATGCTAGGATCAAGCATAGGAGAGTAAGTGTCTATTAATCATTTAAATTTAAAAATTTGAAGAGGCACAAATTTTATTTAACTGATATTTAAACTAAAAATGACATAAAATACAATTATACCAAAAAATCTTCTCAACCTATTAATGGCTCCGTCCCTGGGGATGTCGCATATGGGCGAACTCAGACACTAATATTAAAAATAATATAAAAATTAAAAATACTTTTTATATCTAATAGATGTAAATCTAAAAAAATCACTAATAATAAATTTGAACTTGGTGGAGTTAATTTGAAACCTACAATTTTAGAACTTATAACAATAATTGTAACACCCTTGACCCGAATGCCACATTGGTCCCTAAGCCCAAAATACATACCGTTAAATTTTTTCCTTTTTCAGGCTCACTAAATATAAGCACAATGAAAACATGAGTCCATATATTGAAAACATAGTTAAATCCCAATATTCAAAACAGTATTCACGAAGCTCCATTTACAAATATTAAAACATTAGACTTTGAACGAATTAATACAAAATAAGAGTTACAAAATACATATAGGGTCCTACGAAATACATAGTCCATTACATCTAGTATTTGTACTCAACCGCTAGAGTCGATGCTGAAATCCAAACCTTGATGGTGCTCCTTCAAGCCTCACGATAACCTACTAACCTGCAAAAGGAAACAATGATTCCGAACGCTGAGCTAACAAGCTCAGTGGATACGCCGCCACTCAACCATGCTTCATGCAAATCAAAAATAAAGTAATGCAACAGGAATGATATTATGGCAATATAGCATTGACGCTACCATAACCGCCTAAACACATGGCATTATGAATGTATGATCACGCACACAGCTCATGCTAGAACCTCATACATTTACCTAGCATCACACAGAAAACCAACAAAAATTAAGTGAGGTCTGCGTCCACAAAGCATCAGAATCCTACACTTGAGTGAGGCTCGCGTTCATATAGCATCGGGATCCTTCACTACGAGTAAGTCTCGCGTCGACATAGCATCAGGATCCTTACTCAAGGGGATGGGGCTCGCGTCCATATAGCATCAGGATCTTACATCCATGCTCGGGATCTCTCATCAAACATCTTCGAATGAGGCCCACGTCCACATAGTATCGGGATCCAACAATCGAAAATCTTCAAGGTGTTGCAACACACTTAGGGTATCCAAATCCCAATGATAAGGGATGACTCGACTATCTAGGCGTTCCTCAGTACACAACAAGGACCCTAATTACCACACAGCCTCGATTGATCCATCTAGGATCCCTATGGGTTACTACCTCACACGGTTTACCCAATAATTACCGAGTCATTAGCCAATTATTTCATATACGGGGTTAAAATCTCAGTTTCTTAGTTTTAGTATTCGTTTTACACCTTAAAAGACCTCCAGGGTCCTTTGCCTCGAATTATAGAAACCCCGAATGTAAAGCTAAATTTCTTAGGCAGAATGCCCAATAAGTACCGATACTCCTATGTGAGTATTGGTACTCCCCTCTAGGTACCAATACTCACCAATAAGTACCGATACTCGTTTTAGATTCGACAGAACTAAACTCATAAGTCGTATCGATACGCTCTATTACGTATCTGTACGTACCATCGGTACCAAGATCGCCCCGTACCAATCCACCCTTGTACCGGTACTTCTCATACACGTACCAATAAGCTAATCCTTTCCTAAGAAATGTAACAGTGCGTACCGGTACACCAAAGCGTTACTGGAATTCCCATCTTGCAAGGGGTATCGATACACGAGGAGGTGTACCGATACTCCCCTCACAGCCTTTCTCTCATTTCACTAATGCGTACCGATACGCTGTGCCCAGTACCGGTACGCGAACTTGATTTTTAAACTCTGGGTGCGGGTTTCACCTACAAACCCTGTCCTACCCCCATGGTTAGACCCCAAACCGTTCCCACAAGTTATGGTGATAGCATTAGGTGAGTTTCTACCGATTTTAGGCCATAACAACATCAATCCCATGATATACCATTAACAACCACACAAGCCTTAGCCAAGACCAAAAACACCAAACATGCTTCAAAGCTTAACTTCATGATTCCCATGAAACTATGAGAGTTAGTAGTGTACTAACCTTAGCTTAGCTGATAATACAAGGCCTTCCTCCAAAGCTTCAAGCTTTCCTCCCTTCTTGAGTCTTGGATGAGTTCCCAACCTCTTTCACTATATGAGGGGATTACAAAACGTATTAAAACGTCGTTGGAAGATAATAGAGGCCAAAAACATAAACTGAACCAAAGATTAGAGCTTCCAAACTCCATTCCCGTCCAACCCTCTCAAACCTCCAACAACCCCCTTCATCCACCAAACTATACAAAACTTACCTTGAAATGTAGATCCTTGAAAGCTGGTAACACTTCCCTGAAAGGGCTAAACGTGATTCACAACACAAACACTCAAAATCCTACCTTTGATAGTGGTGTTTTGGATGAGAGGTGAGATGGAAAAAGGAAGATGAAACATAAAAGATGGATGATCTCACCACTCTGCATAATGCGGAAAAATAAGCCTTTTCCCTCCTCACTCTTCAAATTAGAGACTTACCACTTTACCCCTCTACCTCCCATCTCAACCCAATCAAATAACCACATGAGCCCAACACACAAGTTGGCCCAAAAGGGCTCCTAAAAGCCCAAAAACATGATCCAAATACGAGGCCCATACCTCGATCAAACCCAACCCTCGGATCCTAAAATCTGGGTCGTTACAACTTTCCATTCTTTAAAGAAAATTTTTTCCTCGAAATTTACCTGATGGAAACAAATGTGGATAGAGAACTCTCATATCGTCCTCGACTTCCCACGTTGTCTCCTCAACACCATGGTTCCTCCATAACATTTTTACCAAATGTATGCATTTGTTGCGAAGCTCTTTAACTCATGTGTCAAGGACCACCCCAACTGGTACTTCTTTATACGTCAAGATGTCATTTGCCTTAATTTCTTCAAGCGGAACAACATGGGAAGGATCGGAACGCTAACACCTTAACATAGACACGTGAAAAATATCATGGATACAAGCCAACTCTGGTGGCAAGGCTAACCGATAAGCCACTAGTCCCACTCTCTCAAGTATCTCATAGGGTCTGATGTACCTTGGGCTTAACTTCCCCTGGCGTCCAAAACGAATGATTCATTTCCACGGAGATACCTTGATGAACACTTTCTCACAGACTTCATACTCAATATATTTGCGTTTTTGATCCGCGTATGCCTTTTGACGGTCAAAAGCCGCTTGTAACCTTTCCTTGATGATCTGAATTTTCTCCTCGGTTTGGCTAACAAGGTCAGATCCTACTATCCTCCTCTCATTGAGCTCAGTCCAGCACAAGGGTGTCCTATACTCACGCCCATACAACGCCTCAAAAGAGGCCATCTTTATGCTCGACTGGTAAGTTTTGTTGTAAGCAAACTCTACAAGGGGTAACTGGTCCTCCCAACCCTTTGCAAAGTCCATAATGCAACACCGGAGCATATCCTCAAGAACCTGGATGACACGCACAGACTGACCATCGGTCTGGGGGTAAAAAGCTGTACTGAAATACAGCTTGGTGTCCAAGGCATTATGGATCTTCTTCCATAACCTAGCTGTGAAATGCGGGTCTCTATCTGAGATGATCGATGATGGCACACCATGCAACCTTATTATCTCCTTTATGTACAGTTGAGCCATCTTTTCCAAGGTAAAATCCATACGTATAGGTAAAAAATGAGCAGACTTGGTCAAATGATCTATAATAACCCAAATAGCGTCATGCTTCCTTTGGGTCATCGGTAACCCGGTGATAAAATCCATGTGATCCGATCTCACTTCCATTACAGAATCTAAATCGGCTGGAGCAACCCTGATGGAACCTGATGTTCCATCTTCACTTGTTGACAAGCTAAGCACATTGTCACGAATTCAAAGACATCTCTTTTCATACTTGGCCACCAATAAAAAGGATGAAGATCTTGATACATTTTGTTGCTTCCCGGGTGTACAGTGAAAGGACTACGGTGTGTCTCCCTTAAGATGCAGTCTCTCAAATCTTTCAAGGACAGAACACACAGCCACCCCTTGAAGTACAAGCACCCATCATCTCATACCTCAAAGTCTGAAGCTTCACCTTTTTGGACCGCTTCAATCTGTGCTACTAATTCTTCATCCAAAGCTTGAGTCCTCTTTATCTCTTGTACCAACGTAGGTTCAATTCAAAGCTCGGCTAGAAGACCCACATCCTTGGTCATCCTCAAATGGGCAAACATAGCTCTCAGGTCCAACATAGATTTCCTACTTAAGGCATCAACCACAACATTCGCCTTACCAGGGTAATACTCAATGATGCAATCATAGTCCTTCAACAATTCAATCCACCGTAGTTGCCTCAAATTCAACTCATTTTGGGTAAGCAGATACTTCAAGCTCTTATGATCCGTATAAATGTAACACCTCTCCCCATATAGATAGTGCCTCCAAATCTTTAATGCGAAGATGTCTGCAGCGAGCTCCAAATCATGGGTAGGGTAATTCTGTTCATGTGGCTTAAGCTGCCTAGAAGCGTAAGCAACCACCTTACCCTCTTGCATAAGGACGCAACCAAGCCTATTCAAAGACGCGTCACTAAATACAACACACTCTTTTCTAGGCTTGGGTTGGGTTAAAACTGGTGCCTCTGTGAGATAAGCTTTTAGTTGCTCAAAAACTTTGTTTTCTTTCCTCATTCCATTCAAAAGGGACCTCTTTTGCAACAGCTTGGTCAACGGTGCAGCGATAACAGAGAAACCTTTAACAAATTGCCTATAATACCTGACAAGTCCTAGGAAACTACGAACTTCTGAAACATTTCGTGGAAGTTTCCACTCTACTACAGACTGGATCTTTTGAGGGTCCACGCGGATCTCGTCCGCAGCAATAATGTGACCAAGAAATGCCACTTCCGAAAGCCAAAATTCGCACTTATTGAACTTGGCAAAAAGACGTCTATCTCGGAGAGTCTGCAAAACTACACGCAGATGGTAGTCGTGCTCTTCTTATGAACGTGAATATACCAAGATGTCATCAATAAAGACCATAACAAACTGGTCTAGGTACGGTTGGAAGATCTGATTCATTAGGTCCATGAAACCTGCAGGTGCATTGGTAAGCCCAAACGACATTACCAAGAACTCATAGTGTCCATATCGTGTTCTAAAAGTGGTTTTCTGGACGTCATCATCCACCACCTTCAACTAGTAGTACCCTGACCTCAAGTCTATCTTAGAAAATACACGAACACCTCTCAACTGGTCGAACAAATCATAAATCCTTGGAAGGAGATAACGATTCCTTATTGTTACCTTATTAAGCTGTCGATAATCAATACACATCTTCATATACCCAATTTTTTGACGAAAAGGACTGGTGCTCCCCAATGAGAGACACTCGGTCGGATAAAGCCTCTCCTAGCAACTCTTGAATTTGCTTCTTTAACTCTTTCATTTCTGTGGGTGCCATCTGATACAGCGCGATGGACACTGGTGTCGTACCCGATATTACATCAATTTGACACTCTAGTTTACGGTCGGGAGGTAGCCCGGGTAACTCATCCGAAAACATATCGATGAACTCATTAACAGTCCAAAGATTCTCAAGCATTGGACCCTCAATCCTTACATCCACCACATGGGCCAAAAAGGCTTCATAACCTTGTTGTAACAACCTCTGAGCTGACAAGGCCTACACCACACTAGATAGACATGAATATCTCTCACCTCGCACAATCAGCTTGGAACCGTCCGCGACACGGAGCTTCAAACTCTGGGTTCTACATCCTAAACTAGCATCATGCTCAAAGAGCCAATCCATCCCCAAGATGGCATCAAACTCTTAAAACGGTAAAACCATTAAATCTGCTGAAATCAATGACCCCTAAACCTCAATCGGGCATCTTCGATACACTTTATCCACCAACACATCATAACCCAAGGGACTAGTCACATAGAATCCTACCTCAAGACTCTCGGCAAGAATACCCCACTGCTGAGATATCTTACTACGAATGTAGGAGTGGGTAGACCCTAAATCCACAAGAGCAATAATAGAAACCGAAAACAAGGTGAACGTACCTGAGATAACATCTGTGGCTGCGCAATCCTCTTGAGCCCTGACTGCATACTGCCTAGCTGGTGCTCTCGCGGTAGACTAGAATGTGCCTCCTAATACATGGCTTGATCCTCCCCGAGCAAGGTCTCAACCCCTCTAGGCCGGATATGCAGTCCTCTGAACCTGATCTGGAGAGGTCACAACTGCCACTGGACAATCTTTCACAAAGTATTCCTGTGACCCACACTGGTAGCAAACTCTCACTTCTCCCCAACACTCACCTCTGTGTTTGCTTCCATACTGATTGCAAACTGGTACGCCCACACTCATCTGTGAATCATCCGGGCTCATTATGGATGAAGAATAAGATGACCTTCTACGACCAGCTAACTCAGATCTTCGATCTAACCTCAAACTTTGAATCAATGCTTCTCTATTATGGTTTTACAAGTTTATGCTTCTCCCCGAGAAGGCCTGTGAGTTGCTATTAGAGGGGTTCTAGGTCCTCCTTCCGAACTTCCTTGCCCACCAGATGGGCCATATGTTAAACCTTGCCCTTGCTCAAGAGACTTGGCACTCGAAGTCAACTCTGAGAACACCTTCGGTGGTGCAACAATTAGATAAGTCTAAATTTTCTTCCTCAAGCCCTTCAAGAACCTCTTGCACCTCATATTTTTTGTGGCAACTAATTTAGGAGCATACCTACTCAACTGAAGAAACTCTTGCTCATATTCGAATACTGACCAGTTTCCTTGCACAAGATGATTAAACCGATCTCTCAAGGTATCAATGTGGGCCTCACCCACATACTTCTTCTTGAACTCCTCGAGAAAATCATCCTAAGATGGTCGATTGGGGTGTCACCCAAGCTCTACTATTTCCCACCATTCTCTAGCATTGCCCTTCAACAAGGACACGATACACGACAACTTTTCTTCTGATCTCAACCTCATCTGTCTCATAATCTAGCGTGTATCTTGCAACCATTGCTCCACTTTTACCAGGTTGTCTCACCCCGATCAATGGAAATCCGTAGCACCTTACCTCCTCACCCTTTCAACATGTGCCTCACGATGGGTAGCAGATGCCCTCGGGATTACCCTCACAATCCGGTGCAACGCTCGATTCAAATGTGAGAAATAGTTAACTCCCTAGTCAACTGTGTCCTCCGACATGTCCTTTATTCCAGGCACATATTCCTCATCGTAACTCCCTTCTTTGGAGCCCAAACTTTTCTCATCGATTCTTGCCCTCCTTGGGACGATTCTATTCTGTACAACAGCAAACAAGGTCACACCATCAAATTTAAAATTTAAAACAAGTACAACTTCGACTCATGGGCATGTATTCGCTAGACACCTATATACTCCTCTAGACTCCCCCGGAGACGTCCTAGAACCGACTAAACCTAAGCTCTGATACCACTAAATATAACACCCTTGTCCCGGATGCCACATTGGGCCCTAAGCTCAAAATCCATACCATTAAAATTTTTCCTTTTTCAAGCCCAATAAATATAAGCCCAATGAAAACATGAGTCCATACATTGAAAACATAGTTAAATCTCAATATTCAAAACAGTGGAACTCCATTTACAAATATTAAAACATTCGACTTTGACCGAATTAATACAAAATAAGAGATACAAAATGCATATAGGGTCCTACGAAATACATAGCCCATTACATCTAGTATTTGTACTCAACCGCTAGAGTCGATGCTGAAATCCAAACCTTGATGATGCTCTTTCAAGGCTCACGATAACCTACTAACTTGCAAAAGGAAACAACGATTCCGAACGCTGAGCTAACAAGCTTAGTGGATACACTGCCACTCAACCATGCTTCATGCAAATCATAAATAAAGCAATGCAACAAGAATGATATCAAGGCAATATAGCATTGGTGCTACCATAACCGCCTAAACACATGGCATTATGAATGTATGATCACGCAAACAGCTCATGCTAGAACCTCATACATTTACCTAGCATCACATAGATAACACCAACAACAATTGAGTGAGGTCCATGTCCACAAAGCATTGGAATCCTACACTTGAGTGATGCCCGCGTCCACATAGATCGGGATACTACACTACGAGTAAGGCCCGAGTCCACATAGCATCGAGATCTTGTGCTCAAGGGGATGAGGCATACGTCCACATAGCATCAGGATCCTACATCCATGCTCGGGATTTCTCATCAAGCATCTTCAAATGAGGCTCGCGTCCATATTGCATCGGGATCTAACATTTGAAAATCTTCAAGGTGTTGCAACACACTTAGGGTATCCAAATCCCAACGATAAGGGATGACTAGACTATCTAGGCGTCCCTCGGCACACAGCAAGGACCCTAATTACCACACAGCCTCGATTGATCCACCTAGGATCCCTATGGGTTACTACCTCACACGATTTACCCAATAATTACCGATTCATTAGCCAATTATTTATCATACGGGGTTAAAATCTTAGTTTCTTAGTTTTAGTATTTGTTTTACACCTTAAAAGACCCCTAGAGCCTTTGGCCTCGAATTATAGAACCCCCGAACGTAAAGCCAAATTTCTTGGGCAGAATCCTAGTGAGTACCGATACTCCTATGTGGGTATCGATACTCCCCTCTAGGTACTGATACTCACCAATGAGTATCGATACTCGTTTTAGATTTGAAAGAACTAAACTTATAAGTCGTACCGATACGCTCCGTTCTATATCGGTACGCACCATCGATACCAAGATCGCCCCGTACCGATCCATCCCTGTATCGGTACTCCTCATACGCGTACTGATACACTAAGCCTTTCCTAGCCAATGTAACGGTACGTATCGGTACGCCCCATGCGTACCGGTACGCCAAAGCGTTATTGGAATTCTCATCTTGCAAGGGGTACCGATACACAGGGAGGTGTACCGGTACTCCCCTCACAGCCTTTCCCCCATTTCACTAATGTGTACCGATACGCTATGCCCAATACCGGTACATGAGCCCAATTTTCAAACTATGGGTGCGGGTTTCACCTAGAAACCCTGTCTAACCCCATGGTTAGACCTCAAACCGTTCCCACAAGTTATGGTGATAACATTAAATGAGTTTCTACCAATTTTAGGCCATAACAACATCAATCTCATGATCTACCATTAACAACCACACAAGCCTTAGCCAAGACCAAAAAACACCAAACATGCTTCAAAGCTTAACTTCATGATTTCCATGAAACTATGAGAGTTAGTAGTGTACTAACCTTAGCTTAGCTGATAATACAAGGCCTTCCTCCAAAGCTTCAAGCTTTCCTCCCTTCTTGAGCCTTGGATGAGTTCCCAACCTCTTTCACTATATGAGGGGATTACAAAACGGATTACAACGTTGTTGGAAGATAATAGAGGCCAAAAACATAAACTAAACCAAAGATTGAAGCTACCAAACTCCAATCCCGTCCAACCCTCTCAAACCTCCAACAACCCCCTTCATCCACCAAACCATACAAAACTTACCTTGAAATGTAGATCCTTGAAAGCTGGTAACACTTCCCTTAAAGGGCTAAACGTGATTCACAACACAAATACTCAAAATACTACCTTTGATAGTGGTGGTTTGGATGAGAGGTGAGATGGAAAAAGGAAGATGAAACATAAAAGAGGGATGATCTCACCACTCTGCATAATGCAGAAAAAATAAGCCTTTTACCTCCCCAATCTTCAAATTAGACACTTACCACTTTACCCCTCTACCTCTCATCTCAACCCAATCTAATAACCACATGAGCCCAACACACAAGTTGGCCCAAAGGGTCTCCTAAAAGCCCAAAAACACGATCCAAATACGAGGTCGATGCCTCGATCAAACCCGACCCTCGGATCCCATAATTTGGGTCGTTACAATAATCTAGTTTTCAATAATATATAATATGCTTACCAACAAGTGTTGGGTGCAATGGCAAGGCACATTGCTCTCCCAAAGATAGGACCCGAGTTTGAACCTTGGAGAAAACATTGATGAGAACGAGAGTCACGAATCCCGAACATGGACCATAAAATGGGCATGTAATTTACCAAAAATAATATATAATATGCCTATATTTCTTAACTAAATCCCGTCAATAAAAGTAATTACAAGTAAAAAAAAATTAATTGCATGGCACGTTTCTACATTATAATATTTATTTTAAATTAGTCTCTAAATTTTTAAATATTTCAATTTCATTCTCAAATTAGGCTTGCGTTTTAAATTGGTCCCTAAACTTTTGAACATTCTAATTTCATGCCAAAAATATCATTTGTATAACATCATATTATTACATAATACACATCAATGTTTACATCACAATTAACAATTTTATTAACATGGACACGATTAGCATATACTAATAGTTTGGTGATAAAATTAGAATATTGAAAATTTTGGAGACTCATTTAGAATGAGAGTCATATTTTGGAGATGAAATTGAAATATTAAAAGGTTTAGGAACTAATTTAAAATGAAAATAATTTGAGGATAAAATTAAAATATTTAAAATTTTAAGAACTGATTTAAAATAAAGATCGTAATTTAAAAAGGTGTAATACAATTTAGTCTATTTTTTAAAACTATTTAACATTGAAATAAGTTAATAACCATATACATAAAAAAAAAAACATTTGCAAGCATTGTCTAGACAGCAGAATTAATCAAAGAGTCCAAAAGCAAGAAATTACTTATAATTTGCTGTCCTATTCCATGTGGTGTAATTTTCTTGCATGTTAAATCGATGGAGGGCAAATCAAAGGAACATTCTGCTACTGCTGTATGTCTTTTTATTGATCTGCTCTTAGTTATTACTACTAATTAAGCTAGTTTAATAGCATGGGCATCTATGCCCAAAAGGCTACATGTTGTAAAAGAAAAACAAAGCATACCAAATAATTGTTGTTGTCCCTACTCTCATAATTTCCCCCCTTTCTTTACTGTTTGGGGTATATGATTATTGATGTATAATTAGGCTATCCTTTTCTGGCTTTCTTAAACCTACCAACAAGATTTGATCCAATATATTTTATTGATGTATTACCATTTGTATAATGATGGAAAAGTTTTTTCTAAATATCTGTTTAATTTTAAAAGCATTTCTATTTTCGTTTTTTATTTTTATTTTCAGGACATGATTTTCATTTTCAGTTTTTCAAAAATTAAAAAACACATTTGGTTAATAGAAATGAAAATTTGTTTTCAAAAACGAAAATAGTGAAAATGTGTTTGGTATCTAGTTTTTCAAAATAAAAATAAATACACATTTACTTATTAAATAATTAAATTAAAACATAATTACTAGAAAATAATAATAATAATAATAAATATAATTAAATAAGACAAAGTTCTAAAATTGACATTAGAAAAATTCGAACCCGAATTAAATAGAGTTAAAACTTAAAATATTTTATTTTCATTTTTTCCACTTTTCTAAAACATTTTCAATGAAAATATCTTTTTTATGTTTTTAACATTTCATTAATTTTTTTTATTTTTTAAAAATTATTTTCAAATTTTACAACCAAACGTGTTTTCTTCAATATTTTCTATTTTCTAAGAAAGTGAAAATAAAAATAGCTTGTATTCTCTAGAACCAAACACTATTAATATTTCATACTTTGTATTGAATATTAAATCAATCACTACTAATATTTTATACTTTGTACTAAATATTACCATACTCGTGCAAGAATAATCCTAGCCCTGTTTTATGGGTGTTTTTCTAATTAGTGATCTTAGAACATCTTTTAATTTTGATTAATTATAGCAACTCTTAAAAAAACCATCCTAAAAAATTACTTGAATCGGTTAGATGCGGGCAAAAATAGAGTTAAGATTAAATATCGGGAAGGGCAAGAGTCTACTAAGCCTTTACATCTAAAAAATGGTAGAAACAAATGTCATATTTGACTAATATTTAAAAAAATACCTAAAATGTTATTATATTTGCTATGTTATCGATTTTATTCGGAGGTACGACCAATGGTGGAACTCAATATTATTTGTTAAAGTCTTTTACAAAATTTTAAATTTATAGGATAATAATGAATTATATATTTTTGAGGGACAAAAAAATAAATTTATCATTGTCTTTAAATTAATTTTTTTAATATTTTGAAATTTGAAGGGCTCACTAGTTCCTACGGCATTTCGCCTTTTTTATTAAGTAGATATGTATTATATTCTTATGCCAAGATTTAAACTCATACAAAATAAAATGAACATTTTTAATCACTAAATCAATTAGTAGATCTTTACAACGTTGCGCCTTTTAGTAGGACACCTGCATGCTTGTATTAAATTTAGAAACCGTTTGACGTAATGACGGTTTTGGAAACATTTGGTGATGGTAATGATACTAAGGATTAAATTATGATCTTTCAATTCATTTTTTTTAATTATGAATGTTTGAATATGTCATCAACATTAACAAGTGGCTAAATTTGAACAAAAATCTTGACCCTAGCGGACCATTCAAGACTCCACCAAGCTAGAAAATAATAATAATAATAATAATAATAATAATAATAGGGTCGTCAAACAATGGTAGCTACACGTGCTTGATTGAGAAAGGTTTTGACCATGGAAAATTGGAAAGCCGCGTGCTTCTCCACTCGAGAATGCCGATGCCCATCCATTTCTTGCAATAAAAAACTTTCGTTTGTCATTGAGGCCATGAACGCCCGTTGGCCCTTGTTTGAGTAAAAGTTAAATTTTTTAGCTGTAGATAAACGCAAATCAAGTAGACAACGCTCATTTAGTGCTAAATTTTGGTGTATTTGCCGTTACTTTTTCGTTTGACTGGTGAACAGCTGTCGGAGAAGCAGCCGCAAACGAATCCTTAATAGTCTTAAAGATTCAATAAGTTGTTAATTTTTTTAAAAAATAATTAAACACCTATTTTTTTATTCAATTAAGCCTTTAAATTTAAAAAAAAATTAATTTGATCTTTTGGCCAACATTAGCCGTTAATTTTAACAGTTATTTTTTAAAAAATTAACACGTGTCGCAACATGATAATGCCACTTGTCGTTTCTAAGATTTTTTAAATTTAATTTTTAAAAAAATATATAAAAAAGAAAAAATTAAAAAAAAACTAAAAAAATCTAGAAAATTCTAAAAAAATATTTAAAAATATTTTTTTAATATTAAAATTTATTTAAAAATAATAAATAATATTTTTCAAAAGATTATAATATTTTAAAAAATTTCAAAATTTCAAAAATTAAATATTATTATAAAATTTTAATTTGAAGAAAAATAAAACAATAAAAATTATTTTGATTTTCAAAATAATTTTTATTGTTTTATTTTTTAAAAAACGTATATATTTTTATACACTTTTTAAAATATAGTTTAAAATATATTTTAAAAATCAAAATAACTTTTATTGTTCTATATTTTGTCAATCTATTTTTTTATACTTGTCTAATAATATTTATTTTTTATATTTTTATAATATTTTAACTTTTTTAAATATTTTAATATTTTGAAATTTTATTATTTTTAAATAAATTTCGAAATTAAAAAATATTTTAATACTTTTTAAAATATTTTTGTAATTTTCTAATTTTTTTTATTTTTAGATATTTTTTAAAATTTTAAAATTGCTAGAAATGACTAGTGGCATTATCCTGTTGCGACACATGTCAAAAGAAATTTTTCCAAAATAAATTGTTAAAGTTAACAGTCAACGTTGGTTAAAGGGTCAAATTAATTTTTTTAGTTTGAGGGCTTAATTGATATTTTTTTGCAAAAGTTTAAGGGCTTATTGAACCCTTAAACCAACTTAATAACCTTTTCACTATCCTTTTATTATAATTACTTATTTTCTAAAATTATTACAAATACTAAATAATTAATCAAATTTATATTAAAATCAAAATGTATTTAAATGATTTCTTAAAATAAATATAAAACAAATTCTCACATAATAAAATTTGAAGTTGATACCTCAAAAATCCTCGAAACCTCATTGAAATAAATGACTCATTAACAATTTTAATAATTTTTTTGTTCAAATTGCAACCAATAATATAAGGATTTATATTTAATACACTGACGGTGAAAAAATATTTCTCAAATGCTTTATTTTAGGGTTTAGTGATTTATTTTAGGGTTTAAAATTTAGAATTTGTGATTAGAATATCGGGTTTATAGGTTAGATGTTAGGGTTTAGGGTTAAAAATGTAAGTTTTAACCTATAATCCCTAAACCCCAAATACTAAATTCTAAGCACCTAAACCTCTAAACCCTAATGTTAAAATGCTTGAGAAAATTTTACTTTTACCTTATCAGTTTAAGGAATAATTACCAATAATATAATGATATCTTATATTAAATGGAGAACATAATAGTACATATTACTCAACAATATATTAGTATTCAAAAGAATAAAATTCAAAGTTAGTTACTTTGGGAGTATTGGATTAAGCTCTCATCTATTATATTTTCATACTATCGCCGGTATTCATTAACACCATTTTTCTGAGTAAGCTATTCTTAAAAAAAATTGAGTTTTTCTGCGTTGAAGTCGTTTTTTATGATAGTCTTCATATCGTCGACGATTTGTATTTTTTATGTTGATTATATATAAATAAAATTCTTCTCATTTGATGAAGAATTGTTTGTTATTTTTTAATTTTATTGTTTTTTCTTTGTTTTGCTTTACCATAGTCATTCTACATCTGGTTTTTTAGCTTTTTTCGTTTGCTTGTATGGTAGTTTGCTACATTTTTTCAGGTTTGTCTATCTTTGTGAAAGTATTGTTTGCTATTATGGCAACTTTGCGTTCAGATAACAAAAATTATCGAGCATTTTTAGTCACAAAACGATCGGCGATCTGGTATTTTTATGATTCCTTTATGGTAGTTTGTCGATGTGCCAAGAACTTACATCGGAAGAATGCTTGATTCATAGAGGTTTTTGGTCAAAGTATATCGTTGCTGGGTTTTATTTAGAAGATTGTACAAATTTTTCTGCAAAGTGATATATTTTGCTTCTCATGTCTTTCATACCCTTTGAAGTTTATTGTATTTGTTTTTCACATTAAATTTTCAATTGTTGTGATATGATCTTTTGTAATCCTTTTCACTTTGAATACAATCTAATATACTTTTCTAGTTAAAAAAAAGTAAATTATATGCATATTTCTTTTCAAAAATATATGCATATTTATAACAATAATTATTATTATTGTATTAAAAAGTAATCGACTAAATCTCAACCCGTAATATTATACAACTTATAACTTTGGAATTTAATGCTTTAAATTCAAACCACCTCAATTGACAAAATGCAAAAGAAATTTTTTTGAAATTAGTTAGACTTAACGATAACCATTTGGTTTAAAGAGATAAGACGTTAATTTTTTGTAGGCCAAGTATTTAAATCTTGATATTATGAATGAAACAATTAAATTGAGATAGTTGTCTCATAAATGGACCTCAATATTTAATCTAACTTAGCTAGTCGACAAAATTTAATACCAATATTTATAAAAAAATTGAGTTTCGTCCGAATATTTATTATTTGACATTTTCCCATAATGTCTATGCATTAATGCGGAAAAGTTAAAATAATATAAATATCCTGGAAAGAGTTAAAGATCCCATTGTGTATAGGGCTGTGGCGTACAAAGGAAGAAGCGGCATATCTCAAATTTCTTAAAAATATTTGATCTGATCTGATATTATAAAAATGAGAATAGGAGAAGTGACACAACAAACAGCCGCCGTATCTGATGGGTGTCCAAAATTGAGAGGCCAAACTTCCAGCCTAGTTTCTTGTCAGAACTCACCCCCTTACATTGAATTCAACCCCAATTCCGCTGTCTTGGAATTTGTCAATTCTTGCATGCCCTTACCCCTCTTATCCCCGTACAATCCTGTCCTATGGATACACCAATTAATACGATCGCTACTGCCTAAGCCCTAAAATCATATCTTTTCATTCTTCTTTTTGTGAAGATAATGTTATTTTTCCAAGTGTAATGTAGTGTTTTAGGGCCCTTTGGACAATATTTTTCTAATAGACATTAAATTATTGAACGAAAAAAGTAATGCCTAACGATCATTCTAAGTGCAGTTTTTGAATTTTTTTTTGTTGCTTGAATTGCACCTCAAACGGACGTTTCGCAAAAATTGAAAATTCAACTTCTCCCCAAACGAGCTTTCATTCAAACGAGTGTTCCACAATCATTGTTGAATGAATCCTTAATCATGTAATCTTCACCATCTAAAATCTAGACGTTGGACATGATCACTCATCCAAATCTAAAATATGCACCAAGGGTAGGCAAGATTTTGGTCCCTCCAAATGAAAAATGTATCCTTTGGTTCCTTATGTAATCATGTAACCATAAATTAGTCAAATGGAAAAAAATGTAATTTGCCCTCCAAAGACTTTATAAATTCATTTTGGCCCACTAAATAATTCTTAGCTTTGTTCCTGTTGGTTGGACTCGAGCTTCAACATTCAACGTCCGAGTTCATCCCGATCTAATACGTCTCCTAAGCCTTTACTATATTATATTACATTAATTTATGTATTATGTGTCAAATAATAATCTTACAATAAGAATTATTATATGAAACATTGTCGGTAAAAAATTAAGATTTATTCAAGTGTTTCATTATTTATTTTTATGTTATTATATGTATTTAAAATGACAGTTGGTATCATCTAAACGTTATTGGTGAGATTTTTCACTTTTAGTGTATCACAAATATAAAAATTGCAAAATATGTTAAGTTACCTATGTTTAAAATTTAATTAAAGAAAATATATAAAATTGTTAAATATTAAATTAAAAGTAAAATAATTTTTTTAAAAAATATATAACAAGCCTAATATAGATTTAAATTAAGCATATACAAACAAAGACATGTAAATTTTGATGAGATTTAAAATTCATATTTTTAATCGAGACAGAATTACAACCACAAAATGTATTAATAATAACTTATATTACCAACAATCAGTTGGTTTAATGGGATGAAGCACTATATTCTTTAAGTAAGGTCAGTGATTCGAATCCTAACATTGTGAATGTAGCAAATTGAGTTAGAATGGTCGCCCTTATAACGAGTCTCTGCCGTACTCGATCAAGATTAGTCAGCTAATAAATTAGATACAGGAGATTAAACCAAAAATAACAATAGCTTGCAATTAAGGAAAAATTATTCTAGAACATTAATTAGTTAGTAATGAATGAGCTCGTGAACTTTATTTCTTTCTACTTAAATGTTTTTCTCAATCTGAATTTAGATTACCTCCTAAATTTATCAATTTCAATACTGCACGTGCCGCACGTGTACCTTTCAAATCTATCTTAAAAATAAGGCTTATATGAAAAATCAACTCTTAAATTATATATATTTTTTATTTTTAGCCTTTAAATTATTTTTTGGTCAAAATTAATCTCTAAATTATTATTTTTTGTCACTTTAAGTTCAGTAGTTATCTAACTTAAAAAATTATATTGAACAATATGATGTTGACATATCACAAAAAAAATTGACCAATAAATAGTTGAGGGACTAAAAGAAAAAAAATGACATAGTTTAGGTACTTATTTTGACTAAAAAATTTTTAAAACTTAAAGTGACCAAAAATAATAATTTAAAGACTTATTTTGACAAAAAAATAATTTAAAGACTAAAAGCAAACAAAAATATAATTTAAGGGCTAATTTTCATTTAAGCCAAAAAAAAAAAACCAAAGATGATAAACTAAAATCCATGCAAAAATATTTTTTTTCAATTTAATAGTATAACATTCCAAACTGAAACTCGTTCGATGATTAAAAATGTCCAGTCAAATCCGCCATTTTGATTTTTTTGTTTATTTTATTATATTTTTAAAACCATTTTTATAATCGGTTAATTTACTTAATTTTGCAACTAAAACAATAAAAAGGGGGAAATGACGGTAACCAAGATTGAGCAGTTGAAATAGTACGGGCAAAGAGCCCAGCAAGGTAACACCGGTCGCCTCCCCAAACCTCGTTTCTCGGGCCACGGTCCATCCGTTTTCACTTCTCTCGAGATTTCCTTTTTCCTGCTTTTTGTACTTTAACCACCTTTGTTTTTAAAGGCCATACCTCCATTTGTTCTCTCCATCGAGGAAAAGAGAGAAGGAACTTGAGATTCTCATGGTGGAACGAGAAGGTGTCAAGTTTGCTGATGAGATATGATTAAGCGTTATATTAGATTTGACGGAGTTTTCATGAAAAACCCCAGGTGCCAATCCCTTGCCTACTCGATCGCTTTTTTGTTTGTTTCTTTGTCTCTTTCTTTCTTTTATTTATACTTATCTTGTTTATCTATTAGATTACCTCATGCCTTTTGTGAAGCATTTACGTATCGTTTCCTATCATTTTTATTCACTTCGCACTCATCTCTTTTTACCAATTGTTTTTTTAGATTTTAGTTTTGGCTTAAAGTTGTTCATTTTTATGTTTTCTAACAGTTTCAGGGTTTTAATTGGGATCTGGGTTTTATAATAGTTTTATAACGGTTTTTTGGGTTCTGTTTTGGGATTTTTAATGTTTTGTTCCCCATTTGTACTTGTAGGGAATTTAGAACATTGCCTAGGGTTTTTCTGAGAAGACAATTTTTAGTGAGGAGGGCGAGTTTTCATGGGTTGAACTGTATGACTTAATGATGGGAAGTTTATATGAAGAGGAAGATCAATTTTTTGACACCCGTGAAGACATCACCTCTGTTTCCGATTTTGGATCCGATTGCCCCGAGAAGTCTGATTCCGAGCATGTTGCATCCACTAATTCCGTGCCAGCTGACTTTGGTGTTGAAATTTGGATTAAAAACTTCAGTAGCATTCGTGAACGGCGTAATAAATTTCTAAAATGGATGGGTTTAAGTGGAGATCAGACTCTCAGGGAAAGCCCTGCTAACATGAGTTGTGATGAAATTGGAGTGGAGACTGATAGAATTATGGAGGAGAGTGGAGCGGTTTTAGGATCATCAACTTTTGATGATGGTTTTTCGTCAAGCCAGTCTTCCGTGTTTCGTAGGTCAAGTGATGGGGTGTTTGATGATAATTTTGTGTGTAGGATTAAGAATTTGGATGACGGGACAGAGTTCATTTTGGAAGAACTTAGTCAAGACGGCATGTTCAAGGGAATGAGGCAAGTAGGTTCTAATAAATTGCTTTCCATTGATGAGTTTGAAAGGAAGCTTGGCTTATCCCCGCTAGTTCAAAAAGCCATGCGTTGGGAGGTCAAAGGAGTTTCCAATTTAGGGCTAGAAAGAAAGCGGGGAAGAAAAGGGTGGCTTAGGAGATTAGGAGCTGTTGCTTGCATTGTTGATAGGCAGGTTGAAGCTGCTGGTATGATATCCAGCAATTCTTATCTAAATGAAGTGGCAAGAGTTCAAATGATTCCAGTTAGATCTTACAAGAAGCGGTTGAAGGAGTTATCAGCTCTTTACATGGGACAATATATCCAAGCCCATGAGGGGGCAATCTTAACAATGAAATTTAGCCCTGATGGTCAGTATCTAGCAAGTGCGGGTGAAGATGGTATTGTGCGTGTGTGGCAAGTTGTGGAGTCTGAAAGATCAGGAAATTCTGACATTCATGATGTAAATCCTTCATACGCCTACTTCCAAGTAAATAATTTTTTTGAGTTAGTTCCTCTTCATGCAGACAAAACGAAAAAAGAAAAATCAACAAATGTGAAGAAAAATTCAGATTCAATCTCTGTCATTTTCCCTCAGAAAGTTTTTCGAATCTTGGATAAACCTATCCATGAGTTCCATGGGCATTGTGGCGAGGTCCTGGACCTCTCCTGGTCAAAGAATAAGGTTACTTGCTCTGAAATTTGAAACAACTTGCTATTATTTGTTAGAATATACTCTGATATGTAATTAAGGTGCATGTATTTGCAGCATATCTTGTCATCCTCTGTTGATGAGACAGTTCGCCTGTGGCAAGTCGGATATGACGAATGCCAAAAAGTATTTTTCCACAATAATTATGGTAATAATGTTCAATCCGTGCTTGAGTTTTTATTCTGCCTTATTTTTTGTTAAATAAATGTCTACTAAGGTGAGCGATCACCTTTGACATTTTGATTTGTGCCATTGTAATTGTTATAAAATATAATCTTATTGATATGTGATGCAGTAACATGCATTAAGTTCAATCCAGTGGATGATGATTACTTCATAAGTGGTTCCATAGATGGGAAAATGCGTATCTGGGCAATTCCCAGTTGTCAAGTTGTTGATTGGACTGAAGTGACGGATATTGTTACAGCTGTGTGTTACCGTCCCGATGGAAAGGTTTGATGGAGTTTTTCTTCATCATTTTATTTAGAAAACGGGATTTAGGATTTCCAGTTCATTATTTCTTTCCTTCTACAGGGTGCAGTTATTGGCTCCATGAATGGCAATTGCCGCTTCTATGATGCTTCAGGTATATCTTTGTTTTGCTGGTCCCTTTTTTTCCTAAAAAATTGTTTTATTCAACATCTCTGGTAATGCGATTCTAGAATCTGGCGACTTTTAATCCTTGTTTAGCAGGTTATTGGACTTCATCGTATTCTTCTTAATTTTTTTAGTTTTATTACATTAAAATAGAATGTTGTGAGCATATCAATCGGAATATTCCTTTCCTGTAGGAATTAAAAATTTTGTTATGTCATATTTTGTGTTGAACAATCTATCTTGTCTTAGAAACTTACAAGTTAGATGGCCCACAAAGACTAAGAGGAAAGGAAGAATTTTCTTTTCTCTGAATGAAATTTGGTTTTACTTTTGGCGAATGATATAACCCTCTGTTAAAAATGAATCACGATATTTCTTAATATATAAATCTGATTTTTACACAATATTTGTTAATTTATAAATTGGATTTTTTTTGCAATCTGAAGGGAATTGTTGAACTCCCCTGGTCAAATTATTTTTCTGACTTTTCAAGGGAATTTTAGGGTCCGTTTGGTTTTAAAAATTGGTCAAATTCTTTTTCTGACTTTTCAAGGGAATTTTAGGGTCCATTTGGTTTTAAAAATTATTTTTTTATTTTTGTTTTCTTTTTTCATTTTAGGAATATAGTTTTTATTTTCAGTTTTCTAAAAATTAGAAAAACATACTTGGTTAATAGAGATGATAACTTATTTTTAAAAATGAAAATAGTGAAAATGTGTTTGATATCTAGCTTTTAAAAATAGAAATAAAAAATAATTATTAAATAATTAAAATAAAATGTAGTTAGAAAATATTATTATTATAATAATAAATAAATAAAATATGAGTAAATAAATCAAAATTTTTAAAATAATGGCATTAGAAGAATTCGAACCCGGGTTAAAATGAAGTTAAAATTAAAAAACTCTTGTTTTCATATTTTCTACATTCCTAAAACATTTTCAATGAAAAAAATGAAAACGTCTTTTTTATGTTTTTAAATTTTCACTTATTTTTGTTTTCATTTTCTAAAAATTATTTTTTAATTTTACAACAAAAAACGTTTTCTTCACCGCTTTTTATTTTCTAAGAAAATAAAAATGAAAACAGACTTCATTTTCTTGAACCAAACGCATTCTTTCATGTTTGGGGTTTCTAATTTATATAATCTGAACATTATTGTTCTTATGATTGGCAACATGGTAGTGTTGGAAGGTGATTTATATTATTTATGTCCAATCCGAATGTTCTTTAACAGATCTATAATATCTGCCTTTTTGAAATTTAATTTGTTTGGAAAACACTAACCACTATGTTTACATGAACAAGATAACTGTCTGCAGCTTAATGCTCAAATATGTATACAGAGTAAGAAGAAGCCAGAATGCAGTAGAATAACTGGTCTTCAGGTATTGACCCCTACCATCACTTTTTCTCATTCCCTTTTTTAAAAATTTCTTTTCCCTCAAGTAAGCTTCCAAGCATTCAAAAGTTAATAGAGGGATTATCTTGTAGTTTTCTCCTGGGGACCCAGATATATTGATGGTCACTTCTGCTGATTCACAAGTTCGAATACTCAATGGTATTGACATGGTATACAAATTTCGAGGTAAGTAGTTGTTTGCCTGACTATTTTTTTATCAGATCCGAAGTTTGTTGCCACTTCGGTAACTTCATAATTAATTGGAAATGTGGTAATCAACATTGAGATGGAAAATAAGTGATGCACCAAGTTTTTAACATCATATTATTTGCTTTAAAATTATCTTCTCTATCTACAGGTTTGCACAGTGTAGGGAGCCAGGTATCTGCGGCATTCACTCCAGATGGAATGCGAATTGTTTCAGCAAGCGAGGATTCTAATGTCTATTTGTGGAACTATGTTAAACAGGATGGGCCGGTGCCCCATGCAAAAAATAATTGGGCTTGTGAACGTTTTTTCTCGAATAATGCATCAGTCGCGATACCTTGGTGTGGGATAACATGCAGAAACTCTATATTCCCAAATATTTCAGAAACTTCACCATCACCCGAATATTTATCTGGCAGATGGGGGTGTAATGAGAATACTGGAGTATTGCATTCTGAGTCGGGTGAGAGCTCGCAACACAAATTGGCATTCTCCTCTTCTGACCGTTTCTCATTGGGACAAGGATTTTACTGACTCTTTGCCCAAGGGTACTGCAACCTGGCCAGAGGAAAAGCTTCCCCTTCCAAACTCCTTGGTTGTATCTCTTGCAATTTGTAAATGTCAGTACAAGTTGCTTAAGACATCTTTCCAGAGGGCTCTTGGTTCTTCTCATGCATGGGGACTCGTAATTGTAACAGCCGGCTATGATGGCCGAATCAGATCGTTCCAAAATTATGGATTACCGATCCACACTTAGCTTTATTAAGATGACTTTGAAAATTTGCTGTTTCATTTAGACAAAAGATTACATCACTTGTATTGAAGCTTTTGCCGTCAGATTCGGGGCTAAAAATGATGGGTCCCCTAAGTTGAACCCGGTTAAAAGAAGCATATAATGGGTGATGAACGGGGGCCTTGTTACTCTTAGTAGGGGACAGTAAGGACAATTCGGGTACCTGTTAGCACAAAAACTGCATATAGAGAATATAGAAAGCCCACCCTTTTAGAGCCATGCGGATAACTTAGGTGTTTTAGATGAGATAAATAAGATTGCTCTGCTTGTTGCTTTATCTACTTCGCTTTTTATTTATGTATCTATTCAGTTTATTCGGTACTAATTCATTTCTTTTTTTGTTTTATTTTATTTTTTTTACTTTACACATACTTTTCTTGCATTAGCATTGCATGAAATAAATGTGTTGGTTCAAGTGGTTTACCCGATCAGAAATCTTTCATTTTTACCTTATTTACTTTAATTTACTCATTTGATTATTTTAATTTCAAATTGACCCATTTTTGTGATCACATCATATCTGTTCAGTTTGGTATTCGCTGTATTGCATACCATGACATTTTGATTTTTGCATTTGTGCATTCGCATATAGGACATATACTTTGTTTTTTACATGCATTCATTTTAAGACTCATCCTCGGGATGCCCTGTGACAGAAATACTAGGAAAGACGAAAGATCAATCGATTCAACATCCATACAGAACAAGAAGTAAGGCAAAGATGGCAAATGAAGATAGACTGGATAGGATTGAGCAGAACCAGAAGACTTTGCAAGCAGATTTAACCCAAAAACCAGAGGACCAATTAGCCAAAGCCCAGCAAGAGATAAGGGATCAGTTTGCGAAATCTCAACAAGACATACTCGGTAAATTGGCACAGATGCAAGTTTCCTGAACAAGGAGAGGTATATGCTATTGGCTTTGGGGCAGGTTCTGGCGAGGAAAATGAAGATCTTATATATCCGAGGGTTTACCCCTACTCAAGCTAAAAATCAAACCAACCCTCGAGTGGTAATTTCTATGGAAAAATCTCAACCACTTCAGGCCAGCACCCCTATCCCGACAAATTTGCCTGCCGCATCAGACGCTAAGCTAGGGGGCAATCATGTTGAAAATTTTGTCTCCGAGATGGATCAGTTGATTGAATCTAACAAATCAAGAAATGAGCCGTCGAAAGAGATCGAGGAGCGTTGCAAACGACTCGAAGAAAAATGCAAGCCATGGAGATAGAAGACACCTTCTGTGGATTCGATGCCAGTGAACTCAATCTTGTCCCAAATTTGACATTACCTCCAAAATTCAAGATCCCAGAGTTTGAAAAGTATGATGGAACCAGTTGCCCTCGCGCTCACCTCACTATGTTCTGTTGGAGGATGAGAGGATACAGAAGAGACGACAAGTTATTAATACATTGTTTTTAGGACAGTCTATCAGGATCTGTTGCCCGATGGTATAATCAGTTGAGCCGCCATCAGATAAAATCATGGAAAGACTTGGCTATAGCCTTTCTGGAGTAGTACCGACATGTCAGTGATATGGTACCTGATCGTTGGACTCTACAACACATGAAGCAAAGGTCTAATGAAAGCTTCAGACAGTATGCGCAACGTTGGAGAGACATAGTTGCACAAGTCCAACCCCCTCTTGGTGAGAAAGAAACAATAGTCATATTCATCCAGACTTTGAAATGTCCTATCTTGGACCGCCTTATAGGTAATGCAACTACCAACTTTGCCGATCTAGTGATGTCTGGTGAGCTCATTGAAAATGCCGTTAAAAGTGGAAAGATCGATGTTGGAGGAAGATCGTCTCACAAGAAGCCTTCGTATGGGAAGAGAGACAATGAGGTGAACTCGTTAGGAGTTTATAATGTCGGTTATTTAAAGCCAATGACGGTGGTCCCTCCCAAGGTTGCAAATGCTCAAGGTTCTTCAAGCCAGGATCTGAGTCAGAAAAAAGCACTGAGAAGATTGAGTTTACTCCACTACCAATTTCGTACGAGGATTTGTACAAAGAGCTGCTCAATGCTCACGTAGTGGCACCTTCCCACCAGGCCCCATTACAACCTCCATTCCCGAAATGGTATAATCCCAGCGCAAGATGTGATTATCACGCGGGACAAGTTAGTCACTCAATTGAGAATTGTTGGGGCTTTAAGAGGCTAATAGAGAGGTACATCAAGCTCGGTATTGTAAGTATTAAAAATCATGTAGGGCCATCTACTATCGGGAATCCATTACCTAAGCATGAAGGTACCAATTAAGATTCTCGATGACCAGATGTGGGGGCATGCCTTGTTATGACTCTTTTTGGCCAGGCTAGTCGTCAAATTATTTTGACCATGACCGATAAGTCTCTTGTAGTTTTTACCTCTTTCAAATGAAATACTTTTTGGACCAGTTTCATTGTCCTAAGCCTAAAGGAAGTAAGAATCTTTTGTAAGGGCCCAAAACTACAAGTTTCAATGAAATATGTATTTTGTTCAGAAAAATATTTCGATGATGGAAATTGACTATTGCTGCTAAGAACCAAATATGAAGACATTATGTTAAAATTTTCAAGTAATTTTCTACACATGCATTTTTGGGGCATTCTCCTGAAAAGATTGACTTCAAGGAGGGAGATTGGACCTAAGGGAGACTGGGGCATCCTCGTGAACAAAACCAATTGCCCAGAAGGACCAGTGGAATGTCAAGGGCATCCCTTTGAGGGCCGCACAAAAAAAAATATATCATATACATTTAGCTGCATTCATTTTGTAAATCATTTTGGCACACATTGAAAACCATCCTACATTTAGATTTAATACATATGCCAAAGTCACCACACATTTAGAAAAGACTCATGCATTGAAGTTGCATTCATTTTTTGCTTGTATGTACAAACAGGTTCGAAGAAGAGATCAAACTTCCTCAATATGAGGAGCAATTATATGGTGGTCGACCTTCAGTCCTGAGGGAGACCAAATATACAAAAGAACTGGAACCTCCAAATAGAAGATATTATCGACAAAATTTTTGAGCAATTATTAATTAATATTTTCTCATTCTGCAGTTCTTGTCTCTCTGTCAATGGTGTAGCAGATCTAACATTTTAAAGATCTTGATTCGCTGTTGATGGTGCAATAGATTGAAACTTCTTCCCAATCCCGCTTTGCCGTTGATGGTGTAGCATATCAAATTTTTGAAGATCTCGTTTCTCCGTTGATGGTGCAACAGATCGAAGTTTTCTTATTGATCTCAACTCTTCACCAATGATGTAGCAGATCCTGCATTTTTCAAATCTCGCTTCTCCGTTGATGGTGCAGCCAATCAAATTTTTGTCAAGGTCTTGATTCTTCGTTGATGGATCGACTAGACCAATTTTTTTCTTCTGAACTTGTATCTTCCTTATAGTTGTAGGTCAAATTTTTTTTTGAAAAAAAAGAAAAAAAAGTCAAGAAAAAAACAAAAAAAAGAAGCAAAAAAATTGAAAAAAAGTCAATAAAAAATCAAAAAGAGCAAAAAAGGGTCGAGAAAAAATCAAAAAAAGGAGAAAGTTAAAAAATGGGGTGAAAAAAATTAAAATGAAAAATCAAAAGAAAATTTATCAACTTCCATCATCCGATCTTGTCTCACCGTTGATGGTGAAGATGGGTCCAAGTTGTTGCCATTCATCGATCTTGCTCCTCCATTGATGGTGTAGTAAGATCCAAGTTGCTATTATTTGATCTAGCCCTTCCGTTGATGGTAAGACTAGTTCCAAGTTGTCAAATTATCTGATCCTGTCCCTCTATTCATGATGTGGCTGGGGTCTAAGTTGCTGAAATCCAATTCTACTCATCCGTTGATGGTGTAGTAGGGTTCAAGTTGCTGTTCTGCTTCTCCGTTGATGGCGTCGTAGAATCCAAATTACCTTCCGATCTTATCCTTCCGTTGATGGTTGTAGCGATGTCCTTTTCTTATATCGCTAAAAAAATAAGGGTTTTCGGAGTGTTTGTGGTTTTTTGGATATAAAATATTTATTCCATATGGGTTTTGAAAATATCTTATGTTATTAAAAATTGGAGTCGCCACCGGCCACTTAGGTAGGCCGGACACCATAAAAATAGAGATTCAAAAAAATTTTGGGTTCGGGAGTCGGTTACGGATGGGGAAGGATTAGCACCCCCTCACCGCCCAAAATTGATACTTTAATAATTACCGCTTTATTAATATTGGATTTTTCGGATTAAAGTGACGATTATTTTAAAATTCGGTCATAATTGCGAATAAATTTTAAGGGCTCCGTTATCCGAGAGTAAACGCCCAACCACTATCACTACGCCTGATACTGGCCCTATTTACGCTCGGATAAAAGGGCACCGCATTAACAATTTATATACCATATGCAATCTTAGTGACAAAAATATAAAGCATGGCAGATAATTTAAAGACAGTAAATATTCACATAACAGAATACTAATCTAACATAAATAAAATATGTAATTAAAACACACATATACATAACAAGCTTAACAGTAAATAAAAGCAAATTTAACATGTCACAATAACAAGACATGAATAAATACGTGTGTAGACGAACGTATATTTCAAGAAGACATACATACTAGAAATAAAACATATTTCAACATATATGGAACAATATATTATCCATAAAAAGAAAATACACTAACACGTAACCTAAAAAGCCAAGAGAACATACACATATACAAAAATACAAAACATGTCGTGTACGAGTCAACTAGAACATAACATACTTAATACGAATAACCGAACAAAAAGATACATAATCATTATAAACTTAATACACATATACATGTAAACATAAAATACATGGCATATACGAGGGATATAAAATAAGACAAAAGACTACATTAACATATACGATCATAATACGAACATGAATATTTACATGGAAACAGGACTGAAATGAAAAAAAAATAAAAGTCAATGGCAGAAATTAAAGGACAATAATATATAATTTAAGGACGAAAATGTAAAATAGACAGAACCTAAAAGGATCAAAACTGTAATTAAACCAAGGGGCAGACCCGAAATGAAAAGTTCAAAAACGCGGGATGGTTAAAGGGGTAATTTTACCATTTAAAAACTGATTCGGTGTAATTTAGGGACTGGATTGCAAGATTTTGAAATACAAGGGGGACCAGAGTTGTAGATATACCATGCGGCGAGACAAAAGTGGAAATATTGAAAGCGCGGGGGGATTTATTACGTAGTTTACCCATTTCACAAAATAATAACAGCTATAAAAACCCCTCTTTTAGGCCAAAACCAAATTTTCGGCCATTTCTTTCATTTTTCAGTTTTGATAATAACCATCAGCTTTCATTTTCTCTCAACTCTCTCTATGAACCCAGAATCAGGCGGCCGGCCGCCGTACTCTTCGCCGTCGGCCGCCGCTAGCCGGCGCCGGCGAGCCTAAAAAAACACACCAAAATAACCCCCGCCTTACCCTCGACACGGATCTTAACTTAGATTCAGAGAAAAAGCTTTCATTTGTCCTAGATCTAGGAAATACGAAAAAAACCATTTTTCAACCCAAAATGAAACCAAAAAGGGGTCTCCCACTCCTTTCAGTTCACCATGTCCGGCTTGGGGAAGCCGAAAAGGCTTATCACTGGTGAGGGGAGACCCACCGACGGCAATGGTAAGACTTCTAACCCTTTTTTTTACCTATCTTTTGTGTATGCATGCAAAAAATAAAAAAGGGACGAGTATTTACCACTGGACTAACTTTTTGTATTTCTTTCCTTTCGATTACAACTTTGCTTGTTTTGATTACAACTTGTTCTGTTACAAAATATTTGTTTCGTACCTATATATGCCTGTCTTTGGTTTTGGTACAAGTAGTATAATATTTGCTTTCTTTTCAGATCTGGACTGACATATTTCTTTTCTTGCCGTGTTTTGACATGTTCTGAGCGCGGTGGTTGAAGATCGGCATGGTGCAGCATGGTGGCGGTGTGGGCTCTGTCTTCGGCCAGAGGCGTTCTCGGCCGTTAGATCAGATCTGATCTAACGGTCGGGCTGGCTTGAAGGATGAACAGCCCAGATGAAGCCTCAGTTGGTGAAACGGCTCCAGATCGTGCCACGTGGGGCTCAACAGTCGAGGGGTCAGAGCGCGTGGGGCTCACGCACGCGTGGGATATCAAAGAGTCCATGCGTGGACCGCACGCGCGCGTGGCATTCGAACGGTCCAGACGTGATGTGCACGCGGCTGGCAGATATTTTGGTTCCTTGCTTGGATCGTGGCCGTTGGATCAGATCTTGATCCAACGGCCCATAGTCACCTGCACCAAAAATAATTAGAATTAAATAGGTTTGGGTTTGGGCCAACCTGGCCTTGTAATAATACTTGATTTGTAATTGGACTGCAATTTATTTATTTGGTTTTAATATTTTTTTTGGATTTTCATTTTATATTAGCCCAATAGTATAATTATAATAGCAATACACATACAACAATACATACGTATATACCTATGCAAACATTAATTATAACATACCAGTATACATACATATATAATTATACACATAATTAACCATAAAAACAAATACGCTCGTACTAAATATAGATCCATACGCGACACACATACACCGTATTTAATACGTATACATACATAGTTTATAATATACATGCACACATAAACTAATAACACTCATGCACATAATAAACATATAATATAATATGTATACATGCAACACTAATATGTATTTACAGATAAAAATGAGTGATTACAGTTGCCCCTCTTTGCTTGTTCTCATTGAATGGGAAACAAAGCAAAGATTCATAAGCACTCATTTTTATCAGACTTCCCTGTTTGTAGCTTTGGAAAAACGTGTTCTTTTGGACATCTCCGCTCTTCCTTAGCTGAATCTTTAGGCTCGTAAGTTCTTCCTATATAGAGCTTCGTCACCTTCCGATCTTGGAGCTACAGGCTCTTCCTATATAGAACCCTTCGCTCTGAAGCCTCGAGTTATGAGTCCCTCCTATATAGAACTTTTCACTTCGAGACAGTAAAGCTTAGAGTCCTTCCTATATAGAACTCTTCGCCTTCAACGCTGGTTTCTCCTATATAAAACCTTTTGCGCCGCTGATAGATTTTTCCGACTGGACCCTAGAGCCGTCAGTCCTTCCTATATAGAACTTTTGGCGTCTGAAATCTCAGAGCTACAGGTTCTTCCTATATAGAACCTTTCACTCTAAGACAGTGAAGCTCGGAGCCTTTCCTATATAAGACTCTTCGCTTTCGACACAACAGGTTTCCTATATAACCTTGTGTGTCATAGGTGAATTCCTTCGACTGGGAGTTCTTCCTATATAGAACTGCGAGTCTTCACCTTGGAGCCGTCGGTCCTTCCTATATAGAACTTTTGGCATCTGAAATCTTGGAGCTACGAATTCTTCCTATATAGAATCTTTTACTCTAAGACATTGAAGCTCGGAGCCCTTCCTATATAGAACTCTTCGCTTTCGACACATCAGGATTTCCTATATAATCTTGTGTGTCATGGGTGAATTCCTTCGACTGGGAGTCCTTCCTATATAGAACTGCTAGTCTTCACCCTGGAGCTGTCAGTCATTCCTATATAGAACTTTCAGCTTCTGAAGCCTCGGAGCGGAGGATTCTTCCTATATAGAACCTCTCTCTGGAGCTTGGAAACATATGCCTTTTGTATGTAAAAACATTGTCTTCTTATTTGGGATTCACACCACGATGGCCATCGATGTCTCTTTGAATCTGCAGATACCTGTTTGAGATAAAAACAAAATGCTATGACAAATGAATTGACATGCTCCTAATCCTAGTGATGTCTGACTATTCATGATGCATGAGTGTCAATATCTTGGTGGGCTTGTTTTGGTCCTTATTCGATCTTGATGTTCACTTTCTCCTTTCTCACGGGCATCGATACCCCGCTTCACTGTCAGGTTCAACCATTCCAACCTTTCCTTTTCTCCATTTACGACTTGGAATTCTAAAGTGCCCTTTCGGGTTTTCACTTTAGAGAGAGTTTTTTTTTGTTTTTGTTTTTTTGTTTTTGTTTTTGTTGTTTTTTGTTTTTTGTTTTTGAGGGGTGCCCTTCTGGGTTTTCACCCAAGAGATCTCTCTTGTTATCTCGCATGCCTTCCTTGAATAGACAAGACGTACGCCATTGGTCATTCTATCCGGTTGTTTGAAGCTTTCCGCCTTCCCTATCAACAACCATTATATAGGGAACTAGAAGACAGAGTTAACATCATTTTCTTTGATCACCTGCATTTTTAAGGTTAAATCACAGTAATGCTCCGAAATCTCTTGTTTCATTATAAGCCTATGTTAACTTATTTGACTGAAATTAACAAGAAGGCATGGAATGGATGCTCAAAAACATGATTTTATTACGATTAAGGGCTTAGGATATCTTAAAAAAGGTATGACACACATGAGAAAGAAGAAAAGTTAAGTATGAAATACAAGATCCCTCATTATCTTCGATATGAATGATACATGATCCTGTCAACCGATGTAGAATTTTTTTGCATGAAGCCTCCTCTTCATGATGTTTATGGGGATACCCTTCTCTTCAGATATTCAACTTTTTAATTTACCCAAGCCGCCCTTTACGGGTTTTCAACTCGGGTCCTCCCTTTGCTTCAAAACGCCCAGTTTTGAGTTTTCGCCCTGAGCTCTCTATTTTTGTTCTCTTTTTTCATTATTATTTTTTTTCTTTTCAAAGATAGTATTTCTTAACGACATCTGAATTTACAGGGTTTTTCAGCTCGTCTCCATCCATTTCTGTTAGGATCAGGGCTCCTCTTGAAAAGGCCTTTTTTACGACGTACGGTCCTTCCCAGTTGGGCATCCACTTTCCTCGAGAATCTTTCTGGATAGGGAGGATTTTCTTGAGCACCAGATCCCCTTCTTTCAATTCTCTTGGGCGCACTTTTTTGTTGTATGCCTGCACCATCCGCTTTTGGTACATCTGACCATGACAAATGGCCTTTAGTCTCTTTTCATCAATGAGATTTAGCTGGTCGTATCTGGCCTGCACCCATTCGGCTTCTTCCAATTTTACTTCGTTTAAGACCCGGAGAGACGAGATCTCTACCTCGATTTGGAGTACTTCTTCGGTACCATACGCCAAGGAGTGGGGTGTTGCCCCCGTTGACGTGCGAATGGACGTCCTATAGGCGAAAAGGGCAAATGGCAACTTCTCATGCCAATCCCTGTAGGTATCCGTAGTCTTCGCTATGATCTTCTTTATGTTCTTGTTTGCTGCTTCCACTGCTCCATTCATTTTAGGGTGGTAGACTGTGGAATTATGGTATGTTATCTTGAATTGAGTGCACACGTCCGTCATCATTTTGTTATTCAGATTGGAAGCGTTGTCGGTGATGACCCTTTCTGGCAATCCGTATCGACAAATAATCTCCTTCTTTAAGAACTTACATACTGTAGTCCTTGTCATGTTGGCGTAAGACGCTGCTTCTACCCATTTAGTGAAGTAGTCTATGGCGACCAATATGAAACGGTGTCCATTGGAAGCTTTCAGATGAATCTGCCCGATGACGTCCATGCCCCACGCCGCGAAAGGCCACGGAGAATTCATGATGTGTAAAGGCGATGGGGGCGCGTGAATTTTGTCAGTGTAGATTTGGCATTTGTGGCATTTTCTGGCGTAATCAACGTAATCTCCCTCCATGGTCAACCAGAAATAACCATATCTCATAATTTTCCAGGCTATAGACAGCCCGTTAGCGTGCGTTCCACAAAGCCCGTCATGTACTTTGGCTAAGATCTCCTTCGCCTCCCGGGCATCCACACATCTCAACAATGTCTGATCATGACTTCTCCTATATAGGATCTCCCCATCTAGGACATATCTTGTTGCCATTTTTCTGAGCGTTTTTCTGTCATTGTCGTTTGCCCCTTCTGGATACTTTCGAAGCTTGACATATTGCAAGATGTCATAGTACCATGGGTTTCCATCAATCTCTTCCTGTACGTTACAACAATGAGCAGGCCTTTAAACGTCTGCATCTCAATGGGCTTCATTTCTGCCCCGGTGTTTGTTTTAAACATGGATGCCAAGGTTGCTAATGCGTCTGCCATCTGATTTTCTTCTCGGGGCAGGTAATTGAAGCTGACCTTTTCGAACTCTTTGGTGAGCTCTTGGATCAATTCGTAATATTTGACCAACTTCGGGTCCCTGGTTTCCCATTCCCCACGCAATTGGTAAATTACTAAGGATGAATCTCCGAATACTCGAAGTTCCTTAATCTTTCTCTCAATAGCTGAGTTCAGTCCCATAACGCAAGCTTCGTATTCAGCTATATTGTTTGTGCAGAAGAATTACAATATGCTGGTGAAGGGATAATAGACGTCCTCAGGAGAAATTAGCACTGCTCCTATCCTATGTCCGAGGGCGCTAGAGGCTCCATCGAAGTAAAGCTTCCATGGTTTATCATCTGAAACCTCTTCTTCGGTTGTAATGCACATCAAGTCTTCGTCTGGGAAATTAAAGTTCAATGCCTCATAGTCATCCGAAGCACGACTAGCTAGGAAATCTGCTACGACACTCCCTTTTACTTCTTTCTGGTTAACGTATACAATATCGAATTCGGATAAGAGCATCTGCCATCGGGCCATCCTTCCCGTTATTGCTAGCGCTTCCATTAAGAACTTCAATGGGTCTAGCTTGGATATCAACCAAGTAGTATGGTATAGCATATACTGTCTAAGCCGCTTGGTAGCCCAAACTAGAGCACAACACAACTTCTGCACTGGCGGGTACCGCGTTTCGCAATCATTGAATTTCCTGCTTAGGTAATAAATGGCTTGCTCCCTTTTTCTTGACTCATCGTGTTGCCCCAATACGCATCCCATTGAATTCTCAAAAACTGCCAGGTAGAGAATTAACAGTCGACCTGGTACTGGTGCGACTAAAATTGGAGCATTTGTCAGGTACTTTTTGATCTTTTCTAGGGCTCTTTGACATTCCTCATCCCACACACCAGGATTATTCTTTCTAAGAAGTCTGAAGACCGGGTCACATTGGTCGGTTAATTGGGAAATGAAACGAGAGATATAACTCAGCCTCCCCAGGAAACCGCGAACTTCTTTCTGAGTGCGGGGTGGTGAGAGATCCTGGATGGCTTTCACTTTATCTGGATTAATCTCAATCCCTCTTCTGCTTACCACAAACCCTAGGAGTTTTCCAGAAGTAACGGCGAAGGTACACTTGGCAGGATTGAGCCTCAGTTGGTACTTCCGTAGTCTTTGGAATAGTTTTCTCAAGTTCTGTAGGTGTTCTTCCTCTGTTCGGGACTTGGCAATCATATCATCCACGTATACTTCTATTTCTTTGTGCATCATGTCATGGAAAAGAGTCACCATTGCTCTTTGGTATGTTGCCCCTGCGTTCTTTAACCCAAACGACATCACTCGATAACAAAAAGTGCCCCACATGGTTATGAACGTGGTCTTCTCCATGTCGTTAGGGTCCATCTTTATCTGGTTGTACCCTGAGAAGCCGTCCATGAATGAAAACCATGAATGTCCTGCAGTGTTGTCAACCAGCGTGTCAATATGTGGTAAAGGGAAGTTGTCTTTAGGGCTGGCTTGGTTCAGATCCCTATAATCTACACATATACGAACTTTCATGTCCTTCTTTGGTACCGGTACAATGTTTGCAACCCATTCGGGGTATTTGGCTACCTCTAAGAATCCCGCATCAAACTGCTTTTTCACTTCCTCTCGGATCTTTAACAACATATCTGGTCTCATTCTCTGAAGTTTTTGCTGTATTGGTTTGCACTCCAATTTTGTTGGCAATTTGTGCACCACTATGTCAGTATTCAACCCTGGCATATCTTGATAAGTCCAGGCGAAAACATCTTTGAATTCCTGAAGTAGGGTTATCAGTTCGTGCTTGGTTTTTGAGGAAATCGTCGTTCCTACTTTTATTTCTTTTCTCTCTTCTTCAATCCCCAAGTTTACAATTTCTGTTTCTTCTTGGTGGGGCATGATCTGCCTTTCTTCGTTGTCCACCATTCTCTTTAACTCTTCCGGGACCTCACTTTCTATCTCATCATATCCTTCCTTAATTCCCTCTGAGACCTCAGGGCATTCAAAATTCACTCCAGGATTGGATCCGGTATCATTCATATCGTCAATCATGAGCGACCTGCATTAAATAAGAACGAATTGTATTGGGAAGGAGACGACTTTATATGAAGGGAATGAACATGAAGAATGCATGAATGAAATAAATGAAACTTTGGTCATTTTTAGGAAAGTGGGGATATTTTCATTTCAATCAAAAAGTTAACATAGGTGCCCCGTACAAGAGATCCCCATTGTTTACGGGCAAAAACAAAAGGTTGATTCAGAGCATTACTCTGATCTATTCCTAAAAACTACAGGTAGATCAATGCAGCTCCAGTTATCGAGTGCTTCCCCAGGACGGCAAGGGCGGATGTTGGTCAACATTTTGCTGCCTCGGTCCTTTTCAGCTATCATGTTGATGTACATCCCTTCAAATAATTCACTGAGTATCTCCTCCTGGTTGAGTACTTCATTTTTCTTCATTGCCTCTCCACCCTCTTGACCTGGCTGGTAGAACCCTCTGGAGACAAAAGTGGTTTTTAAACTAAGAAATGACATTGGTCTCACGGAATGTCTTCTCCTTTAGATCTGGCTTTTCTTTGCTCTTCCTTCCTCTTATATTCCTCTTTCCTCTGTTGGACACTTGGTTGGTAACCCAGCCCAAAACGATCCTTCTTGGTTATCATGTTTTTGGCTCTTAGGTTTCCTTGTAATTTCTTCCCCAGCCCTTTTCCTACTTTGGTTCCTTGGCCTAAAGTTTCTGCGACGGTCATCTTGGTACAATTAGATAACCCGGGGTAGGGGATCCGACTTCCCTCCGAAACAAACGTGGCATTCACTAGTTCCAATGCTCGGAACGAGCATCTGCAGCATCTTCATCATTTTGAATGTAGGGGGCGTCTGATGTTACTGAAGCAACAATTTCCTGCTCTGCCTCTACTGTGACCAATTTGCCTTCGACTACAATTTTTAACTTTTGATGCAATGATGAGGGGACAACTCCTGCGGAGTGGATCCATGGTCTTCCCAACAATCAGCTGTAAGATGGTTTTATGTCCATCACCACAAAATCGATCACATATTTCGTTGGTCCGATCAATAGGGGCACCTCAATTTTCCCCATTGTTCCTCTTTGCGTACCATCAAAGGCTCTTACCGAATTGTGGCAGGGCTTTAGGTGCGAACCATCTATTGACAGTTTTTGCAGGGTCACCATAGGCAAGACGTTCATTGCTGACCCGTTGTCGATCAGTACGCCTGGTACTACATACCATTTGCAGTGGGTAGTGACGTTAAGGGATTTGGTGGACCCCATTCCTCCCTCAGGGATCTCATCATCACTGAACGTTATGTGATTATAGGCAGTGATATGCCCCATTATCATGTCCAGGTTTGTCACAGAAATGTCCTCGGGCACGAAAGTCTGATTTAGCACTTTTAATAACGTCTCTCGGTGTTTTTCTGAACTCAAGAGTAATTCCAGCACTGTGATCCTGGCCGGTTGCTTTCGTAGTTGTTCCACTATGTTGTACTCGCTATGTCTCAGGAACTTTAGAAATTCTTTGGCCTGGGTCTCAGTTATCGGCTCATTCATCTTTGGGGGAGGTTCTTCTCCAAATATCTGCGTAGGGCTAACTGTTGTACTTTTCCCCTTATCATTTTCAGCTGCTTTCAAAGTCTCGGAGGAATAACATCTGTCGCTCCTTGTGAAATGGCCTGCCTCATCAGCGTTTACATCGTTCTGGCTTTGTTGGTCTTTCAGCGTAGGCTCTTTTACCTGACCGTGTTCTGGTTTTTCTGGCGTGGTCACATTTACAACATAATTCCAGGGGGTTTGCCGCATATCTTTGAATGGGAATGGAGATTGTGCTGAAATGATGATCTTGGGATTTATCTTGTTGGTTTCTCATTGGGAGGCACCTGCATTCCCTGGCCTGGGGGAGATGATAAAAGGTCTATCCTTCCCGTATTTAGATTTGGGGCTATCCGTCATGTGTACGTCCGACCCCTTCTTCCCCATGGGCTCCTCGAAGAATTCTATTTGTTTTTCATTCATTAATTGCTGTACCAATCTCTTGAACTCATCGCACTCTTGGATATCATGCCCTTCAGTCTGGTGGAATTCGCAATACTCTCCACATCTCTTCTGCCTTGTTATCATGCCTTTGTCGATCATACGAGCCATGCATAACTGTTGAAATACCCACCATAAAGGAGATTTGATTTCTGACACATCATCCTTAATCATCCTGGTAAAGTATTCTTCAATAACATTTACTCCTCTGTTCCCATGATTAGGCAGCGGGTTGTTGGCTACACTTGGCTCTTCAAACTTCAATATCCCGGAATCGATTAAGTTCTGCACAAGTTTTTTGAAAGCAAGGCAGTTCTCAGTGGGATGTCCAGGGGTACCGCCGTGATAGTCGCAATGCGCGTTCGGATTATACCAAGACGGGAAGGGCGGATTGATAGGAGTAGCGATGTATGGATGGACCAGGTCTGCTTCATACAACTGGGAATAAAGTTCTGAGTACGAAATAGGTAGGGGAGTGAAAGTTCTTCTCTCTTTCTCTTTTCTGGCGATTCTCTCATCTCTTTGATTCGAGTTTTGTGTTTTTCCCACAGGTGCTTGTGGCTGTGAGACTGTGAAGTTCTTCGGGGCGGTATAAGTGCTGGTGGTGTTTACTTCATTTCTCTTGTTATACTTCCGAGACCCTTCCCCGCCGTCAATCCTACCACTCTTAATTGCCAGTTCAAGGGACTCCCCAGTCCTGATTAAGTCAGCAAAGCACTGCATTGTGTTATTAATGAGGCGATCAAAGAGTGTCCCTTTCAGAGTATTAACAAATAACGGCGTAATTTCATGTTCCGGGATGGGTGGCTGAATTTGGGCGGCCACTTCCCGCCACCTTTGGGCGTATTGCCGCAGGCTTTCGTTGGACTTCTGCCCCATATTTTCCAACATAATTCTGTTGGGGGTCATATCTGTTACATGCTTATATTGCTCAGTAAATGCTCTTGATAGATCTTTCCATGTCTTAACATTTGCTTTGCTCAACTGGGTGTACCACCGTAACGCCGCTCCAGTTAGGCTGTCCTGGAAACAATGGATTAGTAGCTTTTCGTCTTTATGGTAGGCCGCCATCTTTCGACAGTACATTGTTATGTGCGCGGAAGGACACGTGGTTCCATCGTATTTGTCGAACTCTGGCGTTTTAAATTTTGGCGGTAGGACAAGATCGGACACTATACTTAAGTCGCTAGCGTCATTTCCTGATTCTTCATTAGATTGTAACGTTTTAAATTTTTCCTCCATGAGGCGAAACCTTTCCTCCCACTTTTTCTCTACCTCGGTCCTGATCCTTTCAACCATGTTCAGGTCTGGCACTTCTTCTTCATAGAGTGCTTCATCATCGAGGGGTTGAGTCTCAGGTGCCCCTATTTAAAAACTAGATGACATTCCTGCAGGGTCGATATACACCTTCCTAGCCGGGTTTGGTGCAGTTGGTTGAACCTTGTAATGAGCTGGGGTACCCTCTGGCTCTTGAATGGTTTCTCCTTCCACTCTTTTTCCAAGACTCTTAGCCAACAATGCGGTTATGTCGGATACTATAGATGCTTGCGACTGCGCAATCTGATCACTGAGGCTTCTCTAGGCCTCTTCAAGTCTTGTCTCGAGCTCTTTTTGCCCTTTTTCTAGGCTGATTATCCTGTCTTCCATGAGTTTGCTTTGTAACCGGGTAAAGTATAGGTGATGAATGATTGCGGGTTAACTACACACAACGCCACAATATTCATAATGTTAATATGGTTGCAAGAAATAAATACATGTATAATGATGCGAATGTCATGATGCAAATGCAAGAATGTATGCAGATAAGGTACTGATTCCACTGGTAATCACCCTTTTGAAATACTTCCACGGGAATTAAAGGGTCTGGATTACAACAGAGTTCGTATTACAAAATAAAGACCCCTAATACAAAAGATCTAATTACAACACAGAGTCCTATAGATAAGCCCTAGCTCTATCTCCTAATTTTCCAATTGCCCTGAGCAGCTTGAGGAACCTGAGAGCTTCTTCCATTTTCGGGACTATGAAAGGTCGGAGAGTTTCAGCCTCGACAACTAAATCATTCACATGCCTGGCGAATCGCTGTATGTCCACCATTAGGTTTGCGTAATATTGGTCCCTATCCTGTACCATCCGGGCAGCGTCGCGCAGTCTCTTTTGCCAATAGGTGTCCCCTTCGGCTGCAGCTACCTCGAACACACTAATTCTTTCCTTGTAATCCTCAACAGTTGCTTCGAGGGACTCAATTCGTGCTCGTAACATACTTACTTCGCGCTCTCTTTCTTGAAGCTCAGTGAAACCATTTCTGTGGCAGTACATTCGAAGTGAGTGTTCAACTTCTGCCACCTTTCCTTTTAATTCGCCATTCTGACTTTGGCTTTGCTCCAGACTTTGAATAGTGTCATCGTACAATTTTTGCATCTCTAACAGTCTATTTCGGCTGCTCATAGACTTTCTTTTCCAAATGCGACGCTTTCTTTCTCATGATGGACAGCTTGTTTTCCCTTGCTGATTTCTTGCCTGAGTCTTTCCTTTTCCTGATCAATGGCCTTCTTGGAGGACCGTTTTTCTTCTTCCATAGCCAACCGACAACTTTCTATCTCTTTCTCGATTGCTCTCTTGCTGATTTCTCGTTCTTCTTCCACCAAACGGATACCATTCATCCTTTCTCTTTCCACGGCTATGAATTGACTCCGGCTGGCCTTCTGTATTTTTGCTTGTAGTAGAAGGGCATCTTTTTGATAAAGAGCATTCTTGTCGTTCAAATCTGCATTTAATTTCTTCAACTGCCTAATGATCCCGTCCCGCTCGTCAACCTCTAAGCTTGCCTTATAGAGCTCGCTCGCATGTTGGGTCTGTTGGATGTCCATTTTCCTTTTAACTTCTTCGAGTTCATTCCTTAAGATGTCGACGAGACGGTACCACCCTTGTAAGCTCTTCGAGTGACACTGCTGGTCCTTGATCAGATTCGGGAATCACATTATTAACCCTCAAACGTCTCCAAAGATTGTAGTCCGGGGTAGTCATGTGCTCGGTATCTCCTTCCACCCTGATCCGGTAACAATGGTCCCAGGACCTCATGATGGTCTGAATTTTTCCTTTGAACTCCCCTTTGAAAAGAAATTCAGTTTGGCTTAATCCGGCGGTATTGGGAATAAACTGTCGTGATCCGAACTATCGAGACACTAAAAGCAGAGCACAGGCGATCCCTCCATGCAATCCCAACATCATCAGCCAATTGAAATCACCACAACTGTATAGAAAATAATTAACTTTACCGAGCCATGGGACCCTCCATGCTATGTCTTCATCTTGAATGTTCCTGAAGAAACTAGTCCACGTTTTTGTTTTCAAATCCTCTCGCCATTCTTTTGCTAAGTACTCCCGTAAAGGCGAAAAACCTTGGAAGGGTATCCCCGACAGGACCCTCGTCGGTGTCTTCCACATGTGACTCTGAATCCATACTTGTAACAGCTGTGCGCATCCTCGAAAATGTCCTTCTTCATGTTTCAGGCTAGCATTTAAGGAAATGAAAGTCTCGACCAAGATTGCTAGAACTGGGTTTGCTTTCTGTTTTACCCGCTCAAATAAGTCCAGAATGGCTATGTCAATGTTCCCGAGTACTCTTGGAAAGATCACCAAGCCATATATTCCTAAGGCGAACAAGTCCATTTTCTTTGCCTCGTTTGGATGTGTCGGTATGATGTCCCGAATACTTTCCCATGCAAAGACTGTATTGTCTCCTCGGATCTGAAGGAGGCCATTAACCCAATCGTCACTCATTCCCGCAAAGGTTTTGAGTTTCGCAGTGTAATTCTGATTCCTCGGAGGCTTCGCGTAGATCCAATCTTCCTGAATGTTTTTCTGGTTAAGTAAAGCAGTGTATTCTTCTACTGTAGACATCATGTCCTGCCCATTGAAGGTGAAGCAGCAAAAAGCCGGATTCCAAAACTGGACTATAGCTCAGAGTAGGGGCTGGTTAATCCGAACATATAACAGCTGTGCAATGTCGCCATAACTATCGCATAACAAGTCTTGTAGTCTTCGGTCCCATCTTTCCCAAATGCTTTGAAGATCCCATAGGTCGTTCTGTTGGAGACTCACATAGGTGTACCCTGCTATTACGCGTTCGTTCGGCAAACTGTCCCCTTGGATTTTCTGGTTGACCTCTGACCAATGTCTGACTGACAAATTAAGCTCTTCTTTCCTAAGACACCTTTTTTCCATGGTGAAAGACTTTCTGATCAGGCAAACCACTTGATCCAGTACCTTTATGTGATGCAAATACATGATGTATGAGAAAAAAACAAAAGCGAAAAGAAAACAAGTCAGTACCAGATAAAATTAATAAATATATAAATAAAATGACAAAATTAAACAGAATAAACACACAAAACAACCCTATTTATCCCGTCTAAAACACCTAAGGTTATCCGCATGGCTCTAACAGGGTGGATTTCTATGTATTCTCTACATGCAGTTTTGGTGCTAAGAGGTACCCAAATTGTCCTTGTTGTCCCCTACTAAGAGTAGCAAGGCCCCCGGTCATCACCCATTATAGGCTCCTTTCAACCGGGTTCAATTCAGGGGGACCCATTCGCTTATACCCATACGAAGGAACGATATCCTCACGAAAGTATAAGGTACTCGAGCCCCGAAGGTACTTGCTAGGCCCATACGGGAGAAAGATATCTCCACGAAAGCATTAGCGTTTTCCCCCCACTTAAAAAAACGGGTTTATATGCCATATTTTAAATGCGTTAAAATAAACGCGCAATTATGACCGAATGTTAATTTAATAGTCACTTTAATCCAGAATTTCCAATATTAGTAAAGCGGTAATTATTTGAAAAAAGCTCGACTCTCATTTGTTTTTTTGAAAAACAAAAATGTCCCCAGCGGAGTCGCCATCTGTAGCGATGTCCTTTTCTTATATCGCTAAAAAAACGAGGGTTTTCGGAATGTTTGTGGTTTTTTGGATATAAAATATTTATTCCGTAGGGGTTTTGAAAATATCGTATGTTATTAAAAATTGGAGTCGCCACCGGCCACTTAGGTAGGCCGGACACCATAAAACCAGAGATTCAAAAAATGTTGGGTTCGGGAGTCGGTTACGGACGGGGAAGGATTAGCACCCCCACACCGCCCAAAATTGGTACTTTAATAATTACCGCTTTATTAATATTGGATTTTCTGGATTAAAGTGACGATTATTTTAAAATTCGGTCGTAATTGCGAATAAATTTTAAGGGCCCCGTTATCCGAGAGTAAACGCCCAACCACTATCACTACGCCTGATACTGGCCCCGTTTACGCTCGGATAAAAAGGCACCGCATTAACAATTTATATACCATATGCAATCTTAGTGACAAAAATATAAAGCATGGCAGATAATTTAAAGACAGTAAATATTCACATAACAGAATACTAATCTAACATAAATAAAATATGTAATTAAAACACACATATACATAACAAGCTTAACAGTAAATAAAAGCAAATTTAACATGTCACAATAACAAGACAGGAATAAATATGTGTTAGACGAACGTATATTTCAAGAAGACATACATACTAGAAATAAAACATATTTCAACATATATGGAACAATATATTATACATAAAAAGAAAATACACTAACATGTAACCTAAAAAGCCAAGAGAACATACACATATACAAAAATACAAAACATGCCGTGTACGAGTCAACTAGAACATAACATACTTAATACGAATAACCGAACAAAAAGATACATAATCATTATAAACTTAATACACATATACATGTAAACATAAAATACATGGCATATACGAGGGATATAAAATAAGACAAAAGACTACATTAACATATACGATCATAATACGAACATGAATATTTACATGGAAACATGACTGAAATGAAAAAAAATAAAAGTCAATGGCAGAAATTAAAGGACAATAATATATAATTTAAGGACGAAAATGCAAAATAGACAGAACCTAAAAGGATCAAAACTGTAATTAGACCAAGGGGCAGACCCGAAATGAAAAGTTCAAAAACGCGGGATGGTTAAAGGGGTAATTTTACCATTTAAAAACTGATTCGGTGTAATTTAGGGACTGGATTGCAAGATTTTGAAATACAAGGGGGACCAGAGTTGTAAATATACCATGCGGCGAGACATAAGTGAAAATATTAAAAGCGCGGGGGGATTTATTACGTAGTTTACCCATTTCACAAAATAATAACAGCTATAAAAACCCCTCTTTTAGGCCGAAACCAAATTTTCGGCCATTTCTTTCCTTTTTTAGTTTTGATAATAACCCTCACCTTTCAGTTTCTCTCAACTCTCTCTATGAACCCAGAATCCGGCGGCCGGCCGCCGTACTCTCCGTCGTCAGCCGCCGCTAGCCGGCGCCAACGAGCCTAAAGAAACACACCAAAATAACCCCCGTCTTACCCTCGACACGGATCTTAACTTAGATTCAGAGAAAAAGCTTTCATTTGTCCTAGATCTAGGAAATACGAAACGAAAAAAACCCATTTTTCAACCCAAAACGAAACCAAAAAGGGGTCTCCCACTCCTTTCAGTTCACCATGTCCGGCTTGGGGAAGCCGAAAAGGCTTATCACTGGTGAGGGGAGACCCACCGACGGCGATGGTAAGACTTCTAACCCTTTTTTACCTATCTTTTGTGTATGCATGCAAAAAATAAAAAAGGGACGAGTATTTACCACTGGACTGACTTTTTGTATTTCTTTCCTTTCGATTACAACTTTGCTTGTTTTGATTACAACTTGTTCTGTTACAAAATATTTGTTTCGTACCTATATATGCATGTCTTTGGTTTTGGTACAAGTAGTATAATATTTGCTTTCTTTTCAGATCTGGACTGACATATTTCTTTTCTTGCTGTGTTTTGACATGTTCTGAGCGCAGTGGTTGAAGATCGGCATGGTGCAGCATGGTGGCGGTGTGGGCTCTGTCTTCGGCCAGAGGTGTTCTCGGCCATTAGATCAGATATGATCTAACGATCGGGCTGGCTTGAAGGATGAACGGCCCAGATGAAGCCTCGGTTGGTGAAACGGCTCCAGATCGTGCCACGTGGGGCTCAGCAGTCGAGGGGTCAGAGCGCGTGGGACTCACGCACGCGTGGGATATCAAAGAGTCCGCGCATGGACCGCACGTGCGCGTGGCATTCGAACGGTCCAGACGTGATGTGCATGCGGCTGGCAGATATTTTGGTTCCTTGCTTGGATCGTGGCCGTTGGATCAGATCCTGATCCAACGACCCATAGTCACCTGCACCAAAAATAATTAGAATTAAATAGGTTTGGGTTTGGGCCAGCCGAGCCTTGTAATAATACTTGATTTGTAATTGGACTTGGACTGCAATTTATTTATTTGGTTTTAATATATTTTTTTGGATTTTTATTTTATATTAGCCCAATAGTATAATTATAACAGCAATACACATACAACAATACATACGTATATACCTATGCAAACATTAATTATAATATACCAGTATACATACATATATAATTATACACATAATTAACCATAGAAACAAATACGCTCGTACTAAATATAGATGCATACGCGACACACATACACCGTATTTAATACGTATACATACATAGTTTATAATATACATGCACACATAAACTAATAACAATCATGCACATAATAAACATATAATATAATATGTATACATGCAACACTAATATGTATTTACAGATAAAAATGAGTGATTACAATGGTGTGGCTAGGTCCAAGTTGCTGCTATTCAATCATGCTCTTCCGTTGATGGTGTAGTATGGTTCAAGTTGCTGTTCTGCTTCTCCGTTGATGGCGAGGTAGAATCCAAATTATCATCCTATCTTGTCCCTCCGTTGATGGTGTGGCTAGGTCCAAGTTGCTGTTATTCAATCCCACTCCTCCGTTGTTGGTGTAGTAGGGTTCCAGTTAGTGTTCTGCTTCTCCGTTGATGGCGAGGTAGAATCCAAATTTTCATCCGATCTTGTCCTTCCGTTGATGGTGTGGCTAGGTCCAAGTTGTCGCTATTCAATCATGCTTCTCCGTTAATGGTGTAGTAGGGTTCCAGTTAGTGTTCTGCTTCTCCGTTGATGGTGTTGTGGAATACAAATTGTTATATGTTCCCTTTCCTCTGTTGATGGTGTAGATGGGTCCAAGTTACTATCATCCAATCTTACTCCTCCGTTGATGGTGTAGCAGGGTCCAAAATGTTATTATCTTACCCCCACCGTTGATGGTGTGGTTAGATCCAAATTTACTGACTTTCAAGTTCCCTTTATTAATGTTGTAGCTAGAAAATAATTAAAAAAAGAGAAAAATAAAGAAGAAAAATAAAGCAAGAAAAAAAGAGAAAAAAATGAAAAAAGAAAAAAAGAAAATCAAAATGAGCTTTCAATATTTTGATCATACCTCTTCGTCAGAGTTGTAGCTGGATCAGACATCAGAACTTTCATCCATCGATCTTGCCTCTTCGTCGATGCTACAGCGGGATCGAATTTTGTATACCATTTCTCTTCGTCAGTGTTGCAGTTGAGTCGAAGTTTCTTTAGGTATTAGCTCATCGTCAATAATATAGCAAGTTGCTCTCACTTTGCTTCCCCAACAGACATCCCCATTTTGAAGATTTTGCTTCCCCAAGAGTGACAAGGTGGATCAACCAAGACAAGAAAGAAGACATGCGTCAAAGAAAAAGAAGATCTACCGAAGAAAGAAGACATACGTCAAGAGGGGATGACTAGCCAGACCGGATGAAATGGGTTATTTCTAGTCTTTGCTTCGTCGTCGCTACACAACAACGAGCAAAGAGGGGCAGTTGTATGACCCTTTTTCATCCGGGCCTAAGCCCAAGACTCCAAACTTTAAACCTGATCCAACCAAAAAAACCTAAAAACAGATTAACCCTAAATCCCTAAGCCACTGCCGCCGTCGGTGTCTCGCCGCCGCCGCTCATGTTTCGGCCACCGTTGCTCTGTCCACCGGCAACCAAATTTACCCCAACCAAAATCTACCCCTGCCAAACCCACTACTTCACCCATACCCGACCATACTATGCCATGCCCCTTTATCCAGTCATCAGATCTACTACAGATTAAAAAATAAGGGGGAGTTGTTAGTATTGGTTATAAAAACCGAAACAATGAAAATGTAAAGGGGTTTTTTCGGGAGTAAAAAAAATCTGTAGAAAAGGGGGATTTCAAAAAATTTGTAAGTGGATTCAATAAAAATTTCAAATTGAAATTTCAAATCCAATTTTTGCATCTTTAAGCTTTCGAATCTAGACTAAAAATTAGTTTTTTTAGTTTCAAAAATCAAAACTTTTTGTTGATTTTAAATCTAAAATAAAAGAGAAAAAGTTTCAAACTTACTGGAGGTTAAAGTGGCCATCGTTGTTGCTCGAATACCCACCGTGACGCCGGACCGCTGATGAACGGCACGCAAAGGCCGACCGAGTGAGAGAGTGGCTGCCGTCGAGTGTGGAGGGAAATAAAGAGTGGGGGTTGGGTTATTTAGGTTTTTTATTTGTTATTTCATTTGAAATAAAAAAACAATACCTATCTTTGGTTTTAAACCAGTTAAGCAAAATGGTACCGTTTTAGGCTACAACCCGACGCAGTGACCCAAACCCAGGGAAGGATCCGCGTGTCCTTAATGGGAAAATTACACATCGGGTCCTTAAACTTTCCTCCATCATTCGTTTCTGTCCACGGTCTATTTACCATATCGGTCCTTCCCTTTTGTTCCAGCATTTGTTTTAACCCAGGGTCTAATTACACCTTAAGTCCTTAAACTTTCATCCCGTTTTAGCTACTAGTCATGGTATAATTATGTGATTAGTCCCTTGGAGTTTTATGTGCATTTAAAATCGTCCCTTCATGTTTTTTTTGGCTTTTTATTTCTGTTTTAGTTCAATTCAATCACTATTGTTATATTAAATTTAATTCTAGCACTTTTATTTTATATTATTTATATTTCTTGCCTTGTAATTTAGTTTTCATGCATTTTAACCCTTAAATAATTAATTCCATGATGTTTTATATGTTTTAGTTTGAATCATGCATCATCATCATCATCATTATTATTATTATTATTATTATTATTATTATTATTATTATGTGTATATAATATATTTATACAAAATAATCTATTTTTATATATTATATAAACGTTAATGTTACATTTTTATTATTATGTATATATAAGTTTTTCTACGGCCCAAATTTTATGTATAACTTTTTATATTTTCTATACTTTCATATTATATATATATAAGTTTTTATGCACATTTGTAAAATATGTATAGTATTTTATTTAATTACTACATATATAATATAAATAAATATCAATTTTTTGTAAAAATAATATATATATAAACTATTAACTCTAAATATATATAGATATTTTTTTGATAAGTATAAGAATTAAATATTTTACCTTAATTATTATATTTTTAAGTTATATTAATATTTATGAATGTTTTAGAGTAGTATTTTATTTATGTTAGATTCGTTTTTATTTATGTGTTAGATTAATATTTATATGTATGTTTTAGATTAGGATTTTATTTATGTTAGATTAGTATTTTATTATGTTAATATTTATTTATATTTTTATCGCATTGTATTTATTTATGTTTGCCATGTTTTAAGTTGCATTTCGGATATATTATTGTCAATGCGGTGCCTTTTTATTAGAGCGCAAACGTGGTCAGTATCAAGCGTAGTGATGGTGGTCTTTAGGTTTACTCTCGAATAACAGGGCCTTTAAAATCTACTCGCGCTTATAACCAAATTTTAATTTAATCGTCACTTTAATCCGAAAAGTTTAATATTAAAGCGGTAATTATTAAAGTACCAATTTTGGGCGGTATGAGGGTGTTAATCTTTCTCCATCCGTAACCGACTCCCAAACCTGACATTTTTAAAATCTCTGGTTTTTATGGTGCCCAGCCTACCTTAGTGGCCGGTGGCGACTCCATTTTTAAAATAATATGGTTTTTTTCTAAAACCCCAATGGAAGACATTTTTTAAAATACCCAAAAGACCCCAAACATCTTAAAACCTCATTTTTTAGCGAAGTCAATCGAAAAATGATCGCTACATTAGTATAAGTGAATATAGACATAGGGTGTCAAAAGGTTTGAGAGTTTCTCCTCACTCACCGTGCACTTGCATTGCATTCCATGAGCTTTCTCCCCGAGCTCCGTCCTTTTTAAGTGGAAGTGTGATACCGCCTTCGTGTGGGTTACCACCGTATAGGTTGGTGAATCGCTTTCGGGATATATTTCTTATGCTTTTGTGTGTGTTACCTCCGTATAGGCATAAGGGATGTATCCCCCTGAATTGAACTTGGTCTTTTTTAAGCCTATAATAGGTGAGGATCAGGGGCCTTGTTACCTTTAGTAAGGGACATCGAGGACACTTTGGGTACCCTTCCCTAGAACCGAACCACATGTAATAGACCATAGGAGCCTTGCTTTAGAAATGGAACCCGTTAAATGTCCAAAGGAGAAACGCTTCTAACCTTTTCTTTACTCTATAGATTTATTTTATGAAAAGCATGCTGGGTAGAAATCATGCCGGGTAGGATTTTTCTTTTTGTGAATAATAATGTGCCGGGTAGAAACCATGACGGGTAGGATCTTTCTTTCTGTGAATATTACTATACCAGGTAGATACCATGCCAGGTAGGATCTTTCCTTTTGTAAATAAAAATATGCCGGGTAGATACCGTGCCGGGTAGGATCTTTCTTTTTGAAAAAAAAATGTCAGGTAGATTTCATGCCAGGTAGAAATCTGTTTGTATTTTACTATGCCGGGTAGATATCATGCCAGGTAGGATCATTTTTTTCGTAAATACAGTATGCGGGTAGGAAAGTATGACGGGTAGGATTACTTTTTCAAGTAAAGCGTGTCTACCAGTAGGCTTTATACTATTTTTTATGAAAATTACTTTTTTTTACTGGTACTAATTCATTTATTTTGTTTTACATTGCATTGACATCTCATATTTGCATTCATCTTCCATCTGCATTTCATCATAATGCATTATCATCTTCTGGCTAAGGGGTATGATTTCGTAAATTCTGATCGTAGTTACTCTGGGGCACCCGAGTTAGTTGTATCTGTATCTATCTTTCACTCAAGGCAAAGCTCAAGAAATGGAGAGTCGTCTAGCAAGAGTAGAGCAAGCATGCGAAGACATGAAGAATGACATAAATGATAAGCTCGAAAAGCACAACAAACAACTAGCGATCACATCGTGCAATCGCACATAGATCTTCTAGCTCAGATAACTGATATGTTGGCTGGAGAAGATCCTAAGAGAAGAAAGAGATTGATCATAGAACCTAGTACACTAGAAAAATAGAAAATACAAACGACAAAATATTTCTGGATTTCTTTATTCGATCCGGTCCATTTTTTGGATATTTTAATTCCCGCTCTTTAATTTCTGTGTTTATTTACCTTATTCATATTTATTTTTTGTATTTATCTTTATTTGTATATTTTTGTGACATATATAATCTTGACATCCATTTTACCTCTGATATTTGTGTCGTAACAATCCGGGCGACAAAATATTCGAATTAATTTTCACCGTCTAAAGGTAAACATTAATTTGAAATAGAATTTTGACAAGTCATAACATCATCTTTATCTGTTTGCTTCATGCATAAAGGTGATGTATTCGAACTATAAATTAACACGGCAGTCGGGCTTATTCGATGTCGGTTTAATCTACAGTCCGATGTACAATCAGCCTTACTAATTAAACGGATAATTAATTTGAACCCACTAAAAAATTAAGCACGTTCAAATTAAAACCTACATTTGATTAAGAACAGTCAATTTTAAATTTCAATAATTTCCATCAATCAAAAGCAACGTTTGTTTTGGTACCGATTTTTGGGCGTGATGGAGGTTCTAATCCTTACCCACACGTAACCAACTCCCGAACCCATTTTAAAAGAATCTCTGTTTTTATGGTGCCAGACCTACCTTAGTGGCCGGTGGCGACTCCAAAATTTCTTCCAAAATTTTCCAGAACTCGTTCTTAAATCAAACAAAAATTCCTAAAAATCAATTTTCCCCAATTTCCTAAAAATTTTCAAAACAAAATTCTACACAAAACACTTCAATACCTAATATTTTTAGCGATTTCAAAAGGGCCGTTACAGTTGGCGACTTCGCTGGGGACAATTTTTGAGAGTTAAGCCAAAAAAACACGCGTTGCTTTTATCGATGGAAATTTTGAAATTCAAATTGACTTTAATTAATTTTTTCTTTCTCGAAGATACATTTTAATTTGATGGGCTTTGTAATCAGTGGTCTTGCATTAATTGTTCATTTAATTTTTAAGGCATCACCGACATGTGTTGCATCATACTCATCAAGCTCTATACCCGAGCTTTATCCCTTAAGTGGGAGTGAAACGCCACATACCCACGTGAGCAGCCCTCCACGGGTTGGCAATTTACTTCCGGAATCCACTCCTTTTGACACGTGAGCAGCCCTCTACGTCAATAGGTCGTGCTTTCCCTCAAATCGAATCCGATTCGCAAGCCTGTCATGGGCCATAATCGAAGTTCTTGTTATCTTAGTAGGTAATAAGATAGGTTCGAGTATCCATCTTTAGAACCCAAACCACATGTGTGAGAACCTAGAAAACCCACCCTTTAGAGCCATGCGGACAACCATAGAAATCTACAATTCATGTTGTTAGTCTGCTTTGGTGTGTTTATTCGATTCTCATGCTTTATTGTATATTTGTTACTGATAAGTGTTCAAAAGTACTATTTTTCTTACCCTTTTTACTCATATTATTGTTAGACTTAGGCTCATATTAGTTACATAATTAGTCATTCATGCATTAATCCATGTTTCCTTCCATCGTTGAGCTTGATTGCATAATTTTGTTGTTTTTGTGGGAAAAGATGCTGCTTTGGTGTGTTTTGTGTGTATGTGCAGGATCACTTGCCAAAGCAAGGCTAGAGCTAGTTGCCAGGGCAATGCATGAAGGAGATGCCGAGCTAGTTGCCAGGGCAATGCATGAAGGAGACGCCGAGCCAGTTGCCAGGGCAATTGTTAACAAAGAATAAGGAGATATGGTAGTCGAAATTGATGACTAGACAAGCCTAAGATGACGTGGAGCAAAGCTAAATCCCAAAGGAGTCTGATTTCCATGAAGAGATTAAAGAAGAACTAAATTCCAATAAGATAGGAGAAGTTCTAGAAGGAATATAATTATAATAAAGAATTATATTCTTTAAAGAAAATTTAATTCCAACTTAACTTCCTCCTCAAAGAAGGACTTTGACCTAACCCTATAAATTAGAGGCCATGCCGTCAACTCCAAGGGGGGAGAGAGAGGATAGAATTTTCGACAAGCATCTAGGGCAAGGAGATTTTGACAAGATTCATTCTTCATCTTTTTCTTTCTTGTTCAATTAGGTTCATGCTAGGGATTCTTTATCTTGTGTTTCTTTGGAATCTAGCCATGAACTAAATCTATTTGGCTAAGGTCAGTGTCTTGTGGTTGTGAGAAACTATTGGATTTTGTTTAGGTAATAAGAGTTTGCACTTTTCTATTCAAGGTTTATTCATTCTTGGTTCTTATTCTTGTTTGCGAGTGAATTGGGAGAGGATCTCGTAATTTCATCTATTTATCTAATATCAGGGGAGTTAGATTCAAGAAATGAATGAATATGATCTTTATTCAATCTATTGATGGTGAAGATTAATCCGGCTTAGGAATAAGTTAAGGATTTCAACGGCTAAGAGGAGCGCAAGATTGGTTGTTGTTCACCCTTGATTCACGCAGGGATGTATTATCAAGGCATGCACAAGTAGCTAAAGTTTCGACTTAGGGATAAGAAGAAACCATTGAAGAACGCTCTGCCGAACCTTGAAGGTTGCTGCCCAGACGCCCAAGTAGTTGCCCAACTAGTTGCACAGGCAACCATCGATTAGTTGCCAAGGCAACCCCGTTGTGCAAGTTGCCACGGCAACTGAGATGCCCTTGCACTCTTTTACCAAGACGATCCAATCGGCTATCACACCTCAACTCACGATAACCTAGCCTATCTCTCTCATTTAATTACATTACCTTTTACTTATTTGCTTTCTAGATTAGTTATTAGTTAAAACTCCTATAATCTTCTACTTGTGTTTTCTTTTTCTTTTTACAGTGCAAGAGACTAGATTCTTGAAGTGGCACCAATCCCTGTGGAGACGATATCTTTTATACTATAACTTGCAACGTGTATACTTGCACAATTGCGTAGCACTTATTACGCGCAACAAGTTTTTGGCGCCGTTGCCGGGAATTGGCAATAGGGACTTTGTTTTTATTTTCTTGCACTTTCTTTTTACTTTTCTTGTTTAAGAATCAAGGGGCTAACAAACTTTGGTTATACATTGGTATATGACCAGGGCGAGACCGATTACACCAGAATATCCCTTTGATCCAGAAATCGAACGAACCTTACAAAGACTTAGACGAAGGATAAGAGTAGCAATGGCTAATCAAGACGGCAATATGAATCAAGATGTTCCAGCAGGAGGATGAGTGATTCTTGCACGAAACAGAACTATTCGAGACTATCTTGAAGAAGATCTTGATGGACTTAATCCAGGAGTTGTCGCACTTGAAATTAAAGCCGACCACTTTGAGTTGAAACCGGTAATGTTTAATATGATCAACACAATTGGTCAATTTGGCGACTCAGCAACAGAAGATGCACAACAACATCTTAAATCTTTCCTTGAGATTTACAACTCGTTCAAAATACATGGAGTCACCCCCGATGTTTTACGATTAAGATTATTCCCCTATTCACTGTGGGATAGGGCGAAAGCATGGTTGAATAGTATTCCTGCCGGATCAATAGGATCTTGGACCGATCTTTGTCATGATTTCCTTGCTCGGTTTAATCCTACAAATTTGACTGATAAGCTTCGTAACGACATTACTTCTTTTCGGAAGGCAGATGATGAATCTATGTACGACGCTTGGGAGCGATATAGAGAACTTCTATACAAATGCCCCCTACACGGATTCCCTGTGTGGACTCAAGAAACAATGTTTTACAACGTCGTGAATACACCAACAAGGATGATGCTAGACGCCTCGGCAAACGGCATACTCCTAGATAAGTCACCGGAGGAAGCAATACAAATTCTAAACAGGCTGGCCAAGAATGATTATCAATTCCCCTCTACTAGAAGAGGAGGAGTTAGACGCCAAGCCACAATACATGAACTAGGATCATCAGATTCAATTTCGGCACAATTGGCCACTTTAACCAAGATGGTTCAGAACATGCAAAAACCGAACAACACACATGAGGTCAAGGTAATGGATTCTTTTTGTGAGTTATGTGGTGATAACCATAATTCTTCTGAATGTATGCAGAATCCGGAATCCAGCTTCTATGTGGGGAATTACAATCGGAACAACAATGTGATGTCCAATACATACAATCCAGCTTGGAAGAAGCACTCGAATTTTTCATGGAGTATCCCAACAATGCTCTAAACCAGAACAATCAGAATGCACAAGCATCGGGATTCCAGCAGAATATGCCACGGCAACAGTTGCCGCAGCAGCAACCGACAACATCTAGTTCTTTGGAAAATTCTCTAAACGCTTTTATGATGAAAATCGAATCTTATATGGCTGAGAATAGTAACTTCATAAAAAGAACTGATGCTTTTATTAACAAGACCGAGATGAGGTTGCAAAACCAAGAGGCGGCAATCAAATCATTAGAAAATCAAGTCGGACAGTTTGCTCAAAACCTGAATACTAGACCGCAAGGAGGTTTACCTAGCGATACTGAAGTCGCAAGAGGAACTGGCATGAGTAATGTAAGGCAATCACCACTAGAAGTGGACAACAACTTAAAGAGGCTCAAGCCCGCTCATCAAACAAAACTCCGCAAAAAGATCAAGGTGAATCTAGCGGTAAAGCCTCAGATGCTGAACCAGGAATTACCGCAGTAACCAACAATAAGCATGCCTCGGCAACCGACGATAAGGATGCTTCGACAACTTGTGATAGGCATGCCTCGGCAACCCCAATTGATAATGCCTCAGTAACTCTAGTTGTCCCGGCAATGCTGTCAATCAGGTTCCAAACCAATGAAAGGATCGAAGATATCCGACTTCTACCACCATTCCTACAAAGGTTGAAGCGACAAAAGCAAGAATATCAATTCAAGAAGTTTCTTGATATCCTAAAGCAAGTCCACATCAACTTGCCATTGGTGGAAGCAATTGAACAAATGCCGAACTATGCCAAGTTTCTTAAAGACATTGTGTCCAAGAGAACAAGGCTATGAGAGTTTGAAATAGTTGCCGCAACAGAGGGATGCATGGCCATGTTGCATAATCGTATGCCACCTAAGTTGAAGGATCCTGGAAGTTTCACAATACCCTGTTCCATTGGAAACCACTATGTCGGGAAAGCATTATGCGAGCTTGGGGCTAGTATAAACTTGATGCCTAAATCGGTTTTCCAGAAACTAGGAATCAGGAAGGCAAGACCTACAATAGTTATGCTACAGCTAGCCAACAGATCCTATGTGCATCCAAAGGGGAAAATCGAAGATATACTGGTAAAAGTTGATAAATTTATTTTTCCCGCTGACTTTATTGTTTTGGATTGTGAAGTAGATGAACATGCACCTATTATTCTCGGGAGACCATTCATAGCAACAGGGAGAACCTTGATCGATGTTGAAAAGGGAGAACTCACAATGAGGGTGAATGACCATCAAGTTAAACTAAATGTGTTCCAAACACTAAGGCATGCCGATGATCCAGAAGAATGCCAACTTCTTCATGCCAAGGTAGAGTTTAACTTCGACGAGGAATTTAGTTGCCTCGGCAACTACATTGCTGATCAAGAGGAACTTGAGGAGTATGAAGAACCGGTCGATGAGGAACAACAAGAAGAGGCAAATTGGCTAGTCAATTGACCAGGTAAATACTTTGAACCACTGGATTACTCAGGTAAGGAAGGTAAGCTCGAAAAGCCCTCTATTGAACAACCACCGATTCTTGAGTTGAAACAGTTGCCAGAGCAACTAAAATATGCATACTTAGGAACCGATAATACATTTCCTGTAATTATTTCTTCTAAGTTATAGCCTGAGCATGAAAAGAAGCTGATCAAAATGTTGAAGCTACACAAAAAGACAATAGGGTGGACAATTGCCGACTTGAAGGGAATTAGCCCGACAGTGTGCATGCATAAGATTTTGTTGGAAGATGATCACAAACCTTCAATTGAGGCCCAGAGGAGACTGAATCATGCCATGAAAGAAATTGTAATGAAAGAAATCGTCAAGTGGCTTGACGCCGACATTATATACCCTATCTCTGATAGTACATGGGTAAGTCCGGTACAATATGTACCGAAAAAGGGAGGTATAACGATGGTAAGTAATAAAAAACAATGAACTCATTCCAACCAGGACTGTGACCGGTTGGAGGGTTTGTATGGATTATCGAAAGCTAAATAAAGCTACTAGGAAAGATCACTTCTCATTACCCTTTATTGATCAAATGCTTGACCGTCTTGCAAGTAAACCCTTTTTATTGTTTTCTTGATGGTTATTCAGGTTACAATCAAATTTCCATAGCACCAGAAGATCAAGAAAAGACAACCTTCACATGCCCATACGGTGCTTATGCTTTCTGAAAGATGCCGTTCGGATTGTGTAACGCCCCGACAACCTTCCAAAGATGCATGATGGCACTCTTTTCAGACATGGTCGAAGACTTCCTTGAGATCTTCATGGATGATTTTTCTATTTTTGGTAATGACTTCGACAGCTGCCTTGGCAATTTAGAGAAGGTGTTGGCAAGATGTGAAGAAACTGATTTAGTCCTCAATTCGGGGAAGTGCCATTTTTATGGTAGATGAAGGAATAGTGCTTGGCCACAAGATTTCATCCAAGGGAATTGAAGCAGACAAAGCCAAGGTGGACGTGATCGAGAGATTACCCCCACCAAGTTCGGTTAAAGGAATTCGAAGCTTTCTTGGACATGCAGGTTTTTACAGGAGGTTCATTCATAATTTTTCTAAAATCACTAAACCCTTTTGCAATTTGCTTGAACATGATAAAGTCTTCGATTTTGACGATTCTTGCACCCCAAGCATTCGAAACCCTAAAGAAAAAGCTTGCCTCAGCACCGATTGTCGTTCCACCAGATTGGACGCTACCTTTTGAGCTCATGTGTGATGCAAGTGATTTCGCGGTAGGAGTAGTCCTAGGCCAACGCACATGTAAGACCTTCCATCTGATATACTACGCTAGTAATTAATAGTGATCAAGTGAATTACACAACAACGGAGAAAGAGTTACTAGTTGTAGTTTTCGCATTTGACAAGTTTCGATCCTATTTGATTGGAACAAAGGTAATTGTTCATACGGACCATTTTGCAATCAAATATCTATTTGCTAAAAAGGATGCCAAACCTTGTTTGATTCGTTGGATATTACTTTTACAAGAATTTGATATTGAAATTAAGGACATGAAAGGAACAAAAAATTAAGTGGCGATCACTTATCACGTTTAGAACGCAATAGGGAGGAGGACGCGGATCTAGAGATACGTGATGCATTCCCGGATGAACAACTTTTAGATACCTCGGCAACCATGGACGCGCACACCTCGGCAACTCTCGACGCCGCAGCAGCCCTTGACGTGCACGCCTCGGTAATTTTGGGAGCAGTCGCCACGGCAGTACATGCCTCGGCAATACCCTGGTACGCGGATTTAGTTAATTTCCTTGTTTGTGGTATTTTACCTTATGGCCTTACTCATCAAGGGAAGAAGTGGTTCCACCATGATGCTAAGCATTACTTTTGGGACGAGCCTCTTTTGTTTAAACAATGTGCAGATCAGGTTATACGCCGATGTGTCCCTGAAGAAGAGCAGCAGAATGTACTCCGGCAATGTCATTCTTCACCCTATAGAGGACATTTTGGAGGAACTCGTACCACGGCCAAAGTTTTGCAATCCGGTTTGTATTGGCCAACATTGTACAAAGATGCCCAAGACTTTTACAAGCAATGCGATCGTTGCCCGAGAACAGGCAATATCTCTAGACGATATGAGATGCCGCTCCAAAACATCATCGAGGTAGAATTGTTCGATGTATGGGGGATCAATTTTATGGTACCTTTCCCATCTTCATTCGGCAACCTGTACATTCTACTTGCAGTCGACTACGTGTCTAAATGGGTTGAGGCAGCTGCAGTTCCCAACAACGATCCCAAGACCGTACAACGATTCTTGCAGAAAAATATATTTACACGGTTTGGGATGCCGAGAGCAATTATCAGTGACGAAGGCAAGCATTTTGACAACAAACTTATTGCCAAGATGTTGCAACGCTTTGGCGTATCACACAAGATTGCCACGGTATATCACCCACAAACCAACGGGTAAGCAGAAATTTCCAACCAAGAATTGAAGGGTATACTCGAGAAAGTTGTAAATCCCTCTTTCGACTTGTCTATGGCAAAACATGCCATCTACCGGTGGAAATTGAACACAAGGCATATTGGGCAATCAAGACCGTGAATATGGATTGGGAAAGTGCCTGACAAAAGCGTTTGTTGGACCTCAATTAGATAGAAGAATTCTGTGTACTCGCCTATAACAATGCACGAATCTACAAGGAGAAAACAAAGCAATGGCATGACAAGAAACTATTGTCGCGGCAATTCACGCCAGGGCAACTAGTTCTCTTATTCAATTTTTGGCTAAATCTTTTCCCAGGAAAGCTGAAATCAAGATGGTCGGGACCATTCAAAGTTGTCAAACCATTCTCCCATGGTGTCATGATAATCAAGTCCATCACTGACAAACATGAATTCAAAGTTAATGGACAAAGACTGAAGCACTACAACGGTGCCCATGTGGAACGTAACAAAGAAGTGGTCACCTTAGGAGATGCATGAGCATGCTCTCCTTTCGATATTTTATTTTTATTTTTTATTATTTTTATTTTTATTATTATTATTTTTGACTATTTTTTATTTTATTATTTTTTTCTCGAACTAATTTTTTATTATTATTTTTGATTATTATTATATTTTTTAGGATAGATTTTCTTTTTTTTATCTTTCTAATTTTAAGAATCCCTTTATACATCTTTATTTATTTTCTTTTATTAGTTAATCTTTAATTTTAATCCTTATTTGATTTGTCTTTGAATTGTAGGAAAATAGTTCAAGATAAAGAGGAATTTTGATCCAAGAAGGAAAACATCTTCAACGAGGAAATTAATGGGCTAAATCTAAGGCTTATATAAAGCCTCCAAGTTAACCTAATTAAACCCCCTTGCCGTCACCCTTCCCCTAAACTGAAACCCTTTTTTTCGTCTTTCCAAAAATTAATCCCACCCACCATATTTACTACCTATCTTTTCAATAAAACCCATCACCCTTAACTTCCAAAAAACCTATTCCTACTTTTCATCTTGCAACTCTTTAGTTTCTTTTAATTTATTTTCTTTGTTTTTACAAAACTCACAACCAAGATCATCTATGGCATCCAAAATTAAATATTTAGTTCATCCAAGTTCCTCAAAAGAACCAAGATACAAGAAGTTTGCTACACCGGTGGTTCACGAAAGATTTCACTCCAAGTTCGAAAGCCGGAAGATTTACGAAGAACAAGGCTTTGAATACTACAACTCTCATCAAGATTTCGGCCTTGAACCATTCATCTTCGAGAGGATTGCACATCAAAAGTGGCAAATCTTTTGCCATCAATCGGAACCGGGTAACATCTCATGGGTAAGAGAATTCTATGCTCACTCACCTAACCCGGATAATCTTTATGTTTTTGTTCGTGAGAAGGACATACTCATAAGCCCCGAAAACATCAACACCTTTTACGGGCTTTACATTGAGAAGGACGAGCATCAAGCCTTCGGTGATCAAATCACGCCCAAGCAACTCGACAAGGTACTTCAAGAACTCACTCAACCAGGAACTCATTGGAACGACGGTAAATACAAGGGCACGGTAAATCGCCTTCGGCTTAAACCCGAGGCAAAACTATGGAATAAGTTTGTTAAAACTTCTTTAATGCCCACCACACACAAAACTACCATTGATATACCACGTCTTTTGGTCATATATTCTATTTTGCATAATCGCATCATTAACATTGGAAAATTTATTTGTGATGAGATTTTAGTATGTAGCTCAAAAGATAAGGGTTCTCTTTTCTTCCCTTGCTTAATTTCTAATCTTTGCAAAGAGATGCATGTTCCAAGTGAGTCAACCGATGAAAAGGCCCTAACAAGCACAAATCTGAAAACTAATGGGAGAGGCACTGGAAAAATCCTCAAGGCCTTTAATTGCCGCAGCAACTCCTGCCGCCCCGGCAATCCCTAATGCCCAAGCACCTAACGCCAGGGCAACTCGGCCATCAACCCCGGGACACTTTGAAGCACTCTTGCAACCATTGGCGAGCCACCTAAGGCAAATTGAAGACCGAAAACTAATGTTCATGCGGTACATGAAGGAGCACAACAATGCCATAACCTAAGTCATCCTAGAAAAGTACCCGGACAGTCGCGTGCCGTTCCCAATCTTTCCTGCCGAGATCCTTGCCCCGACAACCAATGAAGCAGTCGCTACGGTAACCAAAGCTAAAGACATCCCGACAACCACTGCAAAAGCCAAAGGTAAAGCACCTATGCCCGAATCAACTCCTACGGAATCATTGTCTGATTTTTCAGATTCGGACGAGTCCTCCATTGCACCAACAAAGGCTGCACCAATTGAATCCTCCAAGCGAAAATCCAATGACATTGATGAAGAGGACGATGAGGACAACCCCGTATGAGGATCGATTCCACCACCGGCAACAAGGAAACAATCATCGCATTCAAGCAAGAGAATCAAGACACCGACCAAAAGGAAACTAATCATCCACGACGACGAACTCTCGAAGTAAGTACTCGTTTGCATTTTAATTTTCGTTATTTTTATTTTTCTTTAATACATGCATTGAGGACAATGCCTCACTCGAGTTTGGGGGATTGTTATTAGTAGTTACCATGTTTAGTTACATTCATCTTAAGTATTACATTTAGGATACATAAATTGCTTGCCATGCCTTTAGTTGGAACAAGAATTGCCTAGATTTGATGAATATCCGATGATGACTTTGCCAATGTGCTTAATTGATAGATTTTTTATTCTAGGATAACCATGGAAACACTTAGAATTTCACTATGATGCTAAATTTGATGAAACACTGTTGTGGTTTGATTGATTTAAGGAATTCTAACGAACTTAGGTTGATAACTAAACAAATTGGGGGATTAGAATAAAAATTGGATGAATGCTAGAGGTGCCCGAAATTGGCTCTAGCATGTGCTAAAAAATTGATCGCTAGAGGTGTCCGAAATTGGCTCTAGTATGTGCTAAAAATTGATCGCTAGAGGTGCCCAAAACCGGTTCTAGTCGAATAAATTAATTAACTTAAGGTAACTAAAAACAAAACACTAGAGGTGCCCGAAACCGGCTCTAGTTAAAACATGTTAAAAAGAACCCAATGAAGTAATTTGAAAACCTCTTGTTTGCATAGAATCCGAAAAATCAACTTGCACACAACTCCGCACACACTCACAATCATTATAGTTTGATTCCGAGTAACTCCTAAGCTTTCCGAAAAATGAAAAGCCAATCATACTTTATGACCTGCTTCTGAGAATTGAAATCAAGTTCAAAGCTAAGTTTGTGAAAATTGAAGTCTTGGCAGGTAGTTATTAGTTTGCATTGCTTGAGGACAAGCAATAGTTCGAGTTTGGGGGTGTGATAAGTGTTCAAAAGTACTATTTTTCTTACCCTTTTTACTCATATTATTGTTAGATTTAGGCTCATATTAGTTACATAATTAGTCATTCATGCATTAATCCATGTTTTCTTCCATCGTTGAGCTTGATTGCATAATTTGGTTGTTTTGGTGGGAAAAGATGTTGCTGTGGTTTGTTTTGTGTGTATGTGCAGGATTACTTGCCAAAGCAAGGCTAGAGCTAGTTGTTAGGGCAATGCATGAAGGAGATGCCGAGTTAGTTTCCAGGGCAATGCATGAAGGAGATGCCGAGCTAGTTGCCAGGGCAATGCATGAAGGAGACGTCGAGCCAGTTGCCAGGGCAATTGTTGACAAACAACAAGGTGACATGGTAGTTGAAATTGATGACTAGACAAGCCCAAGATGACGTGGAGCAAAGCTAAATCCCAAAGGAGTTTGATTTCCATGAGGAGATTAAAGAAGAATTAAATTCCAAGAAGATAGGAGAAGTTCTAGAAGGAATATAATTATAATAAAGAATTATATTCTTTAAAGATAATTTAATTCCAACTTAACTTCCTCCTCAAAGAAGGACTTTGACCTAGCCCTATAAATTAGAGGCCATGTCGTCAACTCCAAGGGGGGAGAGAAAGGAGAGAATTTTTGACAAGCATCTAGGGCAAGGAGATTTCGACAAGCTTCATTCTTCATCTTTTTCTTTCTTGTTCAATTAGGTTCATGCTAGGGATTCTTTATCTTGTATTTCTTTGGAACCTAGCCATGAACTAAATCTATTTGGCTAAGGTTATTGTGTCTTGTGGTTGTGAGAAACTATTGGATTTTGTTTAGGTAATAAGAGTTTGCACTTTTCTATTCAAGGTTTATTCATTCTTGGTTCTTATTCTTGTTTGCGATTGAATTGGGAGAGAATCTCGTAACTTCATCTATTTATCTAATATCGGGAGAGTTAGATTCAAGAAACGAATGAATATGATCTTTATTCAATCTATTGATGGTGAAGATTAATCTGGCTTAGGAATAAGTTAAGGATTTCAACGGCTAAGAGGAGCGCAAGATTGGTTGTTGTTCACCCTTGATTCACGCAGGGATGTATTATCAAGGCATGCACAAATAGCTAGAGTTTCAACTTAGGGATAAGAAGAAACCATTTAAGAACGCTCTACCAAACCTTGAAGGTTGTTGCCCAGACACCCAAGTAGTTGCCCAACTAGTTACCCAGGCAACCATCGATTAGTTGCCAAGGCAACCCCGTTGTGCAAGTTGCCACGGCAACTGAGTTGCCCTTGCACTCTTTTACTAAGACAATCCAATCGGCTATCACACCTCAACTAACGATAACCTGGCCTATCTCTCTCATTTAATTACATCGCCTTTTACTTATTTGCTTTCTAGATTAGTTATTAGTTAAAACTCCTATAATCTTCTACTTGTGTTTTCTTTTACTTTTTACAGTGCAAGAGACTAGATTCTTGAAGTGGCACCAATCCCTGCGGAGACGATATCTTTTATACTATAACTTGCAACGTGTATACTTGCACAATTGCGTAGCACTTATTACGCGCAACAGTTACTAACAAACTCTTCTTGTCTCGCTTGTTGATCATTTTCACATAAAGTGTTGATTCGAGAATAGTTCAAAATTGAGGGCTTTCATAGGAGTTAAAGGATTTCGAAGCCCGAGTGGGGAAAATGCTAATCTAGATGCCCCTTATTCTCTTTTCCTCGTCATAATAGGACTCGATCTCTATTTCAGAAGGTTGCTCAACGAGAATGTTCGTCGATCAACGCCTTTTGCATTTATTCGTGCATTTATTTTACGGTGATTGCATTGTCATCATTTTCATTCATTTGCATCATGGTGGCATGGCGTCTTAGACACATCGAATTAATTATGTTTACATCATCCCCTTTGCATTTAGGGCATCTATTATGCATTTACATGCATTTATTTTGAAAAAATCAAAACTGACTTTTGGGATGTCTCGTGACAGTGATTCTGGATCAAAGGAAAATTCAGTCAATTAAGCATCCATACAAAACCCGACAAAAATCCAAGATGGTGAACGAAGAGAGATTAGGCCGAATTGATCAAAACCAAAGGGACATGCAAGCGAATTTGGCATGAAAGATGAAAGAGCAGTTATCTAAGGCCTGACAAGACATGGTAGAGCAGTTCAAAAAGTCTCAACAAAACACGCTAGGCCAAATTGACCAAATGCTCATATTTAAGCTCCCAAGACAAGGAGAGACATCTATTATAAACCCTACGGCAAAACCCCAATCCCACTGATGGAATGAGTACCCCACCTATCCTCCGGGGTTTGCTCCTCCTCATGCTAGGGGTCAACCAGATCCTCAAGTAATACTTTCTCGTGAGAAGACACCACTCCATCAGGCCGGCACCTCTTTTCCTATTAATCTACCCCCTCTTTCGAAGTTAAGCCCGAGGATAATCAAGCCGAAAACATTGTCTCAGAGATGGACCAATTAATTAAAATGGAGAGACCTACAGTTGAAACCTCTAATGAGATTGAGGATCGATGCAAGAGACTCAAAGAAAAGATGGAAGCCATAAAGGTAACTGACAATTTTATCGAATTTAAGGCCCATGAACTTAGCCTCATCCCGGATATGGTTTTGCCTTCTAAATTTAAGGTCCTGAAATTCAAGAAATATGATAGAACGAGCTGTCCTAGTGCACACCTTACCATGTTCTACCAAAGGATGACGGGATATAAAAGAGATGACAAGCTACTGATTCGCTGTTTCTAAGACAGTCTCTCAGGATCCACCACAAGATGGTATAATTAGTTGAACTGACACCAAATAAAGTTATGGAAGGACTTGGCTAAAGATTTCTTAGAATAGTACCGACATGTCGGTGACATGGTGCCAGATCGTTGGACCTTACAACACATGAAACAAAAGTCAAATGAAGGCTTTAGACAGTATGCCCAACGTTAGAGAGACGTGGTGGCTCAAGTTTAACCCCCGCTCAGAGAAAGAGAGACGATGGTCATCTTTGTCCAGACTTTGGAAGGATAGGTCTTGGGTCACTTGATAAGCAACGCGACTACCAACTTTACCGACCTTGTGTTATCTGGTGAGCTCATCGAAAATGTTGTCAAGACTGACAAGATTGATGATGGAAGTAGTTCGTCCTACAAGAAGACCTCACATGCAAAGAAAGACCATGAAGTAAACTCTTTAGGAGTTTACACTGCTAGTTATTCAAAGCCTATTACAGTTGTACAACCCAAGGTTGCGCCGAGTCCCCAAGGTTCTTTAAGCCAAGATCAAAGAAAGAACCCTGAGAAGATGGAGTTCACTCTATTGCCAATCTCATATGGTGAACTGTACAAGCAACTATTCGATGTTCATATGGTGGTACCCTTCAATCAAGCACCATTGCGAGGCCACCACCGAGTTCACCGGATCGAGAACAGTCAGCCGGTGAAGTTTGGTCATCGGGAGCTGCCAGAGCCACCGTCACCCACCCTCACGCGTCGCCCCTGCTCCAGGGGACCTAGTCACCTGAATTAACTCTGCCCAACTCGGCTGAGTCAGGCCTATTTGACTCAACTCAAGCCCAGCCGCGCCGAGCCAAGCCGTGATGAGCTGAGTCGTACCGAGCTAACCACCGCTGATCGCTGCCGTTAACTGGCGTTGACTTTTTTGGGGGACCCTACCCTAGGGTTTCTCGATGTTCCAAATCTAATGGTACATTTTGTTTTGCCAAATTTGAACCCGTTAAGCTATTTTTACTTGTTCGACCCTTCGCTTGGCACAGGAGGTGTATGAAATTTAAGTATTTTCATAATTGTTGATATACGAGGATTAATCGGGTCGGTTGTCGGATCAAGTGAAATATTTGAGAAGCTAGGATGAGGATTTTAGTGATTTCGGCATAAGGTTAGTACACCTCGAACTCCGAAATGCTTCATGAACATCATAAGTGTAATTGCCTTGCATGTTAGTGGTTGCAAATTAGGAGATGAGTAATAAGCATGTGATGATGTGGATATTCGAGGCTTGGTAATTATTGAGAATGTTGAGACTGTTAGGAGCCTTAGAGACCTTATAAGATTGTCTGGATATTCGTATGATTACCTGATTTATGATTGCTATGTGGTGATGCCTTGTGTGCTAGTCGAATGAATTAATATGTTCGATTGAATATTGGTTAGGGGCACTGCTGATAAATATTTGATTAAATGCTTAAAAATCGATAATTAATAGTAAATGATTTAAATGTGCTAGTAACAAACTATAATGACTCTCATAAGCTTTAGGGGTATAACAGGGCCTAATAATTAATATTGATGTTGCCAGGCTCAATGGACTAATACCAGCAAATACTCGATAAATTACTTATAAAATCGGTAATTAACACTAATTGGTTTAAAGGTCGGTTTGAGATGGAAATTGATGAATGTGATTAATAAAGCGGTTATTACTGTAATCAATGAGATAATATGGATTGTTGGAAATAATTAATGGGAATGAATTATATTACTCCTACATAAAACGTAAGAACTCGGTAATGCTTGATTGGTCGTAATAGCAACGATAGGGACCAGTGGTGGGTCGTGTGATGGTTGTATGCTAGGTAGGGCACTTGTATGGATCCATGGTGGATCATGTATGATTATGTGTCAGGTAGGGAACTTGTTTGGTTAAGAGTCTTTGTTTGGTGGGATTCGAATACCAAGTGAGTGAGCGTTGTAACACATGAAGGCCATCCAATATGAGATTCCAGGTGATGAAATGAAGGCCATCCGATGCGAGATTCCGGGTGATGATATTTGCTCGATGAGAGATTCTGAGCCCTGCTCGATGCGAGATTTCGAGCGAAGACTCGATGTGAGATTCTGAGTATACCGCTCGATGTGAGATTTCAAGCAACTCGATGTGAGATTCCGAGCATGGGTGGGTTTCCCAGTGTCGGGTGACATTGGGCCTCACTCCTGGTTTGTTTATCTATATGTTTATGTTGTTGAGATGTTGTTTGTTCTATGGCATGTGTTTAGGCGATTATGGTAGAGCTACATGTTTATTTATCTCTTTTTATTTCTTGTACTAGCTTGCATGCTTACATTTATGATTAGCATGAAGTATAGTAGAGTAGATGTGTACCACTGAGCTTTGTAAACTCAACGCTCAGAATCGTTGTTTCCGTGCGTAGGTTGACCGTTGGATCGTGGGATTGTGGAGCACTATCAGATTGGGATTCTAGCATGTGGTGATCTTCAGAGTACGATATTTGAGTCTAGGGGGCTATGTGTTCATAGGACCTTACTTGTAGAGTCTGTATTTATTATTTGAAATTGTATTATTTAAAATTGTACCTTTAAATGTTTTAAATTTAAATGGGAGCTCTTTTGTAACATTTTATTTACTTATATATATTTATTTTAATCGTTTGTTTTAAATGCTTTTGCGACTTACTTGATAAGTTGATCCTGTTTGAAAAGAAATTTTATGGTTTTGGGTTTGGGCTTGAGGTCCAAGTGTGACATCCGGGTCGAGGGTGTTACATATTTTGATTGTGCCCTCACCACTGTTGCTTCATAATCAACTTTTAGCATTGGAGGTCAAATTTTGAATAAGTGGAAAAGTTCTTATATCCTTGAAAATGTGGAGGCTTGTTGGTTGTTCGGTTATGAATGTAAGTTATTTTATTACCTCTTAAATTTGTTTTTAATTTCCTATAGAAAACCTTGTTTACTACACAATCTTCTTGCACTACTAGTCTATTGCATTTTCTTACTTTAACTTAAAAAATACATTTGCTTAATTTTTGATAATACATTTGCTTAATTTCTTATTTCACTACAAACAAAATAATAATTTCTTGTTATTGTTTATGTAGCTACGGAAGATGACGAGTTTCTTGGCTCTAATGTGGATTGGACTGTAATAAAATCCAACAATTGATGCATACATTATTTATGTTTATTTTGAGATTACTATATTAATTTTTTAAGTTTTATTTAAAAAAACTTAATATAATTGAATTTGATATGTAAGGGTAGCCTTTATTGATTTTTTAACTTGGTTTGTAGCAAATATTACTATTATTTAGTTTGTTAATCATCATGTTTAACACTTTATGGAGTACAAGTTTTTGGCCAAAGAAAAAAAAAACTTATGTTCACGAGATTGTTGTATGGTTATGTTTGGATTCTATTACAGTTCAAGGTAGTTTTTCCGATATTTGTCCACACAAGTGATTTTAATCTTATTTGGATTATTTGTTTTAGTTTCTGATTGGTTTGTATTTGCTTACATATTTTAAGTTACAATCATGGTTAGATTCTTGACGAGCATTTGGAATAAAAGATAGTTCAGTTTTTTTGTATAGTTTACATCCATTTTATGGTCTATGGTTGGAATTCGTGGTTTTCCTTATCAATAATGTCATCTCAATTATCGGGTCAAAATCGAGTTGATATTTGGTTCAGATCAGATTTCGAAAAATTAAATTTGAGTTTTTTTGTTCGAGTTGATTTTTGGTTCGGGTTACTTTTGATTCGGTTTTCTTTCGGTTCGGGTTGGCTTTCGGTTCGGGTTGTATTCGGTTCGAATTGCTTTCCGTTCGGGTTGGCTTTCGATTTGGATTGCTTTCGGTTCAAGTTATTTTCGGTTCCAGTTCCTTTCGGTTTCGATTACCTTTGGTTCGGGTTGATCTTCGGTTCAACTAAAATTCGAGTCGGGTTTGGTTCGGTTCTATTCTATTCAGGTTCGGATCAAATTTAAACTATTATGTTCGGGTCCAAATTAGGTCTCAGATCGAGTAAACCGGTTCGAGTCTCGAGTTTCGGGTCATGTTTGCTAGGTCTACCATTTGTATTGATTTTGTAACATATGGAAATTTTAGTTTTCAAACAATTATTATCTAAGTTCATTTTTCCTTTTACGGATAATAAAATTAAATTAGTATTTTTATTATTCGAATCTATATTACTTTTATGAACAATAAATTTGAATTCGAATATATATGTATTATGTGCCTTACCTTTTAAACGTTTCGATTTGAGATGAAGATTTTTTAAACCTACTAAAAGCGGATTTTATTGAATTTGGATGACAATATATAGATTTGATAAGTTGTTGACCGGTAAAGTAAATAACGATTATAGATGGTGATTTAGATGGTTAAAGATAAATTTTAATCTATTTTGGGGTTTGCTTTTTTGGTCTTTGGTAGTCATCGTGTCCTTTCCTTTTATTACATGGCTCTTTATAATGATTTGGATATGTGTCGATTGAAAATAGTGGTAGTATTGTGATTGGACATCATAGGAAGTAATGTTCTAAATTGGTTTGTCATCAAATGAGACCACGTGTGCCAAAACGTGGTCGCTGGTGATCGTTCGCAGGGTATGTTCGCAAGCCGTGGGTAATTGACATGTGGTTGTTGGTGACCGTTCGCAGGGTGTGTTAGCGAACCGTGAGTAATCAACACTGTTTGATGGTGATAGTTCGCAGGGTATCTTCGCAAGCTGTAGATAATCGACACGTGGTCGCTGGTGACTGTTCGCCGGGATAGGGGTTCGTTTCTCACAACCGGTTCATCTCAAACAACATGTGGCAATACAACCACTCAATTACTTTTAAACAATTCAAAATTCAATACTCAAAAACTCTAAATTTCCAACACCACAATATTTGGCACCACAGAATCCCATTGCAATTCTAAGTTCGTCAATGTCACTTTATAACTTTTCCCTCACCTGGGGGTGCGAACTCCTACCTAGACGAACGGTCACCAGCTATCACGTGTCAATTACCCACAACAAACACATGTCGATTACTCACATTTAGCGAACAGACCCTGCGAACGGTCACCAGCGACCATGTGTCAATTACCCACAAGTTGCAAATATACCCAGCCAACTATCACCAACGACCACGTGTATTTGATGACAAAGCAGTCTAAAATATCATTTCTTGGGACGTCCAATCACAATGTCACGATAACTCTTAATCTATACCTGTCCAACTGTCCAAGCGATTTGCAAAGGCTCGTATAATCCCACAACTCAACTTGTAGAACATTGGTTACTTCTACATTTTTGCTAAGTCTCTGGTTGAGTAATCAAGAGTCAAGACAATCAAAGCCCCCTCTATCCATCGGTAGAGAAATGAAGTCTTAATTGACCAGCGAGATCTTATTTCCGTTTGAAGTCGTGTCCCACAGATCCATTTCTCTATTTCTTGACAGATGCGAGTAGGAAGCATCACAATTTGCATGAAATAGATGGGAATGACCGAAAGGACCAACTTAGCGAGAGTGATATGACTTGTCATAGAAAGGATACGAGTTGACCAAGCGTTAAGTTGGACGTAATGAAATCATCAAAACAACTAAGCTGTTTGTGAATTACTGGGACATCGTGTCCACCATATGAAATCTCAATATGGTATTGATCATATTCCTCGTCTCAAGGCTGTTATTTAGAAAAATAAATCAATTTGGATTTTCCACTTACTAAGCATATGCCTAGAGAAATGTTTGATTCATATCAGCTCTGGTATAAACTATCAAGTCATCAATGACGAACAAGTGAGAGAGTGAAGGTCCATGTCAAACAAGTTACAAGGATTTTTAAGTACTAATACCAACATCATTATTAATATTATGACACACTTGTTCCATGACCATTGACCAAGACAAACAAGGGATAGAAGGTCACCTTGTTAGACACCTCTTTCTCACCTTGTTAGACACCTCCTCCTCTCGTATTTTCTTTTTGTTGAGTTGTTGCTACTTTTCCTTACTGCTTTAGGCAACGGTTGGGTGTAATGGAAGACCCACCAATCGCACCGTTGTTTTTAGGTACCCACTTTATTAACCTGCGTCCAAATTCTATTTTTTTTTCTTTCTGAATTCTAAGTGTTTTGGTTTAAATTTACAGAGGATTTCAAGACAACAGCGACAAGTTCCATATCAACTCCGATACCAGGACTCAGAAGGTTTCCTTATACTCAATCTTCACCGCTTCCATGATTTTTTTGAATTCTGACGTTTCCCCTTTTTCCTATTGAATATTTTTTGAAATTGGTACTTCACTGTTTGAAAAATTTTGCAGATGGAAGAGCTGAAGCATTGCCCTTTTGCCGAGGTAATATTTGGTTGAGGTATACCCCCATTGTTTTCAATAACCTATTTTTAACATCCATTTTGCTTTAGAGTTTACTGTTGAAGCTTTCTTTTATTAATCCTTTGTAAATCATTTCCTTGGTGATTATGTGTGAATTCTTTTAATCCTTCTCATTGCAGATATGTTGGTACTTTACTGATTCATGGGAGCAGTTTCGAATCAGCGGAAGAGTTGGTGTTATTGATGGATCCAATCCTGACACCCTCAAACTTCAGGTTAGGCAAGAATCAACCCCGATTTGAGTGCATTATAAGAACTTATTTTAATTGCTACTATGAATGACTTGGGACTCTGGGGTTCTTTGAAGCTACCAGAAAACTTTTATTGAACTGATGTTGGTGCCATAATCATAGTTGATATTGTAGAACATAGTTACCAAATGTATTTCCATGCTATAGAATCATACGTTGAAGCTTATATCATTATTCATTTGTTGCAATAAGTTAAATTATAATGATGCATTACCAGTATTTAACACCAGTTGTCTCAATCACCTTTAAAGAAACTAAGCATGTTATAACTTACAACCATTTCATTTACTCATTTAATATACATATTCGTATATATATGAACATACATATACTGCAGCAAAGGGAGAAATCTTGGTTTGCTAGTTCTATTAAATCAAGGCAACAATACTTGGGACCTCACCCTGGTCTGCCCCGCATAAGTGAGCACCAAAGTGAGGAGGAATCTCATTTAGATCCTTCAATTGGCCCAGTTTCTGCAATTTGTTTGCTGGTTCTAGATCCTGACTAGGTTACCTCTTGTCTAAACTCACAGTTTCTTTCTAAAAAACTGGAAAAAAGTCGGGTAGAAATGAGCAATGGATGGGGTGCTTCATTTTGATTAGTTCTATTTAATTTTTAGAATTTATAATGATTTGCAGGTTGATTATTTGGATTTGAAGAATAATCAGAGGCTTAAGTATATATCCACACTTGATACAGATGGAGTAAAAAGCTGGAGTTCAGAGAGAATCAATCCATGATTTGGCTTTCGGTTTCTAAAACCACAATGTGGACGCACATTGACATCTTCTAACATATCTGGTATGTATGGTGCAGGGTTGATGTTAAAGAACCATATTAGAATGTCGTAGGCATTCATTTCCCTCGTACAACGGATACCATAAATAAATATATTTTCTTCTTGAGCACCCTTTTGAAAACGGACAAAGTATAGATGATGTAATAAGACTCATGACTACAATGGATTTTTCCTTAATTGCTTGTTATCTTCTGATTAGTGATTAAATTGCTAGAACTATCCATTAATTTTCCTCACCTATAACTTTTCATCGATTATTTTCCACTTTTAATTGTATCACTTTATTGTTATATTGTTGTTGTTGGGCTAGGAACCTTGGATATGTTGTTTGGGGTTAATGTACACTTTGGCCTTTAGGTGCCTATTTGAAACCTAGTTACTTAACATGGTGAATTGTGCATCTCTTTCGTGTCATCTTCTTTGTATCAACGAAATTTATGAGAATAAATAAATCTATATTTGAAACAAGTTATGTAGATTCATACGTAATACTTAAAAATTTATAAGTATCTAATCCGATATCATATCATTCAATATATAATCTATTACTTTGGTTAATATTTATCTGCTATTATTCTAGTCTAATATATCTATTTGTAATAATATTTAGGATTTAGAGTTAGGACTTAAAATTTATTTTTTAGTGTTGGAGCATAGGCCGGAATAACTAAAAGGGATAGGATTTTTGTTTCAAAAAAATAAAACTAGAAAGGTGAACTTAAAATACACTATAAAGAAACTTACCGTTGAGTTTGATGACTATTGATCGGCCATTGACTGAGAATACCATCGACTTTTGATCATCAAATTTTGATTTGAATGTTTTAATTTTTAGAATCATTTTAAATATTATTTTTTAAAGTTATTAGTAAAAATATTTTTTGGAATTATTTTAATTTTTTTAAATATATATGGTCAGGATCAAGTTAAAACTTAAAACATTAAATTTTACCCTAATATTTTTTTGTTAGGACCATTAGGAATGACTGAGATTATATATATATAGTTAGGATCCACTAATGTAATAAAACTTAAAAGTTTTACATAATTTTTTTATGGATTTATATTCAATACACTGGCGGTGAAAACTAAAAGTTTTTATAAGCACTTTAGTTTTAGGGTTTAGGGTCTTAGTTTAGGGCGTAGGTTTTAGGGTCTTAATTTAGGTGCAGGGGTTTATAATTTAGGGATAAATGTTACAATTTATAGTTTAGGGTTAGAATTTAGGATTTAGAGGCTGGGGTTTAGTTTTTAGGGTAATATGGTTAGAATTTAGGTTTTAACTTATAAACCCTAAATTATAACTCTAAACCCTAAATTTCAACCATTGTCCCTAAATTTTGAACCCCTATACCTAAACCCCTAAATTTTACACCATAAACTAAGACTTTAGACCATAAAACTAAGGCGCTTGTAAAAACTTTCAGTTTCCACCGTCAATGTATGAAATAATTACCCATTTTTTATTGTTGGATTAATCGATTTTAATGATTGAGATTAAAATTTTTAAATTAAAAACAATTTATTTATTTTTTTTCCTGTAAAAGCCTTTTTCATTACCGAATCTTAATCTTAATAAGCCATTTTCATTAATGATCCAAAAAAATGTATTACTATATTTTTTTTATCACAATGTACTACTATATTAATCTGTAAGGATGTATTACGTTGTAATTGGCTGAAAGTAGCGGTGAGTATTGAATGTCCAGGTACACCGGGTCACGTGTGTTAGCATGTGGTGTTTGTTGGCAAAATTCAGGTGACTGGCCGAAAGTAGTACGTTAGCCTCCCCCTGCGGCTGCTTCTAAAGCATGTGTTTTTTGTTGTCAAGTTGCAGCGCATTTCTACTCACCTTCGGTTCAGCTATTGATCTGATTTCCTCTGGTTATTTCCACTGCAATGGATATGTTCCCAAACCTCCCATCTTCTGCCAAATCTATTCGACCATTTGTGTTATTCAATCTATGGTTCCCCCCAGTCCCACTGAGCTTAAATTCCTATAATAAAAGCAAAGCCTAGTCGTAAAAAACTGAACAGAATGCTGCAAATTCAACAATGTAACTTCCAGCATCAGTCGGGGAATACAAATTTGTAACCAACCTCTGTAGTCTGTAACCCCCACATGTATTTTGTTAGTATTAGTTAAGGAATCACCCTTTTATCTAATCTAATCAATCAACTTACTTCCACTTCTATTCCTCTGGCAAGCCGCAAAAGCAATGGCAACAGGATGTCTGGGTTTTACTCTGAGGAAACAAAGCAAAGTCCAGTTTCCTAGAAGCAAGCTCCTGATGAAGGAGAAACGAGCCAAGCTGTGGATAATCAAGCGTTGTGTGCTGATGCTGCTTTGCTGGCGAGATCCCAAGGATAAGTAGTACTTTTCCCATGATTCATCTCATCATGTCAAACTCAAGGCACTCAACTTTGCCTTTCTATGTTATACATCAAAGTGCTTTCAGTTAACTCGCCTGCAGAGTTTTCTCTTGGCTTTCTTGTATTTTTTTTTTTATCCTTTTTCCCTAATATAGATGCAACATTTTGACACCTAATATTCTCCAGATACTAATGTGGGAAGGGCGGAAAAGGAAACGCTCCCCAGATGACAATATAAAGTAGCAATACTAATGTAGGATACGCAGGCTATTATGTTTATGCTCTGCAACTCTTTTATGCCAATTGTGAGTTAATAAATATATAGCATAAAAAGTTAAAAGATAAAAAAATTGATGAGAAATTGAGATGCGAAGAATAAGATTAATGTTAGCATTATTTATAGTTGTATTTCAAGTGTTATTCCCGTTAAAAATTAAAGGTAAGAAGATTCTTTGTCGGGAATTTATGAAATTTTAATTGAGATTTGAAAAAAAGTTGAGATAACACTTTTAGTAAAAAAATTTGATACACAGTCCGTGTAAACTTTTGTTTACACGTGCCTTCTAATTTTAGGGGCTAGAGTTTTAGTTTAGGGTTTAAGGTTTAGGGGTTTAGGTTGTAGGGTTTAAAATTTAAGGTTAGTGTTTAGAATTTAGGGTTTAGAGTGTGGGGTTTAGTTTTTTAGGGTTAGGGTTAGAAATTTAGGATTTAGGTTTTTATAGTGTAAATACACAAACTTGTGTAAAAATAATTTTACACAGTCTGTGTATCAAAGTTTTACCCATACTTTTAATATAAAACAATTTTTTAATTATGTTTGTGTTTTTTAGTTACGGGCCCTGTACAGGCACACCTTCTGTCCAAACTCAACTGCGATATTAAATTTTAATTAATGATAAATAAAATAAATTTATTAATTTTGGAAATTTTGATAATATTTTTAATTTTTGGTGACCATAAAATTTCAAAAAGATTAAAGAAGATTAAAATTACAAAAAATAAAGAATATTAAAATTACAAAAGATAAAGAATGTTAAAATTAAATAGGAATTGCGTTGTTATCAAAATTATATGTACCTCCCTATAAGGTAAGGATTTCTCTAAATGAAGCAAACGACACCGTAGGCGTTAGAGATAAAAGCAGCGCTAAATGAAACAAAACGGCGCGTTGAAGGATTAAAAAGCAGCACTAACTCTAACCACCTGGGCTAATAGGCCGATGTTTTGAATTTCTCAAATTAAACTATAGATATATTATGTTGTTTTTTATTTAACACGTACAATTACTTGCGCTATAACCCACCGAGCGTGTTTGACTTTTGGAGAGTAATTGTTTTGTTATTATTAATTAATTTAAATAATTAACAATAATGTTAATAGTTTTAACTGGAATTGATAATGTGGCCGAAGAATTGTTAAATGGTTAAACAACAGAGCAAGTAGGTACAATTATTGTACCGAGTTGTGAGAATGCCTTGAGGATATACCCCGGAACTACATCGGAGGAGATTGTTAGTGGATTGACTTGTGTGTCAGCCATCAATGAAGCTTTGGAAGAGCCTGAAGATCTTGACTGAACCAAGCCACCAAGCATGGCACCTGCTATTTATGTTCTACACTGAAAATCAGCTATATATCCGCTCAATTCAAAGGACCCGAATGCATATACATTTTGTTCCTGCTTAACTTTCGATTGTCGGTTCAATTATATATTGCAATTGGGACTCGGTCTTGTCGGTGCTGGACTGCTGGTTTGCTATTGGGTTGGATGCTACCTTTCTAGACAATAAGAGAGTTTCAACTAACCCCCTTGCTTATGTTAAGATTATTTTGAAACAAAGAATGGTCCGATAATCCGTCTAAATATATATATTCCGTATATAAACGCCCCCCACCACAATTTTACACGTATTAAGCCCTGTATATTGTGTGTATCAAGGCTTTTATCTTTTGTTTTCTACTGTAGGTATTTGTTTCTAGGACTGTGCTTTGGGTGCATAAATGATGGGAATGGGGTGGGGCGTTGTGCATCTATTGGGTGAGAAAGTCGGGATACAAAGTATCTCAATATGGTTTCTCTTTGACAAAAAATAATCCAACAATGTGGCTGCTGGATTCAAGCCCAGGTCTCCACGGCCACGACGTGGACTTCTTACCACTAAACTACAACCACTGGTTGATAGGTATGCATTTATTAGCTATAAATACCAGTCTAACAATGTCTTAGAATTGAGATTTGCAGACATACCTGGCCATAGACCCATCCGGAAAGAAAAACCTTAGTTGAGCCCCACAACACAACCACAAGTAGAGAAGAAACAAAATAGTAATGGGCTCACCTTGATTATTCATTTTCTATCACAACAAGGGTCCGCCCATAAATCCATCCTCCTTTTCCCTTTTACTCCATGGAACTGCTAGCTTTAAGCCTTGGTAGATACTTGCCTGCCGTGTCCAAAACAGCACTATCAAACAGTTTTCCCCTTCTTTACAAAATTTATGCTTAATTAAAACATCCCACACAAACCCAATTAACTGCTGTGTATGGTTAAAGAAATTATCCCAAGAAGAAGAAGAAGTCTATGAAGAATTTGAGAATCAAACTTACCCAGAATTTGGGCTTGGAATGAAAGAGGCTATGAAAGCTGCCAACCCTTTTAATTCTGGTGATCTTAACACTGGTACCATTGCTTTCTTCTTCGGCGCTGCACCTGCATTCACCGTCCCTATCCCCAGAAGATGGAAAAACACAGCTATTCCCAGTCCCACCAACTTCTCGCCAGTCCTTGAAGGCCTTTTTCCTGCAAGAACCAAGCAATCCTTTTTCTTTGTGCGTCCCTCTCTTGCTAACAACCATGGTACCAAGTTGCACCCTCTCGGGACTCACTTCCCATCCTGGAAGAAGAAGATGACTGAAATCTAGGACTTTCCAAGACCTTGGTGTTCTTGGCATCGTGTAGCAATCTGGGAGGCAGTTGCGGGCATTTTCGAGCCAAGTCATTGGGGTTGTTGGAGAAGATGGCGAGTGTGGAACAAGGTTTAGGCTTTCCCGGTTCCTCTTCCCAGCGAAACGGAACCGAGGCTGAGGCGTGTAACGGTGGGGTTAACGTCCCTGACCTTTCTGGCGACTGCATGTGCGCTTGTGGAGATGAAAACATCGGTAGCATTGGCGTGTAGAAAGCTGGAGGCTCATCGGATGCCAATTTGAGTGACATGACACGGTCCAAATGGAGAATCCTGACATCAATTTTTCAGAAGTGGGCTTGTTTTGGACTTTACTTGGTCCCTTCTCCCCGATACCAAAATTTGATAACTTTATTTTCTGTCTTTTTATCGGTAGAACTGATACCACTCGACCCTTTACAACTTAATTGAGGACAAACAATAATGTCGATGAACATGTTCAATAGGGACCAGCACCATACCATTGGGCCACCGTCAAAAATGAAATAAGTGCAAAGTAAATTGCAAACAGTTGCATATGTAAATAGTTTACAGGCTGATTATTCACTGAAACCAATCCACTAATATTCCTACTTCCCATTCTTTTACCATATATAAAAGAGTTATACTTTTCCCGATTGCAGCTTTCCATTTACTATTCTAATCAAAATAAGCAAAAACAAAGGTTTTTCAAACTTTCTTTTATGTTTCAGACCTATGCTCTGAATCAATGCTATCATCTTCCAAAGATGAAGCCATAAGTTTACATCCCGCACTAATCTTCTTCACCTCTTCGCTTGAATATATGAAGATCTTTCTCACCATCTTACAAAAGTCCCTACAAATAAAATAAAGGGAAAAAATTAATTTTCTAAAAACTAGGTGCCGAAAAATAATCAAAGTACATGTGCTTCTTCAAAGTAACTTACATCCATAGGTCATCGCCCACAATCATCATATCACCCTCATTGTCAGTAAAAATAACGGACCATTTACCACAGGGGCGAAGCTCTCCATGTTGGATTAAAACTCGCAATTGTGGGCACATATGTAAAATATATGATGCTATTATAAAGTATGACACAAAATCAAGTGACCAATTATGTTAGGCGTGTCATAGGTATTAAAGTGTTATAGAAATAAAAGTGTAGATATCGTAAGATATATTTATAATTCAATGAGGGGCAGAGTTATAAATATGTAATAGTTGATTTAATAATCAACTATATAAAGAGGTAGTGATTCCAAAAAATAGGTCAACTTGTATTACTCTTGTCCCGTCAGAGAGTTTTTACGGTAAGGGCTAACCTATCTTCTTGGTAGATCACAACCACCTTCAAAGTTTTCATCTATCGATTAATCCAGGCACGCTTCCGCATTCAGTTTATTATTCTTGATGATTTGACATGATAGATCCTGAGTTTAGATTTTATATCTATTATGGTTTGGTTCCAACAAGTGGCATCAGCGCCTCGTCATGTTGAATAATTGAGAACCAATTGATTTATTTTTCGGATCTATTCGTTCTGATTTTTTTTTAAAAGGTTTCAGATTTGATTTGATATTTGAATTAAGATTTTTGTTGAATATTTAGGTTTTATTTTTTGTTATAGATTAAGATACGATTACAACCTTCAAGTATGCGATTAATAATTATGATCCTTGAAGAGATCAAAAGCAATGTCGTTTGTTTTATGAATTAACATGATTATTTTTAAAAAATTTCAATCGTTGATTCATGTGTTTTATGGGTTTTCTTGGAAACTTTGATTTAGTCTGTGTTAACTGTTTTGAACTTTGAAGGGTTTTTGGGACTAATATGGCCAATGGAGCTTTGGTAAAAGATTCATAAAAAACGATATGTTTAAGGGTTTATTTTCTTTTATTTCTTTGATCAAAGATTGAAAGACAGAAAATTTTGTTATAAATTATTTTAATATGTTAAGTAAAAGATGTTGTGATTGAATCTCTAAGGTACCCATATTAATAGTTTCCTAAGGTTAAAACTTGCGATGTTTGGTCATTTAGCGTTTTAAGAATTAATGTTCAAATTAAAGTATGCGATTGTTTGTTTTTGAATTAAAATATAAATTATGTTTGATATTAATATTCGGATATGGTTTTGAGCATACTCTCTTAATTTTAATCCTTAGGTTTTTATGGATAGATATTAAAGTTTTATGGGATCATTATATGAATTATTCATTTATATGATACTTCTGATCTTTAATTTAAGTTAAAGATTGGTTGTTTTGAATTCAAGTTTTATTTTGGTAAATGCATGCTTAAGGATTTTTTTGAGAAACAGTCAAATATTTTGGTTTTTTCGATTTCTGATAGCCCCATATAGACAACCTTATTTCGGGTTATTTCAGAAACTTAAGTGATGTTAGAAATTTCAGTTTTGACTGTTACAAAATTTTAAATTTGAATATCGGTATATTTATATTATATATTTTAAGATAAATTAATTGAAGCATTAAGTCACCAAAGTGACCTCTATAGTAGAAATTATTTTATTTTAATATATAGAAGGCTTTGTGCATGTAAGTCGGATTATGTTAGTATTAATCGGCACAAAAGAAGGTTAATAATTAACATTATTACATGTGCAACTGTGGTAATAAACATGTGAAAATTATTCAGTTTTATATGTGAGCAATAAATCGGCCCAAAGGAAGATTTCTGTATTACATGTTCTTATTATCAATGTTTGATTACTTTACCAAGATATCACTTGCAAGTTAATGTTTTGTCCAAAAATGAAATATTAATGGTGTGTCCGGTATCTTGATATTAGGTTTACCTTTATTCAAATTTATTATTATTTCGGTTATCTTTTAATTTGATTGAAAGATAAAATTAAGACAAATATTTTGAAACAATTAAATTCATATTTTGGCTTCAGATATTTAATATTTTAATGGATTAATTGAAACATAATGTCCCCAAAGTGACTATTTTTGTGTAGATTAGTTTATTTAAAATATTAAGATAATTATGGGTTTTTGTAATTCATGCGTTTATTAATTGGCCCAAAGAAAAGTTAATATTTGTCAGAATTACAACGACAACTGTGATGATAAATGTATGATAATTATAAAGTATTTTATGTAAGAAATACGTTAGTCCAAAGATTAATCTATTGTTTGACATAGTTTATTGTCAATGTTTGATTGCTACTGTTGCGTGTAATAAGTGCTACGCAATTGTGCAAGTATACACATCGCAAGTAATAAAGTGATGAGTATCGAGTATCATCTCCACAGGGATTGGTTTGGGCCACTTTGCTTAAGTTACTGCGTTGGAAAAGAAAAACACAAGTAGGTGATTGTAGGACTTATAACTAATGAGTAAACTAAGAGCAATAAACTAAAGAATAGATGAAATTAAAATAGAGCGAATAGGCCAGGTTATCATGAGTTGTGGAGTGATAGCCGATTGGATCGTCTTGGTAAAAGAGTGCAAGGGCAACTCAGTTGCAGTGGCAACTTGCACAGTGGGGCTGCCTTGGCAACTAATCGATGGTTGCCTGGGCGACTAGCTGGGCAACTACTTGGGCGTCTGGGCAACAACTTCAAGGTTCGGCAGAGCGTTCTTCAATGGTTTCTTCTTATCCCTAAGTCGAAACTCTAGCTATTTGTGCATGCCTTGATAATACATCCCTGCGTGAATCAAGGGTGAACAACAACCAATCTTGCGCTCCTCTTAGCCGTTGAAATCCTTAACTTATTCCTAAGCCGGATTAATCTTCACCATCAATAGATTGAATAAAGACCATACTCATTCGTTTCTTGAATCTAACTCTCCCGATATTAGATAAATAGATAAAGTTACGAGATCTTCTCCCAATTCATTCGCAAACAAGAATAAGAACCAAAAATGAGTAAACCTTGAATTGAAAGTGCAAACTCTTATTACCTAAACAAAATCCAATTGTTTTCACAACAACAAAACACAATAACCCCAACCAATCAAGTTAGTTCATGGTTGGGTTCAAAAGATATAAAGAATAATCCACAAACCATGAATCTAATGGAAGCAAAGAAGAAGAAGAAGAAATTGAACTCTCTCCCCTTTGCTCTCTTGTCGAAATCTCTCCCTTCTTGCCCTTTGGAGTTGTCGAAAATCCTCTCTTCTTTTTTCCCTTGGAGTTGACGGCTTGGTGATCTATTTATAGGGCTAGGTCAAAGTCATTCTTTGAGGAGGAAGTTAAGTTGGAATTAAATTATCTTTAAAGAATATAATTCTTTATTATAATTATATTCCTTCTAGAACTTCTCCTATCTTCTTGGAATTTAATTCTTCTTTAACATCTTCATGGAAATCAAACTCTTTTGGGATTTAGCTTTGCTCCACGTCATCTTGGGCTTGTCTAGTCATCAATTTCGACTACCATATCACCTTATTCTTTGTCGACAATTGCCCTGGCAGCTGGCTAGGCGTCTCCTTCATGCATTGCCCTGGCAACTAGCTCGACATCTCCTTCATGCATTGCCCTGGCAACTGGTTCTAGTCTTGTTTAGGCAAGTGATTCTGCACACACACAAAAACACACCAAAGCAGCATCTTTTTCCACAAAAATCACCAAGTTATGTAATCAAGCTCAACGGTGGAAAGAAACATGAATTAATGTATGAATGACTAATTATGCAACTAATATGAGCTTAAGTCTAACAATAATATGAGTAAAAAGGGTAATAAAAATAGTACTTTTGAACACTTATCAGCTACAATAAGAGTACTGCTTACAATTAATATTACTGTCCAAAGACTTGATATTAATGATGTGCTTGGCATCTTGAGGGGAACTAGCCATTATTTTGAATTTATTTGTTTACTTATGAATATTTATGCGAGCTTGTTTTTATTTTATTTGCTTATTTTTGTTCTATACTTAGGTAATTTATCTTTGCTGTCACAATATCTGTTAAATACATTCTACACTCATGCTTAGTGAAACTAGTTTCAAGGAATAGAAAAGACACTTACATATAGTATTTGGTTGTATGAACATAGACTTTGCACTAAGGGAAGAATAACTTGCACCTCTCACCGCAGTAAGCACCCATAAAAGGGATTTTGAGAGGCGAGATTGTTCAAATCGCACGAGTCTAATAATTATAATGAATAACATTCTATAAGTTTTTAGGAGTAAAAAAAATCTAAAGAGATTACTCATATTAAGGGTTTCCTTGACGAAATTAAGAAATGTTTAACCCAAAACATTAAGGTTAAGATGATATCACTTATACCTTCTTTGATGTCTATGAAGCATAAGGGTCAAGGAAATGTGAGGGAGTACATTATGAAAATGTTTAATATTGCTTCAAAATTTAAGGCACATAAGATCGAACTTTCTAACAATTGTTTGCTCTTATGGTTTTGGCACCGCTTCCTATAGAGTTTAACCAATTCAAGTTATAATTGTCAAAGGGAGAAATAAACTCTATTTGGGCTCATTTCTCATTGTATTCAAGAGGAAGAAAGGTTGAAGCATTATAAGTGTAAAATAATCATTTGGCCAATGTTTATTTGGTTAATGTCTTTAAGAATAAGGGCAATAAAAAAATATTAGAATAAAGTTGCTAAGGTCCATCTTAAAAGAAATAACAATAAGTTACAAATGGTTGATTTCTTTTGTAACAAGTTAGGACACATGTGAAGTAATTAAACTTCAAAAGTGAGCAACTACTTCGGTTATTTTGAGTGATCTATGAGTTGTAAATTTTATGATCCCACAATTAAGATTATTTTAAGGAGAGATTTATAACGTTTTTAGGATGTTGAGTTTGGAGGGAGAAATAAGGTTAGATGCATTGCTATTGAGGAGGAATTAAATTATAATTTAATTCATACTATTACTTTTGACAATGTTTAGGTTTTCACACCTATCATTATCAAGAAGTAAATCAAGTACCTCAGCAAAACAATATTGAACAACTCTCATTCAAGATAAGATAATTGTTTCAAAAGAACAACCTCAACAACCTCAAAAACAACAAGTGTCATTAAAGAGGTCCACGAGAGGAAGGAGAAATACTATTCGAGATTATTATATTGTATTTCCTTAGGAAAATAAGAATAACAATGAAATGACAGAAAGTGACTCAATTATTTTTTATCAGACCATAAAAGTTCTAACTCTCAAAAGTGGATTGATGTCATTCAATAAGAGTACAATTTTATGCAAGGAAATAAAGTTTAGGAACTTGTCTCATTACCTTAAGGTGCAAACCAATTGGTTATAAATAGATATTTAAAACCAATAGGGATGGAAATGGTAATGTGGATAAGTATAAAGCACGTCATGTATCTAAAGGATATACTCTAAAAGAAGACATTGATTTTGTAAAAACTTTCTCTCAAGTTTCATTGAAAGACTCTTTCAAGATAACTATTACGTTGCTCGTTTTAGTCTTAAGCTACAATAGATAGATTTTAAGCTTGTTTTTTCCAATGATGACATTGAAGAAACTATTTATATGGTACAATCATAGAGTTGTGTCTTATGATACAATATCAATGATATGTAAATTAAAGAAATCCATCTATGAGCTTAAGTAGGACTCTCATTAATGAAATTATAAATTTCATATTGATTATCTCATTTGGTTTTGAGATAAATTTGGTTGACAATTGTATATACTATAAGTTCAGTGGGAGTAAACCAAGTAATAATCATATTGCTAAAGAAGACAAATTTTGTCTTACTCAATGCCTTAAAAGTAACCTTGAAATTAGAAAATACAAATGATTTCATATGCATAAGCTATTGAGAATCTAATTTATGTTCAAGTATGTATGCGTTCGGATATTGCGTACATTGTTAGAATGTTGGACATATATTTAAGCAAATCTAGTATGAACCATTTGATAGCAGCTAGTAGGGTTATGAGATATCTTTAGAGAACAAAAAAATTGCATGCTCACATATCGAAGTTCTGGTAAGTTAGAGATCATCAGGTTTACAGGCTTAGATTCTATTAGAATATTGATGCAAAAAATTCTGTCACATGAGCTGCTAATTGTAGATTGAATAGAAAGACCTCTTTAGTTATTTTGTGACAATAAATATGCATTCATTTATTCTATAAACAATAGGAACAAAATTTCAAAATTGAAGCACATAAATATTTAGTTCATAGTTGTTAAAGAAAATTCAGAGTGGTTGTGTGTCTATAGAGCATGTTGGTACAAACTCCATAGTTGTATGTTTATTAAGAAACTATCACCCTAGGTCTTTCATGAGCACACTACTCATGTGAGTGTAATATTATTTAAAGATATGCAGTTTTAGTGGCAGTTTGTAATTTTGAAAAAAAATGCTCATTTGGTTTAGACACAATTTTGGTTACTTCAGTTTAAAGTTATTTTAAGATTATTTTCTGTAGAAATAAAGTTCTTTTGGTTTATGCACATTCTGAATTGAGTAAAGTTTGATCTCACTAAGGTTTAGGATGACCAGATAGAAATAGACATGTTCGGTTCACATTTCATGTAATTTTCCATGCTACACATCTATGATTGATCTATGTTATTTGACTATATTTGTATATGTGACCATTGATGGGTCTAGTCATGATAAATATGGAAAAGGCTGCTTTGATCCTATATGAATATAGTTGATGGACGAGATTGCTATAGAATACCTATTATATAATATCAATTTTTGAGCTCATAAGGTTGTACATTTGTCAGAAAACATACGTTGCCCAAGTAGGAGATTGTTGGATTAAAATCCGCAACTGTGGGCACATATGTAAAATGTATGATGCTATTATAAAGTATGACACAAAATCAACTGACCAATTATGTTAGGCGTGTCGTAGGTATTAAAGTGTCATGGAAATAAAAGTGTAGATATCATAAGATATATTTATAATTCAACGAGGGGCAGAATTATAAATATTTAATAGTTGATTTAATAATCAACTATATAAAGAGGTAGTGGTCCCCAAGAAATAGGTCAACTTGTATTACTCTTGTCCCCGTCAGAGAGTTTTTACGATAAGGGCTAACCTATCTTCTTGGAAGATCACAACCACCTTTTAGGCGATCTTCATCAAAAGATTCAAGGTTTTCATCTATCGATTAATTCAGGTACGCTTTCGTATTCAGTTTATTGTTCTTGATGATTTAACATGATAGATCCTTTAAATTTTATATCTATTATGGTTTAGTTCCAACACTCTATTGATATCAAACATCTTTTCCAGCTCGTTAATGAGATCATCGTATCCTTTCAATACAGTTAAGTCAACAGCAAGACCAGCTGCAATCCCTTGCATCTGTAACTTTGGTATCCACAAATATGTTTTCAGTCATGAACTTAAATAACGAAAAAGCAATATGAGAATAAACAAGTAGCTACTTGTGTTTACCTTAGTACGAGTTCTAGTTGAAGTAGAGGCACCCTGCTTAGCCTGCATCTCCTTGGTTGAGGTATCTGATGCAACTTGCTTCTGCTCCTTGGATGACTTTTCTATTTCTGGGTTCTGATCTATATAAGACACATCTGGAAGAGATTCTCTAACACCATTGTGACCGATCGTTGTGCTTGCTTGTTTCTTGTCCTTGAGGGCCGCTGCACTAGTGTTATCTGTCAAATTAAACCCAAACAACCGGCAACCAGTAGAAGCCTCAGATTTTTTTCCTTTCTCAACTTGCTCATGCTTCAGGCTCTTGCTTGGCCCCGATTGTACAGAAGAGGCGTAACCGGTGACAACAGTCTGTGGTGTTTTAATTTTGTCTTTGTCATCCAATGAATAGGGAAAAAGGTTTAGAGAGACATTCACAAGAGGTGAATGTGGCTAGGCATTTTCAAGGTGAGTCCTCGAGTTATAACCTCCACTACTATCAATAAGATTGTAATCAGCTTCTTTCTGCCTCATAGGCCACATAACTTGGTTTTCACTACTTTGGACTTCTGGTGTACTTCCTACGTGAGTTAGTTCATGAGATTTGGTTGAACCCTGACCCCAGTAGGCTGAATTTGTAGTAATTTCTACAATTCCAATTAATATATCAAAGTTGGAAAAGTCGGTACCCAAGACTACTAAAAATACTTTAAAGAATAATTTTCCCTCACCAGAAACCGAAATATCAACCGGTCGCGGTCTTTTGCTCTTTACAGTTGCTTGTACGAGATTTATAAAAGCAGAAGTCACAAATGGCTCTATTTCCCATGGAGAAACTCTCTCCGGTCTTTGAATCGATGCAGGTTCATCCCATTGAATATAAAAGAAGAAACAGTCGAGAAGAACTACCATCAAAAACAACAATCAAGTTTTCATATCAATAATTCAAAATTATATTCAACCTTCAAGGGCCGCCATTTAGATTCTGACCAATGTGGGGAGAAATATCCAACTCCAACTATGGTACCAGTGAACCTTATTTTGAAAAGGAATCACAATAGGTAAAAGGGATTAGAAAAAAATAAAAGATAAACATCAGGGAACTACCTAAAGAGACGGACATACTGCTAAGATTGTAGAATAAATGGGGAAAGAGAGACGGTACTCTCTGTTTTTTTATTAATCAGACTGTAATATCTCAAAAGAGACCAGTCAATATTTATACAAGATAAAAAGTAGTTACTAATTAGTCGAAGAGTGATAACTAACATAACAATCCTAACCACTCTAACTAACTTTCACTTACTCAACTGATACAACAATTATTTCTTAAGAAACTACTAATCACAATACTCATAACATTCACCATATTTCCTCCTATCTTGAAAGCTGATTCAGAAACAAACTTGAAAGAACTTGACAGTAGAACCACCTGTAAAAAAACAAACAAACAAACCACAACACGAAGAAAGCAAGAAAAACACAACACATTACCTCTCATTTGCATGTTCTTGAGGCAAGGAACAAGACATGAGAGCAACTAGTAACTTTTCTCGAAACCTGATGAAGAAGGGACTCGACAAAAGCTTTGTCATGATATCAGCACTTGTTCACTTGTAGGCACTTCATTCACATATAACCTCCCAGCAGCTAATTTTTCACGAACAAAATATAAATCCAGCTCAACATGTTTGAACTTGGAATGCATGACATGATTAGCTGAGACCGCAACTGTACTAGAATTATCGCACCATAAGATAGGTTTTCCATCTAAAGACACACCAAGTTCACTAACCAAAGACTGAAGCCACGAGATCTCTGTTCTAGCACACGCTACTCAGCTTCAGCAGTCGAGCGAGACACCACTTGTTGCTTTCGAGGGCACAAAAGACAAGATTTCTAGCAAAGTAAACACAAAACCCAGTAGTAGAGCGTCGATCATCAAGATCAGAACCCCAATCTGCATAGGCAAACACTATTATAGACAACTTAGAAGAGCCAATGAACTCCAGTCCATAGTCAAGAGTACCCCTAAGGTACCTTAAGATCCTCTTAACAGCATTGTAATGTTCATCAGAAGGATTTTGCATAAATTGACAAACTCGATTCACTGCAAACCCTATGTCAGGCCTGGTGATAATAATATACTGTAAGGCTCCCACAATGCTTCGATAATTTGTAGCATTTAAGAGGGGACTTCCTCCATTAGTAGAGAGTTTACAAGAGGACACCATTGGAGTGGGCAGCCCTTTAGCATTATCAAAACCACATTTGTTCAATAACTCATCAATGTACTTTCGCTGATGCAAAAATAATCTAGTGGCAGTATATTCAACCTGAATTCCCAGAAAATAATGAAGTAAACCAAGATCTTTTAAGGAAAAAGTCTTGTTAAGTTCAGTAATCACATGCTGAACCTGACCATCATTACTGCCAGTGACAATTATGTCATCTACATACACCAGCAGATATATAACACTATCAACCCTTTTCTTAACAAACAACGAACCATGCCCTCGGAACTTGTTTAAGACCATAGATGGCCTTATTCAACCTACACACAATATTTCTATTATCTCCTTGTTTATACCATGGTGATTGCACCATATACACCTCCTCAGCCAATTCTCCATTCAAGAAGGCATTATTTACATCAACTTGTCGCAAGACCCACTTCTTTGTAACTGCTAAAGACAAGATAGTTCAATGGTAGCAGGCTTCAGTACAGGACTAAAGGTCTCATGGTAATCACAACCAGCCTGTTGCAAATACCCTTTAGCCACTAACCTTGCTTTTATAGCGTGCAACCGAACCATCAGCATTCTTTTTAAGTTTGAAAATCCACTTACAACCAACAACTCTCTTGTAAGGTGGAAGTTTTACCAACTCCCAAGTATTGTTCTTGACAAGTGCATGAAACTCAGCTTAAGCTGCTGCCTTCCACTCAGCACTACACAAGGCTTCTTTAATAGACCGAGGTTCAACTAGCAAACCCTTAACTACCTCAAGAGAACAAGGAGAACTACCAGCTGTGGTATTAGCAAAATACACCTTAGGTTTCCGAATTCCATTTTTAGCTTTAGTCACCATGGGATGCACATTTTCCACCACATTCGAAGGACAAAGAGACTCAGTATTAAAATTGTCAAGTGTAGTATCTACAGAAGTCTCAGTGGGAATCGAACATGTAGAGGAAGGAAAACAGTATCAAAACCTGGTGGAATAGACAATATAGAGGGCCCAACCTCTGGCACTAACCGAGACTCAGTAGGACCTCTAGATGCAGGGAGCACAGAAAAAATAAAACACGGCACTGAGGTTAAAGGAGAAGAGACAGAGTCCATAAAACCTGGAAGACTAGGAGAAGAAGTAGCCACCTGTGTATCACTTGCTTCTACCCCATGAGGTTCTCGTAGTGGTAGACCACTAGAAGGCGCAAGAGAAACCTGAGGGGAAATAGGAGCTAAAACTGGCGTATCATTGTCCCTCATAGTATCATGAGGCACGAAAGTGGACACATCTGGAACCTGCAACCCACTTAAGGAAGACGCACAATTATCACCAGTCCTTTTAAAAACCAAAGGAACTCTAAACAAACTGGACTTAGAAGAATCTTTTTCAACTGAATCAGACTTCACTGCAAACGGAAAACTTGTCTCATAAAAAATAACATGCCTAGAGATAAAAATCCTACCACTATCATCAAGACATTTATACCCTTTATGAGAATTTCTATACCTAATAAACACATATTGCCTAGAACGAAACTCCAACTTGTTCGTATTAAACGGCCGTAAATAGGGATAACAAGCACAACTAAACACTCTAAAAAAGGAATAATCTGGACTTTGACCAAAAAAAACTTGATAAGGTGACTTGTTATGCAAAACAAGTGTAGGTAGCTTATTTATCAAATAAACAGCAGTTATAAAGGCATAGCTCCAAAACCTCAAGGGTAAGCAGGCTTGAGAAAGCAAAGTCAATCCCATTTCAACAATATGCCGATGCTTCCTCTCGGCTTTACCATTTTGTTCTAAAGTGCTGGGACACGAAACCCTATGCTGGATCCCATTCAAGGCTAACCACTTGTCAAGAGCTTAATACTCTCCTCCACCATCCGTTTGAAGATCTTGAATCTTACAACCAAATTGAACATCAACAAGCTTATGAAAAATAACAAAACATTGAAAAACTTCAATACTTACGCTTTAGTAGATACATCCAAGTGTGCCTACTAAACACATCAATAAACGAGACATAATACACAAAGCCTTCAGAAGTAACTAGAGCTAGTCCCCACACATCAAAAACAACAAGCTAAAAAGGTTTATCATACTTATTTATAGACAAGGAAAAAAGGGAGCTTATATGCTTTCCCTTGTAAACATGAAGAGCATACAACGGGCATCTTAGTATCACTAACAGATATACAACTATTAGCTAAAGCTGTCTTGAGCACAGATAGAGAAGGATGCCCAAGATGCTGATGCCACTCGAAAAGAGAACCAGAAACTAACATATATACAACCATTAGCTAAAGTTGTATTGAGCACAGACAGAGAAGGATGCCCAAGATGCTGGTGCCACTTGAAAAGAGAACCAAAACTTTTAGTCATATTAAAAGCAGTACCATCTGCCGCAACCGAAGAGAACACCCTTGATGAACACACTCCAGAAGATGATGAAGGTTGAAACTCATAAAGACCCTCAGGAGTGTGCCTTCCTTTCAGGAGTGTAACCTGTGTCTGAGCATCCTTTATAAAACACTCGTAAGGATGAAATTCTAGAAAAACATTATTATCACGAGTCAACTTCGAAACAGACAAGTTTTTTTCTGAATTTTAGGCACATGTAAAAGATTTTGTAAAAGTAAAGGCGCAGAAGCAGTTGGCAACAAACCGTGACCAACATGAGCTATGCGAACAGCATCTCTATTACCCATCAAGGGAGAGTTGTTACCTGATAAGCAACCTCTGAGTGGAGATTGAAACGATCACTTGTTATGCGATGTGTAGCTCCCGAATCTGGAAACCACGAGACATCCCTAGGCACAACAACATTCAAAGAAGAAGGCACAGACGAAGAACACGAACGTGAAGAAACACCAGGATTAGCCAGAGATCCCGAGCCTGAATAAGTAGCAGGCGGCGTCAACGACGGTGAAACAATTGGTGCAGAGAAGAAGACCTGAGGAACGTTGTTAGAAGACACCCCTGAATTGTGGGTGCTTGAAGACCCAGCTGGCCCATGTACAAATGTCTGATTATAGAACAACCCAGGATTATGAGGTGCTGGCCCATACACCACATTTAGAAATATCTACCCAACAGAACACACAGAGCCCAGCACAGACGACTAGGACTAAGGACATGAGAATAAACCTGAAGTGGGCTGACCACTTGTGAATTATACACAGACCTAACCTCCTGTCTTCTACCCACATCATCACGAGCACCATCAGAATTACCATTAGGCCCGTGAAAGTCTTGATCAAACCGTTACCAACACTTTTGAGCCAAATGACCAAGCTTACCACATATCTGACATTGAGGACGATTACTAGTATAGCGACCAAGACCACAACAACCACGAGTTCCACCCCTCTGGCCTCTGAAAAATGATTGAGCATGTCGAGTGTTAAACTAATCTTCAAGAATAAAGCCATTTTCAGGAGCCTCAGAATTTTGCTGAGAAGGCTGTTGCACAGCAACATTAGCTTGAGCTGACAATGTCTCAAACATAAAATTCTTCTGTCTAGTCTCACAATCAAACAACATATCAGTGAGACTATCAAGAGAAAGTATCTCTCGGGAAGCTATGGCAATAATGGACTCAAACTCCACAGTCAATCCTGCAAGAATGACACTAATCTGTTCTTCCTCAGTGACGGCTCCCAGCAGCATTAAGCGTATCACAAATCAGCTTAACCTTTACCAAATACTCACTGACAGACAAATCACGCTTCTTTTGAGAATGTAGACTATGTCGAAGAGAACTAATTTTGGAACTAGTCTTCGCTCTAAATAGACGAGATTTGCATTCCAAACAGCACACGTCATATCAAGACCAATGAGATGTGGCAAGACATCATGAGTAACCGTGGACAAGAGACAGGATGCCAGCAGCTTATCTTGTTGACGATAAACAACAAATGCAGGATTCTCTACCAACTCACCTGCTTCATTAGACATAGACTGACTCAGAGTCTTATACTTATAAGAAATAAAATCCAAGAGACCATAGCCATCAATGATTAACATAACCTGATGCTTCCACAGAACATAAGTACTGTCAGTCAGTTTAACAGTATCTAATTTTGGAAGATGATGAATCGTTGTAGAAAGTGAAGTATGTGAAGAACTTGCTGAAGAGGGCACAATAACATTAACTTGAGAAGATTGAGACTGAACCACTCTAGAATTTGGCAGAGCCATGAGCACGAAGCAAAGAACTTCTCACAGACAAAACAACAAACAGTAGACAGGCACAAACAAAGCACACGAAGAACCAACAAGGAAAAACAGAGTCAACGCTATAATATCTTACAACCAAAGAAATCAAGTAAACGAGATATGATTCTTAGATGCAACAAGAACACTTTATAGATCACTGATCTACGGAATCAACAAACAACATTCCAAGTAGTTTTCCTTACTATCACAACAATAATCCTCAAAACACAAACCTAAGAAATCGATGCACTAAGAATCAAGAGATGAGTACAACAATCTGACCATAACTAATCTGATTTCAATAACAGAAAATCAAATACAGTTCAAGAATTGATTTTTGAGTCACCTTTGATTCACATTCATAGCAGACTCCGCACAAGAAGAAATCAACAAGATCCAAAAAAAAAACGCAACAGATTGATCAAGAACTAGATGCAGTAGCTCCACTTCTGCAGGGAGAACGATATTACCAGAGAAACTAGAACAACGAGTAGCAGAAAGACAAACAATTCCATAACCGACGAAAAATGATACCATGCTAAGATTGTAGAATAAATGGAGAAAGAGAGACGGTACTCTCTGTATTTTTATTAATCAGACTGTAATAACTCAAAAGAGACCAGTCAATATTTAAACAAGATAAAGAGCAGTTACTAATTAGTCAAAGAGTGATAACTGTAAGTTATCCAAGAAGTGTTAGAGCTTGAGGGGGAATGTAAGTTGACGAGAAGTGTTAGAGCTTAATTTAATGTGTAATTAGAGTTTATTTCTAAGTCAGTAGTTTAGATTTATTTGAAGTCTTATTTAAATTATAGATAAATATTATTTAAATTATAGATAAAAGTATAATTTTAGTTATATTAAAACTCTGTAATTGCCTATTTAAAGGCTCACCTTATACACATTTGATGAAGAAGAATAAGAGAAAATACAGAGAAACAGATTGTTCTCCGTTGAAAATATTATTTTTGTTCTATCGTTAAACTGTAGTTTTTCATATTTTATTGTTCATTGTTCACCGGCGTTCATCTTCTCCGGCCGCCATGGCACCTTTCTCACAATAACTAATATAACAATCCTAACCACTCTAACTAACTTTCATTTACTCAACTGATTCAACAATTATTTCTTAAGAAGCTACTAATCACAATACTCATAACACATACCTTCTCTCAAGAGAATCTTCCCCCTCGAATCTCATCTTAAAACGCATACCAACGGAGAATCCATTGTTAATGGCCTCTAAATACTTATTTACTCCTAGTATGAATTGGCTCGTCCTAACAAGAGCAAGGAAAGAAACTCGGCCATAGATAATTAGAATAACAAGCTAATAATGCCGACCATTTCTACATCAAGAGAGAACATTAAACCTTGGCTTGTAGTACACGACAAAGAGGCTTTGCGTTGTAATGGCATGAGCTGCAGTAGGGAGCACTCCTAAATGCATGCTTTGGCTGGAAATCACAGATTTGTGCCCTGTTGGCGAGCAAGCCGCCGAACCCCAACCCTTAGTTCTCCATTATCACCTCTAATAAAACAAAGCCAATACAATTAGAGACTACAAAAATGCAACAGATCTGAACCTGCAAACATTGACACAACACAAAAAAAGCGTAGAATTCTGAGGACCTAAGAAACACAAATGCATCTCCGAAAAACCAATCTCTTGGACATGACAAAGGTGCTCCACCCTGTCGTAAGCAAATGTTTCTGTGGTTGCCCTGATTAGTTAGTATTACGAATTAAAAATAGATCGAGAAATGAAAAACAAGAGAGCTGCCACTGACAGTTGCTAAACGATGACATGTTAAGTAACCGTTACCCCTAAATATATGCTTGAACTGCCACTCGTACCCATGAAGATCTTTGGCTGCCAACTCCTGAGTAGGGGTTGCTTGATTCATATCCTGTTAAAATAAACACAGTTTAATCCGACACCATATACTGAAATCCATAACAAGGATTTTTAACACAATAAATCAAACTTATTACCAGAGGAGGCAGGCACTCAGTAGCATGCTTTCCGAGAACAGAGAACCCTCCATGAGTGCTCTGATATGATCTCAAACAACAATACTTTGAAATCAAATGCTCAAGATAGATTTCATTGATAGAAAGGAAAAATTACAGCAACAGAGAAAGTAACAGAAAAAATAAGAAGAAGAAGAAGAAAATAGGGAGAGAGAGTTAGCCACAGCCAATGTTTTCAAATATTCCATATCCTTTCCCTAGAGTCTCATGACCTATTTATATTAATAATAATATCGTCTATTTAATCTAAAGCCAACTAATTCGAGAGGTCCCGGTCACATGATCTTTCGTAGCATTCCTCAAATCCCGATTCATAACATTACCATCCCCTAGAAAGAGAACCTTGTCCTCAAGGTTCCTAGAAGGAAATTCATGCATTAGTTCATAGGAAACTTTGATAGCAATCACCAACTCAGTTTGAATGGAAATGGCAAGCATATAAGGTCTCTTTCTCCTCACAATTATAACCTTATATGTACCAGCTCTTTCCTTCCCATTAGCTAAGCGAAGCTTCAAAAAGTTAAGCATTGCCCAAAAGCTTGCCATGTATTCAATTGGCTGGTGGTAAATATCAATGCCATTGTAGATGCCTCCTACTCCATGCTTCCTGACACCCAAACCTGGGAAGGAAAATAAACTACATAGAGCCTTCCTTTTCACTAAAGCTTTCATTTCTTCATGTGGTCCCCCTTTGACATGGTCTTTTGCAGCATCACTCGATTCTCGGTTTATAACATTATCCCCGTCTGCAAATAGAACCTTGTCCTCAAGGTTCCAAGTAGTATATATATGAAGAATTCCTCTATAGGCAACCCAATGAAAGACTGATCCGTCGAAATGAAGGATTTTCGTCACAATCAAGGAACATAAGTGAATCTCGTGTAAAGTTAAAAACCTAAGATGAGTTCGTAGCACTTCATGAACTTTAACTGTCCCAGCATGTTCATAGAAAAAAATCAATCGTGCTCCCAAATAAACTTGATAATCACTGTCAGCAAGCCTTTCCACCAACTGCTTAAAAATTTTATGCAAAATTTCTGTCCAATGAGATGTTGAATCTGTCGTCATACTAACATTGTGGCCTATATCTCTAAAGTATTCAGCTATAGTGATCCCAGTACAAATAGAGGCTTCATAAACAACCACATACATGCTAGAAGTGCTAGCTGCAAATGTCAATTGTTTCACTGCAGATTCTGCGCGATAACCATGTAAAGTCCTTATCAAGTGAGGGAAATTCATAAGAACCTTAGCCCTTTCATTTCCTCGCTTGTCACGAGCAACATAAACAACAATGATGGAATTAGAGTATTTGGAGAGTGCTTGACTGATTACAGTTTTACCGCCACTAAATGCACCATAAACAACACAAATTTCACCAAGAACTGAAGTGAACAAGGCATAAGGAACATGATGTCCAGTAAACAGAAAAGTATGTGCAGCAAGCTTTGATGCAAGAAGTCTAGGAGTACGTACATGCCATGTCTGAAGTATGGTGAATTGATTCTTGTCACCTTGAAACTCATGTTCCAGCAGAGTATCCTTCATTGAAGCTTGACCCAAGGAAGATGTGTAAATGGTTTTTTTTCATTGCATCATAACATTCATAATTCCAACAAGTTGACATACTTTTTCTATCCATGAGCAATAACCTAAAGCCATACGGGTCTTGCACTTCTAGAAGCTGATTAATAGTTTCCTCATGCCGATTAGTGCATGCACAAACAATCTTTAATTTGTCTATGTTTCTGGAAGCAATTCCCTCTTTAAAACTAGCAACATATAAATCACCACTTAACTTATCAATTGCACCCTGACAATCTTTTTCAACAATGAAAGGGCATGCCAACTTATATAAAGGAGTAATATTGTGTTCATCATGATACGACTGACAAGTATTTTGCAATTGTTCAACATAAAGGTAGGGACACTTACTATAATTGAAATGATTCTTCGTGGTCATCAAGTCTATATGCTGGCTCTCATTTGTTGATTTTTTTGCGAATCAACCGTCTTATCTTCTATAAGATTTTTTGTTGTCCTAATGGTGTTGGAAAAGGCTATGGACGATATTTCATATTTTTGAAACCATTCCCCTTACTATTCTGAATCGGCTGATCGATAATTTTTTCGTCAGTTGATGTTGGCATTTTATCGAACACCTTGGTGATGCGAGGATTTTCTTGAGTAGGGCACCGAAATCTTGCAAGCATAGCCTTGGCGAAATTTCCCAGCAAGATAACAGTCGATATTGCTTCATCCATAGATACCATCGATGAGCTATACCTTCAAAATGAAGGGCAGCCATGGTGATTCGGCAAGAATCTTCTGTTTTGTAGAACTCAAAAAAATCTTGAGCTGACGCAAGCCATTCCTCGGGATCTTTCTCGGTAAATAGAGGGAGTTCTACAAAGGCAGGTTTCGGAGGAAAAGGAAAATCGTTTTCACTGTCTGCTCGGAGCATCTCTTTCCCTCGCGTCCCTTTTGTTCCACTGTCCGCTTCCTGAACCACCGTCGCCTGTGAAGACTGCCCCAAATACTCCGAAATGGCAGTGAGCTGCCGCAAGACCTCTTGGAGTGCCTGTGCGTTCTTCGTTGTGGTGGTTTGAAGGGTTGCCAACGACTGGTCATGGCGCGCTGACGCATCCTGAAGGTTACGAATAGCTTCAATGTTGTTAACCATTGTTCGGATTCAATGAAAGCACCAATGATATGTTCTCAAACAACAATACTTTGAAATCAAAAGCTCAAGATAGATTTCATTGGTAGAAAGGAAAAATTACAGCAACAGGGAAAGCAATAGAAAAAGGTAGAAGAAGAAGAAGAAAATAGGGAGAGAGAGTTAGCCGCAGCCAATGTTTTCAAATATTCCATATCCTTTCCCTAGAGTCTCATGACCTATTTATATTAATAATAATATCGTCTATTTAATTTAAAGACAACTAATTCGAGAGGTCCCGGTCACATGATCTTTCCTAGCATTCCTCAAGTCCCGATTCATAACATGCTCGTGTCGGGTGCTGTTAAAATCTTACAAAAGGAATGAACTGTCCTCTTAGGAGCCTCAGTTGGGCAAGGATCAGGACTTGTGGGTTCACTTTGCTGTAATGACAATCATAAATTAGAAAATATCCAAACCCTGAGAGTTAAGCAAGGTACTACCATAACTGAATAATTGAATTAAATCAAAAGTTTTCGTTCACATTTCCTAAGAAAAGAATGGACAGTACATCCATTTACTTACATCTGCTTCAGGCTGCAAAGTGATCTGTGCGTAAACCTCATCGCTCTCTTGTTCGGCCTATTTTAATAACAAAAATATAATTACAATAATAAGATAGTTTTCTCAAGCTCGAAAATTGGAAAATTAGTAGGAAAAACATAATGAGAGATAGAGTACCAGTAACTGGACATGAAGAACACGACACAGGATCTTAGAAGGAAGATTAAACAGCGGGGCTTGATTATTAGGTTCCTGATTAGTCGATGCTTCTAACTGCAGAACACATAAGAGAAAACTCAATAAGAAAACAAAGCAAAAATCTTGCAAAAACAAAGACAGGAAAAGTTTTAATCTAAGAATAGATGCAATTTAAACAAAAGGAAGAATCCAAAAACAATTTCTAAAAAGACAATTACTTGTTCCATGTGACCCTGAGGGAAGTAAAAGACTCTCTCGTGATCCCGAGGAATCTCTACCAACGGGCCTGCGCATAACTTCCATAGCTTTTGGTATAGATCATCACTACCCGAACCTATCATACAAAAAATAAAAAAGGAAATTCAAATATACATAGCTTTGAGGTCATAAGTTCAGTGGAGGAGAAAAAACAGTACAGTCAAACCAGGTTCAACGGAAATTATAGAAGAGCTGAGAAGGACAAAAATTCAAAGGATTTTTCATAATTAAGCTGCCCCAGCTAAGCTGAGTTCAACACACCAATGTCCGTACATTAACTATAGAACAACCTAAAAGAGAAGCCATATTTTTCTGTTCTAGTTTCTCAGTAGCCAAGCAGAGTCATTTTCTATGACTTAACACTGACCTGAGACAACGTGAGAAATCGAGGAACCCCATGGTTTAAAATCTACATTAGCCATCAAAATTAGGACGTACAGGCGATGCAGAAAAAGTAAATCACTAAAGAAAGTGTTGTTGAAGCAGGCAGAGCCTACCCCATTTAACGAAAGCAAAGTAGAGTATATATATTTTTTGATAAGTCAAAAGTATAATATTAAAAACAAACAAAAAAGACTAAGTAGAGGCGACGGTTATACATAAATTCATTGTTGTTAGTTTCTCTGTAACGACTAGGAAGATTTAATCTTTTCTTTTACTGCTAATATTTGGGCTGCTGCTCTGTTTCAGTTGCAAAACAGCTTCCTGCTTCTTGTCTGGTCCCCTTGAAAACCAGTTGTGTGTGTTTTTGGAGGGACGAGTGCTTCGCTTTGCTTTTGTTGGTGGAGCAGCACGCAGCTCTAATGCAAGACTGAACTGAAGCTGTTGATGCTGTCTTCCTTCCTTCTCCAACAAAAAAGGAAATGAATCGGCGTTACCAAATCCACAGAACCGCTCACTCTGTGTGTCTCTCTCTGGGGTCTGTCCAGGTTGTTTTTTTAGTGCGGCTTAAATAAAAATAAGTGTTTAAAATATATCATCTTTAATGTTAGATATAAAGTTTTTTTTTTAAAAAAAAATACATGATTAAAATTTTAAAAATTATAGTTTTAGGTGTTCGGCTATTAAAAAATATTATCTATTTAAAACGCGACATATGACATAAATATTATTTTCTTAATTATTTTTAAAAAAAACTTTAAAATTTAATTTTTTTAAATTCCGAAATTTACAAAATATTCAAATCAGTCTTTAAAACCCTAAATTTCCAAATCCTCACCATTGTCGCCGCCGAATGCCATTGTCGATCACTCTTGTTCGGTCGCCGAACCCAGCTGGTCATTTCTCTCAACTAGCCGTCGTCGAAAATCGACGAACGGTGTGTCAATCGAACAGTTATTTCACGTTCGACGTGCAATGTTCAGTTGGCACATCGTTCTCCGATTTTCGGCAGCAGCGAGTGAGAAAAATAGTCGGCTAGGTCTGACGACCGAAAGGGTGAGACCGATGACAGTGGCCGATGACGACAGCAGTGAGGATTTGGAGATTTAGAGAATTGGAGATTATTTTAAAAAAAATTTAAAATTTCAAGATTTTTTATAAAATTTTAAATTATTAAAAAAATAATTTTAAAAAATAAAAAAATAACATGTGTTAATTTTGTATTAATTAATATTTTTTTACAATAATTAATTACAAAACACTTAAAATTATAATTTTTAAAACTTTAAATACCTAAGCTTAATATATATATTTTAAACAATTATTTTTGTTTCCGCTTTTTTTAGTTTGCGTCGTAGTTGAGATTTCAGTCCATCTTTTCCCTCGCATCATGTGATTTTCTCTGCATTTCTTTATCTCATCACTTGCCCACTCTTCATTTATTTTTCCTTTTCATCAACTGTACCAGTTTCACTTATTTTACAGTTTTACCCTTTTCTCCTTAACTTCTAATAGGCATAATGAAAAAAAAAAGAGAAACATCTTAACCTTTGATCGAATGATTATTTTATTTTTTTTGAAATAATTTAACCTCCTTTTTATTTTAGGTCATAGTCAATCTACGGATAAAAGCTGTTAGTAAACTGACGATAAATAACTTGAAATTACTTCAAATCATTTTACTATTGCGGTGTGCATTGTCATGTGGGTTTATTGCGTCTTTTCAAGCTATTTATCGTCAGTTAACTAATGTGGAGTATTTTAAAATTATTTTGTTTTTTAACACATATTTTTTTGTTCAAATTTTGAGTGTTTAGTATTATTTATTTTATTCAAAAAATAGTATTATTTCTTAAAATATATTTTTAAATAGACCGAATGTTTATTTGTCAAAATATAATTAGTGATATAAATTAGTTTTTTTATATAAGCCAAAAATGTACATTTCAGCTTTTTGAAAAAAAAATATTTTTTCAACTAAATTAAAAAATTTCTTGTAACTTAAAAGGTTTTATGTTCTTCAATCTCAAAAGTAGAGGGGTTCAAACTTCAGTTTAAAACCAAAAATCGACTGGATTGAAATTTTTTCAGTTAATTTTAGGTTCAGTCGGTTAACGGTTAATGATAAAATTTTAGACTAAATTGATAGATTATATAAGTTTTGGACTAAAACAGTTATTAACTCAAGTCACGTCATCATTTTCGTTAATTTTAAACGGTGGAGGTACCAAAATAGAACAAAAAAAGTAACGTTATGTACCATTTTATCAAAAATAATAGTTGAAGTACCAAAATTGTAACGTGAGCATAGTTAGGATACTAAATATGTAGTTTTTCCTTATCATCATCATCATTATTATTATTATTATTATTATTATTATTATATTATTATTATTATTATTATTATTATATTTTACCATTACTACTTGTATTATGCGTAAGTTATGTATGTTAATTTGATATTTTTAGTCTTGTAATTTTTAAAATTTAAAATTTTCATCATGATTCAAATAATAATAACTATGAAAATTATTAAATTAAATTATACAATTAATTCTTATATTATACGTAAGTTTTAAATTTAATTTATATTCTTCAATTTAATAATTATAAGTCCTTAATTTTTTTATCATAAGTCCTTAATTTAGTCATATTATCGTTGTATCATCTAAGTCTATATTAAAATTTTAAATTTAGAAAAGCACATAAATTAAAACTAATCAAATTAAATGGTAAAACTAAATTTACAAGCTACTCATAGTACATATATTAATCATAAAATTTTTGTTGTTGTTGATAATAGTAGAACATACGACTTCCAGACTCCGGTACTTCATTAATGGTTTTGGTTTCACCATTAATCGACCGGTGCGACACTGTAATGAATTGATGTTATTAAGTAGCATATAAAATATTAGTTCAATCATTTAAAATTTTATACCTTTCATATATTTTCATAATCATTTGATAATATATATATATATACCTTACAAATAAAGTTATTTGAACCTAGGTCTCCTTGGATGTACATCATTCTTTTTTTCACTTGGACTACTGTTGGGTTTAAAATAATAATTAATATTAAACTTAAAACTACTACTATATAATTAATTTTGTCTTCTAATATATATAAACTAGGAGGGATCACAGTAAAATAAAAAGTTTATATTACAAATAAGTATATAAAGTATACTAACTTTTCATTTAGATTGTATTTTTGGTTAAAGTAGTATCCAAAGTATACCACATTTTTTTATATGGATATATACTTTAGGTACCTATTTTAATTAAAAAAAAATTTAGGTACATATTTTAACAACAAATGTACTTTCGCTACTTATTTTAACCAAAAAATACTTTAGCTATTTTAGTTAAAAAAGTGATATACTTTATGTATTTATTTGTGATATAAGCATAAAAATAAACATGACATGGAGAAGTAAATATAAGTCGTTTGATAAAGGCGGGCTTACAATTGACTGATTGTACATCACGAGAAATTATACATGATCGCTCCTCACAATATCATTCACGGTCTCAACCAATAAAAATCACTCACTTCATTATTTTTTTATGTCATCTTTTTATCAGGTGAATGTTTACTTGGTCAAAATTGTTTTTAAATTTGATTTACAGTAAATAAGAGTGAAGATTCACTCAGTAAAAAGATGAAATAAAAAATTAATGAAGTGAGAGGTTTTTATTGGTTGAGACCATAAATGACGTAGTGAGGAGGACTTATGATATAATTTTTCGTACATCACATCACTAATTGCCCTGATTTGATACCCCGTTGCCTCAAGAAACGTAATAGACTAAACGAGCTTTAGAAGCTCCATTCTTCATTCTTTTTGGTGTTACATTTGGAGTCACTGTTCTCCTCACAATGTGTTGGGCTCGAATCTATCAACAGAAGATCAAGAGGGGTGAATTGACTTTGCAATGAAAATGGTGGAAGCAATTAGAAATAAAAATTGGACACAAGGATTTATAGTGGTTCTACTTCTAAACCAAGTCTGCATCCACTACCTTAGCTCCCCACTAAGGATTTTCCACAAATTCACTAATTTATCTTTCTTTTTCAAGGATCAAGAGTAACCTTTACAACACCCTCAAAGCTTATACCCCAAAGCTTTGAAACACTCTCTCCCAAGAGAAGATTAGAAATAAGCAAACAAGGAAAATCTCTCAAGGCAATGTGTTTGCACTCTTAAGCACTCACCCAAAATCCTAAACACTTGAACAAATATGACAATTAGGCTTACTAGTGTTTTCTACAAGAAAATTGACAATTTAAGTACAAAACTTGATTTCTCTATACATGAATGTTGGCAAAGTGTTTCTAGATGTTCCATAGCTGCTTGAAGACTCCTTTTATGTCCTCTAATGAGTTCATGACCGTTACTAGCCGTTGGAGATGTTTTGGAGCCGTTGGAAACCATTAAAGTCGAGCATTAAATGCTCACTTGCACAGAGGTTTCAAAACCATTGTAGGGGTTTTCAAGGAAAAACTAGTTGTTACTAGCCATTACTGGGGCATGGTTTCGAAACTAGGCTTGGGAGTTTCGAAATTGGTTACCCAGATTCAATTTTTCAGGTCTTACTGCCCAACAGGTTTCGGAACTACTTAGGGGTTTCGAAACCTTCATTAAAAAACTTATAAAATCGGCTAAAAATTGACTTTAAAGGTTATATTCGATATAGGAACAAAGTCAAAACATTTAGAAAACATTTTAAACATATTTTTCAAGTTTTGTGGTCTTTGAAATATTCTTGAAATATGTTTAAGTCCAAAAATATTTTTCATAAAAGTTATATCAAAATCTTTATTTCAACAATCTCCCATTTTTGATATAACGAAACCACTTGAAAATTTATTTTTGAAATTTCTCATTTAGAAAAATAATATTAGAAAAAGAGAATATTTTAGAAAAATATTAAAACTTTCCCTTTTTCTTTTTGAAATTTAAGTTTTCAAACATATCTCTCACCTTTTTGTTATATCAAAATAATTCAAAACAAAGTTTGAAATCACTTTAAAGCTCATACCAATAGAGTAGATTTAAAAAAAATTAAAACATGAAAGAATAAAAAAATTGACTCCCCCTTAATCAAGCACCAAAAAGAATGTTAGTCCAAACATTCAAAAGAAAGGCATAAAGTCAAAAATAGCCCCAACGTTTGACCTTTTGGTCACTTTAGCCCCTATCCTTTTTTGTGCAAACAACCACCTAACGTTTCATTTTCGTTCAAAATTCACCCACGACGGATGAAAATCGTCAGTCAACTAAAGGTCAACCCCTTTGATGACATGGCATCTTTGTGGCTATGCCATGTGGCACTTTGATGACTGGACATATTTTTTTAAAAAATAAAAAACTTTATTTAAAAAAAATTAATTATTTTTTTTTGTATTTTTAACCAATCATATGATGTCATGTGGCACTTTGCTGATGTGGCATTATCTGATTAGTTAGAAGTATTTAAAAAATAATTACTTTTTAAAAATTAGTTATTTTCTATAGACATAAATAATTTTAAAAATATTTTTTTTATTTTTTAACCAATCAGATGATGTCATATGGCACTTTGTTGATGTGGTATCATTTGATTGGTTAAAAATATAAAAATAATTACTTTTAAAAATATAAAATAATTATTTTTATTTTTTAAAAAAATTATAATGTCACATCAGCAAAGTGCCATGTGGCATCGCCACATCATCAAAGGGCATTGACCGTTAGTTGACTAATGGTTTCCATCCGTCGAGGGTGAATTTTGAACGAAAATGAAACGTTAGGTGATTTTTTGAACCAAAAAAGAAAGAATAGGGACTAAAGTAACCAAAAGGTCAAATGTTGGGGGCTATTTTTGACTTTATGCCCAAGAGAAATTATATTGAATTTCATAAAATAAATGAATTAAATATAAGAAATTCAAGGGTGAGTCTAAAGAACAACAAGTTAGTATATGGCTAATAAAGGACGAGATGTTATAGCCGTCAGATGGGAAAACTTTTGATTTTGACCTTTAGATTTAGATTCCCATAAAAAAGACAGAAACGGGAAGAGGTTGTTTCCGGTAAGTTTCGACACTTAGTAAGTAGTTTCGCAACTGTATGAGGATAAAAATTGTGTTGCAATGTCAAAAGTTAAAATAATGCATAAATTTCGGAACTATGAAATATGTACCAGAATCGGTAGTTAAAAGTTTAAACCCAAATTGTTAGTGAAGTATGTGACAAGTAAAGTTGCAAGAAGATGTTGCGGAATTTGATTTTGAGTACCGAAATAGTTTGTCGTGAAAGTAACATTTTAGGGTTAACGCGTAATAGTTGACGTTTTTCTCCTGATATCAGAACTTTTATAAATATTTCGGAACCTGTAGAAAATGTGTAAAATAGAAATGTTTAAAGTGACTTTAACAATACATGTTTGTATAGTATGTTTCGGAACTTAAGTATGAGTATCAAAACCTGAACTATGGTATGTTGGATAGATAAAATTAGACGTATAAACCGTTAAAGTGCAGGAAGTAGATAACATATTAGGGCTAATAGCGAAGTATCAAAATTCATGAACGAGTTTCGCAACCTAAAGTTGAAGATGATAATATTTTCGGTTTAATGTTTCATATTTCCAGTTTTTTGTAGGTCTCTTAAAGCCCTTCGGCTTTCCTATAATGAGAATCGAACCTTCATTTCACCACTGAAAACCTGGAGAATCCTCTCAAGTTGTGAAAAATGTTTTAGTCAATATAAAGGTTCAAAACCTTAATTTAGGTTTGCAATTGAACCTGTGCAATCGTCTCCATTGCGAAGGTAACAAGAAAAACCCTAAGGTTTATTTATTTGAGAAATACTTGAAATCTAGGGTTTGCGTTTCAAAATTTTGGCATGGAATTGCATTTCTTGTTGGAGAAAGTCTGCTTAAACCTAATATTATGTTTGTATTGTTTTTTTAATATGGTACCATTTCCATCAGTTTGAACCAAAAAGGTTAGATTTGTATATAATGAAGATGGGTTTATTTATGAGTGAGTTGGTTAGTTTTTGCACTAATTCATGTGATGATTTAATTCTTAGGATGACTACTGCAAATCTGAATCTCGTTTTTGACGAAGTTGCTAAAGAAGATGGTAAAGAAGTTGGTGATAAAGACGGTAATGATGAAGTTGCTAAAAAAGATACTGATAAAGTTGCTAAATAAGGTTCTGATGAAGTTGTTGAAGAAGTTGGTGATAAAGATGATAATGATAAAGTTGCTAAAGAAGTTGCTGATAAAGATGGTAATGATGAAGTTGCTAAAGAAGTTGCTGATATAGATGGAATGAAGTTGCCAAGGAAGCTCTGTCTGAGATGCTGGCCATATGTGATAAGCCGTACGAAAAAACATGTCCCCCATTCATGAAGTTTTAGTAAGTTGATATTTACATGTTCTTATTGAAATGCATAATGAATGAATGATTGAATGTATACCTTTGTTTTTTTTCATGTTTTACAATAAAGGTGAATGTATAAGGATGAAGCAAATAGAGGAAAAGTGACTACTGAGGTAGGTTTTAGTGGATTATGATTTGTAAAATGTTAAATTTATTTAAATTTGCCATTCATAGGTTAGGAAAGAGTTAGGAAAAAAATGGGAGAAAATGCCGAAAGAAGACAAACAACCTTACATTGATGAAACTGAGAAGGAGAAAGCGACATACAAAGAGTATAAATCAGGATAGTTGAAAAAGGTAATAGGGGCAGTATGAAGACATTCTTTGTTTGATACAGTAAGAATGACGTAGGAACTTATCCCTTGTCTGCAGAAATCTTTTGACACAAGGTGTAGTCTGAAGAAATTGTACGATTTCATAAAAGAAATGAAGACAATAGGGATTGATCATGTTTTTGATGAAATTGGTTTTGGGTCGTTAGTTTTTATAAAATCGCGCATTCTACGCCGATACCAATGTGGGGAATTGATGAAAAGTTTTGATGTTGGAATGCATGTTATTGAGTTTGAAGGACACAACATTATTGAAGATGTAGAAGCTATATTGGGCCTGAAGAATGAGGGTGTTGATGTTCATAAAGTTCCGTCGAGTGATAATGGTAGAGAACTCGGTGCAAAGTATAGCCTTAGCACATTTCTAACTTAGGTAGAAATTAAGCAAGATATAGTGTCTGGTGATTTTGAAGGGGATGCTTTGAAATCATGGGTGTTGTTGTACATTATTGGAGTGTTTATGTGTCCTACTACTGAGATACGCCCATGTATAGATATTTTGAAGTTGTTGTGCGACGATTGCTTACAGGGAGTATGTTTACGATACGCTTATTGAGGCAATAAGCTGTTTACAAAAGCCAGGAAGACACGTTTACCTAAAAGGGTGTATTATAATCTTAGAGGTAAAGTTAAATTAGCATTATTTATGAGAAATTAGTGGAACTGAGTTTTGTCATATTAATGTTGTGTTGATATAGAATTCAGGTTCGGCTTTATAATTACTGGTCTGGATTTGATAACATAGCCAATGTAGCTTCTAATGGTGGTGATACTCGTATTCTTTTCTGGGTGGAGTCAAAGGTCGCGTATGTTTATGCCCACTTAAAGAGAGATCGAGCTTTGAATAGATCAAAGGTATCTGCTGGTTTATTATTCATCTAGTATGTGGAAGATTATTGCCTGGAAGCATCCATTACTTGAAATTATTTTTTACACTTTGAAGATTATTGCCTGAAAGCATAAATTCCCTGAAACTTTTGAAGCACCTAAATTCAAGGAATCTGCGGAAGTCATGGAAGCAGACAAAGGCAAGAAAGCTTTGAATAGACATAAGGCAATACGTTATGAGTCATTGTATTAATCATTTATTATGTGGAAGGTGAATCTTTAATATTTATTTAATTTGCAAGGTTGCTTTCGTGGAGTATGATGTTGCGGGATGCAACGATGGTGGTGCAACAAGGAAAATGATGTTAGAGATGCTCTGGAAATTAATGTCTGAGGTGGAAGGGGTAAAAGAGGTTGTGAATAGGGGAAATGAGAAGCAAATTAAAGGTGAGGAGCAAATATTGTCTGAGGTGAATGGGCTAAAAGAGGTTGTCAATACGGGAATTGAGAAACAAATAAAAAGTGAGGAGAAATTGGACAGTATGAGGGGGTAAATGATATGATGTTTGGAGAGAAATCGAGTATTCTTTTTGAAGATGTCATAAAAATGTGGGCTGACATGACCTGCTTGAAGTAGAGCTTGGTAGAGAAACAAATAAAAGGTGAGGAGAAATTGGACGGTGTTTATGAGGATCTGAAATCCTTTTTGTACGATATAAGATTAACTTTGCGGTAGATGTCAAGGTATATGAAGGTTGATAGGGCCTATATTGTGAATGAATTTAATAGGGTTGTTTCTTGTAAGTTTATAGAGACATCACCTTAGAGATATTACGGTCAGAGCCATATTCATACAAAGACAACAAAAAATGTTACTCCGTCTTCCAAATTCAAAACACCCGAAGGTGGAGCTAAGCGTTGCTTAGATTTAGATAGAAACTCTGACTGTCCAGCACCAATGAAGAATAAGGTAAAAGCTAACTTTATTTAAAGATCATTTTCATCTTGTTCTTGTACCTATAGCCTTGACTAGTGTAATGTTCCATTGTAGGATCTGCCACCTATCCACCAGATTAGTCGAAAATCCCCTAGACTTTCAAAGGATAACCAACTACATAAAGTTTGGGAAGTTAATTTGAAATAATTATTCCATGTAATCACAATTCTCAATGGTAACTGTTGTTTGTGTGTACCGTGTACTTCAATAATAGCAAATGTCAGTTGTCACATGAATTGAACATTGGGCCTTAAGCCCATCAAATTGAACATTTCAAATTATACAATTTTGGCCATTAAGGCCATCGAATTAAATGTTGTACCATAATGGTTATGATTTTATTTTTGTTGACACAATTTATGATTTTTGTTGTTATCATCATATCTTTCTTTGTTTTGAAAGGTTGAAAATAAGTAAATACAAATTTCGTATGTTGTACTAGCTGATGGGCTTCATGACAAAGAACGGGCCTACTGTGATTATTTATGGAATACCCCGTTGGCGCAAGAGGAAGCCTTCAACTCTAAAACTTTACGTTGTCATATTGTGAAATGTAAAATGAAAGACATAATACAATGTTTGTATGCAACTATGTGGTCATTAAATTCGACAACATTTATTGCACTATTAGAGAAATAGATACATTACGACCCAACCAACAGCTCGTCAAAATGGTTAGTGTAATAAATAGTCCGTATGGCTTGAAATTATATGAAACATTTGGAACCTATTTTGCTAAGTGGTCATTATTGTTTTGTAAATTGGCAAAATTATTGATATGGTGTCGTGTGCGAGGCTCGTAAGGAGGCGAAGGAAAAAAATTAAATGTCGGGCCTTTGTGCCTTGTTATCTTCATGTATGTTTTATTGTTACCATCTTATACAGTGTTTATGCCATATTTCTTTGTTGATAAATTGTTGTTGATTTTAAATAACAATCATTATTAATTGTTGCGTACTCAAGAACATGTGAAATATGCCACAGCATTATCGTTTGTAGAGTTGTATGCTGATACAATAATGTATTATGGGAATATTACTGGCTCTGATATTGTAAGATGAAATATGTTAAAGGATTTTGTTGTTAATTTGTTTGAGCATAGGGTAAATTTTAATTAGTTGATGACAAAATATTTTATAGGTATTCATCCCTATGAATTATTATCACATTGGTACTTGTGTGTCATTCATATGGCACGTTGGGAAGTTTGGATCCTGGATAGCATACGGGGTACTAATGAGAGACAGTGTAGGGAGAAAGCAGTTAGGAAAATGGTGAGAACACATCCTTTTGTCGTGTCACCATGTTAGCATTGTATGTTATTAATGTCTATGAATGAACTTTTTACTATGTTTTCATTATTGTTTAGATACCAACTTTTGCAAAAATTTGCTAAGCATGAGGACTTCGTTAAGGTGTTTGGAAAACCAAAGATGGCATTTGAGAAGCTAAAATTTGAACATCCTAAAGTACAAAAAGAAGAATGGCGGTATTCAGCTTTCCATATTTCTTTAATGTTATCATAAAATTAGTAATTAAATAACTAGAATCACATCGAACTTGATAGATCGAACAGTGGTATACTCGTCATTGCATGGATGAAATGCATACGGGCATGTACGTAAATCAGTGATCTACCACATATCGTAAGTAAATGATTATCAATCCTGTTTCATTTATAATCAAACGTTGAATGCTTATTGTCCATTATTTATGCTAACATATTTATTTATTTCCAAGTATAGGGACTTAGAGAATATGACAGGTTGCAGATGCTATACCAGCTATTTGTAAACAACGCAAACACGAACATGTTTGCACTTCACCGTGTTGTGAAAAAACATAAGAAATTGATACAGGGAAAGGACTTGGGAAAGAAATCAAAATAGTCGAGAAGTATTACTCAACCTTAGTATTCGTGCAAAACCATATTAGAATTCGTCGGGTTCATTTCTAAACCTTTATCTTTTCACAATTATATCATATTAATTCAATATGCAATCATAGTTATTGATTTCTATTATGGACTAACAAAATTGGGTTTTGCTAAATTTATAATATGTTTTATGTGACTTTGTTCCCATTTCTGCTTGGATTGACAGCATATTCTAATTCGATTCGTAACCCTCATACAACTTTTTGTGAGAAACGATCATCGGTCCCATCTCGACGGACGACAAGTTTAAATTTTAAGAAATATTAGTGACAACTAACTAAGATCATCTGTAATTAATTGAGTTCATGTAACACATGCAAGCAGGTTTGTGCAGGTGTTCAAAATGTGAGTGGTCGATCTTGGTTCGTACTGAGTTGAGGGGATCTTGTAGAGTCCCTATTCTTTTTTAAAAAATGTTGTAGATCCCCGTACAGAATTCAACTTTTTTGTTCACTAGTTTCGAACTCTCCACCCCACATTTAACATTTAATATTATTATTACTTTGAATGTTTTTATGGCTGAAAGCAAAAATTTAGAAATAGGTTCGAAACTATGGATGCGGGTATGCAAAGTTGTAAAGAAAAAGTTAAACTAAAATCGTTAGGAAATCATGTCACATTTGAGGTTTGACGTGATAAGTTGGATACTGTATTTGCAAATGTTCGCTAAGTATCGTATTATATAGAAATGACACATTCTACGAGGTAAATGACATTTTAAAGCCAAAATGATAGTGCATAACGAACCTACCCTCATGTTGATGGCCTGAAGGGTCTTTCTGCGACCTTCTAAAACTATTCCTGAAGTGCAACCTTATCTTCTATCCATGACAAAACCAATTCACTAAAACAAAACCTATCAAAGTAAGAACCTAAGCAATCTTTTCATTTCTTCTTCCCCTATCATTGGCCGGACTTTCCTTAAGAGTCCAAGAATAAGTACCTGTGCACATGAACTCATAGATGGTTCATACCATTGGAAAAAATTACATGATTTTTGAAATCTTTTTCCATGGTTAGAACACCCAAAAAAATCTTATTCCTGAATTGTTATATGACCAGGATGTCTTCAACACGGTTGGCTTTCTACAACTGCAGGTCAGAATTTCATTTGCCTAGAGACAGAGTCCATTTATCTACTTTTGTTTCTTCCTTCTTGTTTAAGAATTTAATGGACATAGGGACCTTGAGGTTTTCTTTTATGTTGAAAGTTAGAAATTATGGTTAGGTATTTTAAGGGTTTTTAATTAGGATCTTTGTAGTTGGGGCTATTATAACTGAAAAGGTAGTTTCGGGCGGGAACCAAAAATTGAACTTAAACTGAAATCGTGAGGCAATTAAACTGAAAAGAAACTGTTCTGCCGTATGCTATAATTGAAAAGACTTATCTGATGGTGATGTATCGAAATGGGTAACAGAGATTTGAAATTGACAGTGAAAAGACGCTTGCTTATTGGAACCACGTGTCTTTTGAAATTCGAAACCTTAGCATAAAAACATGTAAAAAAGTTCTTAACATCGATTACAGAACTCATAAATAAAAGTTCGGTACTAATTATAATAAAACTAAAATTGTGAGCAGAAAAGGTAATAGTTTAGGTGGGTAGTTCAAGAGTTTCAAAAAACTTTCACGTTGTGTTGATACTGCCAAACTAAGTGACATCTTCCATAATAATTCATGGCACGACATGTTCTTCCCTATAAATACCCCCACTTTGTGTTGTAAATTGCCATTCTTGTCTTATTTCTTCATCTACTTTGAGAGATCAACATGGGTTCGCTTGGACATATTCGAATGGAGTTCTATCCTGATGCCTTGAAGAATCCATTTGTAGCCCCTTATCTGATTTCTAGTAAACATCTCTCTATTACATTGTCATTTATGCAAAAATTTTCATTTTCAAGCAGTTTATAATTACCATTATTCTACTTTAGTAATGGCAGATGTCGACGATTGTCTGTATCATTATCGACTTCAAATGACTGCACCTGAAGGCGACCCTTATGAAGGGCATAGTTTTGTTGTTAGCATTTTCTTCCCACCTGATTACCCTATGAATCCTCCTAAGGTAATATAATTAGCCTCCCACGATTGTTGTTATATGTTGTCCATTTTTATATGTTGAAGTATTGGAAAGATTATTGTTATCTGTTTATGTAGGTTGCTTTAAAATTTGATGGGGACTTATTCCATCCCAATTTCACCGAAGCTGGCACAATTAGGTTGGACTTCCTCCATGAAAACTAGAGCCCTGCTATCAAAGTTGTAGAGATCCTTGCCCCTATACTGATTTTTCTGTGTGTTCCAAACCTAGACGACCCTCACCTGAATTGTGAGGGTATTGCTCTGATTTACAGGAACAATCCCCACCACTTTGCAAACTATGCAAGGACGATTATGGGATGAAATGCATTAGCCACATCTGCTTTTAATATTATTTTTTATGTTTATGTATTGACCACGTTTGTATGTAAGGTTTTTATTATATTTTAAACTTGCCGTAAAGTTCCAAACCTACAACTAAGATTGATTAGTCGTGACTGTGATGATTTATGTTGATATTTTAAGTCTAAAACCTACCATAAAGAAACTTTCTTGAGTAGTTAAATGACATTTATGAGGCCTTTAAAAGTATACATGACAAGACAGTTTAGGGCGGGAACCTCAAATTGTAAATAATTTCGAACCTATACATGTTGGTTTTGATCTTGTAAAAAACAACTTTAACTTAAAAGGTTAGGTGACAATGCCATATTTCATGTTTTCCAGGAGAAGTTCGATACTGTATATGCAAACGTTCGGTACTCATTGGATTATTGAAAAGACACTTTCTGCGAGCTGTTAAATGGCATAATTATGTTGTACTTTTAATATTTTATTGTGTTTATCATGCAAATATTCAAATCCATCAAACATTATATCTTGACGTTGGTGTAATGAAGGAGTATTACTTTTTATACAAATGTGAAAGAATAAATTTGAAAATATGTAATATTTGAGGTTTTCCTAGGAAAACTCGACACTGTGTATACAAACATTCAGCACCCGTCGAATTACTGAAAAGACATTTTCTACGAGCAGTTAATTTCCATGTTTATGTTGACGTTTAATATTTTATTATATTAAACATGCAGATATTCAAATCCTTCAGCACACATTAGATCCTAATGTTGACGTTGGTGTAATGAAAGAGTATTAATCTTTAGGAGTTTTGATTTAAGGTTTTTGGTTTAGGATTTAGGTCTACAATTATATAATATATTTTTTTGACTAATTACAATCTAAATATACCATATGTTATGATATTTTTAATAATATAGTGTATAGTATATGTGAAAATACTTATCTGTCGTATCAGAACTGGCCAATTGAACAGTTGAAAAGACTTTTCTGTGTCATTAATTAAATATTATAGTAACTTAAAAAAAACTTTTTTATATGACATGGAACAGACAGTTTGGACCGGGAACAACATATTTTATCTAGTTTTGAACCTATGAAAATGGGTATCGATATATATCAAGAAAAACATAAATTGTAATCATTACTAAAACTGTAATCGTTAAGGTGTTTCGATACGTATTCAGTGAAAAATATGAAAATTGTTATTGCAAAATGTAATGTTTTACATTTATGATAAAAGTTTGAGACTGTATATGTAGACGTTCGAACCCTAAACCAACCACTGAAAAGACACAATCTTTGAGTAGTTAAATGCCACATTTTAGATGTGTTTTAATTCTCTATTGAAAACATTAATAACCAATGATCAGATTAAATCGAGTGAAGATTACCATATCGAAAGCACAATCATATCAAAATCAAAATACTAAATCAAAACATTAATCTTTAAGATGAAAGGGATGGAAGGTTAGAAGCATAGAAGGAAATTGTCAGTGAAAAGACTCTTTTATATTGGGAACATGCATCTTTTGAAATATATTGAACACACCAAATTAAATTACGCTTTCCTTTAGTACGTAACATTTGGTGATGAACTATTACATTTCTGGCACCGTTTAGTATAACAACGAAAAAGACAGTTCGGAGTGGGAACCACAAATGTAACTAGTTTTGACTCGATGAAAATGGGTTTCGATGCGTTTCACAAGTAATCTAAACTAAAATTGTAGTCCATCATGTATTATTTCCTATTTCATGTGAACGGTGATTCTAACATGTAGTTTTTAATATGGTGCTATTTGTGTTCATTTTAGATCCTAAGATGTAATTTGTACTCTAACCCTACAGATGTAAATTTAAACGGGTTTTGATACGTATTAAGGGAAACTTAAACTGAAACCCTTAGTAAAACATGTAATGTTTTATGTTTCACGTCAAAGGTTTGAATCTGTATATGCAGACGTTCGGTACTACTACTATTACTATGGTCTATTAAAACCGCAAATATTCCTTCAATAGCCGTTAAACATGTTCATTCTTACATACCATTCTTATCATATTATTATTTCAATGATACGAACGTCTTCTCATACTTAACATTTTATTCTTGACTTTATGAAAATTTATTATTCATTTCCATATTTCAATTGTGCTTTGAAATCTGAGGAATATATTCCTAATATGATAAGTATAATTAATGGGGTACCGCACCATGTCTTACATTAGACACGCCCATATGGAGCCTCAAGCACATAATTTTTAATTATTATTTAAAGTCTAACTTGTTAAAAATAAAATATATCATAAGGACAATACATATTTTGTTAACCACTAAGCAATCTTACATTTCCTCAACCAAACATGTAATCTTACATTTCTATAAACAAAAAAAACCCAAACCATATAATCAAAATACTATGTCAGTTGCTGGTAGGGCATTGTGGGGTGTAGAGACCAACGAATTTTGAATCATGCAAGTGCATAACCAGCCACTGCTGGTTTGAATCAGGGCAACATTACAATTATTGTGATAATTCTAGACCTTTTCATAAGAAATCATGACAGAATTAATTGAATGCCAATAAATCATAGGAGTTTGGTCCACGTAATTTGATGGGAGAAGAAGATAATCAATGTCCGATTTCCCTAATGTACGGTCGTATAACACATCTTCGACACTCTGCTCTACATGGGTCGCCTGCAGATGTTGTTCCAAACAACAACAAACAATAGTATTTGAAAAATATTGAGACCAAGGAAACAAGGTTTTGCAAATATTATGTCTATTGCTGTTCATCCCTACAAATGGCTAATCACAGCCTTTCAAATACCATTGTTTTTTTGTTTGTATGTATTGACTATCGAACCCCATACATGTTCAAGTAAGAAGCACCTAACCATTGAGGACTAGTGGAGACCCAGTTTTTAAATACCATTGTTTGTCAACTATGGACCCTAAAAACAAATCACCACTCCTCTAATATCTATAAAATAAAGTCTCTGCCCAGTAATCATCGCCTCCAGCAAAAAAATAAACTACACATATAATGTTGTAGAGACGAAGACTACAAAGGAAAGAATTGGTAACGAGGGTATGACACTATAGACCAAAGGAGTCCTATTTATAATAGAAACAAGAATATCAAACCCGTCTTTTAAGATTTTATTTATAATAGAGAAAAAGATTTTTGGGGATATGGTCCTTTGTTTGCAGTGCTTATATTTAAACATGTTTTAGTACTATTTAAAATGTTCCTGAACAATGTTCATTATACTTAAACCGAACAACTTTACAATGTAATTATAAGTTTTAATTGGTCGGATGGATTTTAAACTTTATTAATCGGTTTCAGAACCGCTTAGTAAGACATATATACAGACTGTTCTGCCGAATGCAATAATTGAAAAGACTTATCTGCAGCTGATGTATCAGAACTTGTTACAGAGATTCAAAAATGACTATGAAAGGACTTTCATATTGGGAACATGCATCATTTGAAATTCGAAATGCATTGAACCTCAAATTTAATTTCTTTGTTTCTACACACGCCACATTACTTTTTTATGCATTCTTTCAGTAAGGTGTTGGGTTTGATTTATGGCATAGTTAATATTACAATGGAAAAGATAGTTCGAAGCGAGAACCATAAACACCAAACTAGGTTCGAACCTATGCAGATGGGTTTCAATATGTATGAAGGGAACCTTAAACTAAAATCAATAGTGAAACATATAATATTTTAGGTTTCACCTAAACAAGTACGAAACTGTATACACATACCTTCCATACTCCTCCTATTATTATACTCTTTTTAAATGACATATATTTCTTCAGCAGTCGTTTAACTTGTTCATTCTCACAAACATTAGCATTCTTATAATATAGTTTTGCTCCTAAGATTTAATTTCTACCCTAACAATTTTAATATGGTCGTATTTGTGTTCATTTTAGTTCCTTCAATTAAATTTTTACCCTAAATCTACAGAAGCAAAACCAAAATCAGAAAGAGTTACCTGTAATATAGGGTTTTTGGTTTATGGGATAAATTGTTATGGAATTAAGGTTTTTGGGTCTAGGATTTAGGTCCCTTTATTATGTTGTTTGGGGTTTATGGTGTAGTTTAGGGTTATTACTTTTGGAGATGAATTTGTATGTGTTAAGGTTTATGGTTTATGATTTAGTACATACTATTAATGGGTTAGGGTTTATGGTGTAGTTTAGGGTTAGTGGTTTATGACATTAATTTGTATGGTTTAATGTTTAGTGTTTAGCTTTATGTGTGAACTTAACTTCAAGCATTATATAGGCTATCTACAATCTATACGTAATATACCATACGTTATGATATTTACGGATGAAATTGAACCACATTTATCTTAAATTTCTATAATTTACTATAATAAAATTAAGATGGTGTCAATTTTTTTCAATTTAGTCCATATAACTATATTTTAATCCAAATTTAACCTATATTTATTTTAAAATTTTGAAATTTAGTCTAAACCGTATAATGTTTCTAATTTACTTTAAAACATATAAATAATTATAAGAACTCTAAAACTACGAGACCTGGCCTATAGTCCATCCGAACCTGAATTAATCCGTTGATTAATTGATTCAGACCCGAACTATTTTTTGCCTGAACATAAACTGGAACATGAACATTAGGAATAAATGTTACATTTTAGGTTTAAAGTGGACTAACTTATAAATTACATAAGTAATGAACGTAAAGTTGAAAATAAAAAGTTGAAGCCACAATTTTGTACGAGCGGAGTCTCTAAGTAAAGGAAAAGTTAAACTGAAATCATTAGGAATACATGTTGCATTTTACGTATGAAATGGAAAGTTCAAAACCGTGTGCCAACATTCGCAATGCGTCGTATTATTGCGAAGGCACTTTCTGCGAGTACTTATTGAAAATTGTGTGAAGTTTAATATTATAACTGAAATGGCAATTTTCCAATACAATGGGAATGATCATATCTCACTGGAATGTGGTGATGCCAGGGTGTGGTTGCAAAAGGGTTGGGGAGAATTTGCAGACCATTACTCACTAGAATTTGAGTCTATTGTTGTTTTCCCAAGCCTTTCAAATTGAAATTGGTTCAGCATATTAAACTGAAACTGATTTCTTCTAACAAAACAAGAAATTTCAGATGCTAAGCATCTGTTGTTGCTTGTTTGTTATCACGGTGGCTGCAACCGATCAGACCCATAACTAACAAATGATCATCTTCCTTAAATATATATATGTTGAAAACGGTGATTGTCCACCACATTCACAGGTTTGATAATCCACACACCCCGATGTAGTTTCAAACACCGATAAACAATAGTATTGGAAAATCTTAAGACCAAGGTTTTCCAAATACTATGTCCATTGCTGTTTATCCCTACAAAATGGCTAATCATAGCTTTTGAAATACCATTGTTTGTCGACCCGAATAGCCTAAACAAACAATCAGAACTCCACCCGGGTCTACAAAAAAATGAAGTCTCTAAATAGTAGTACATAATGGTGTAGAGACGAAAACTAGAAAGGAAATAATACACTAGAGTCGGTGATTAGGGTATGAACCTAAGAACTCAAAGGACTCCTATTTATAATAAAAATAGAATATTTTATATTCACACATGTTTCGGTACGTGTAATCCAGTTTCGGAACAATGTTCATGAGAAATAAACCCAAAATCTTAAAAGTACGTTTATTATTTTCAGTTTGCATGATGGGTTTCGGGACTTGAACATTAGTTTCAACACTACTATAGAACTTATTTGTACGCTATTCTGCCCAACGCATCAACTGAAAAGACCTACTTGCTGCTAACGTATTGGAATGGGTTAGAGAGATTCAAAACGGACATTGAAAATACGTGTAATTTCTTGGGAACATGCATTTTTTGAAATTATTTCATCGAACCGGTAATTTATTTTACTTTTTATTTGAACCTGCCAAATTATTTTTTTACGTGTTCTTTTGATAATCGAACTGAAAAGACATGTTTGGGGCGGGAACCACTAAATGTGAATAGTTCCAAGCCAATGCATAGGTGTTTCGATTCTTTGTAAAATGAAACTAAAATTGTTAGTAACAAATGTAATATTTTAAGGTTTAAGGATTAGATTTTGGAGTTTAGTTTTTAAGGTTTAGTTTTAAGTTTGATTTGTAGTATAAATAAAAAAGCTTGTATAAAATTTATTTTACACATGTGTATCAAATTTAAACCCGAATTATAATATGGTCATATTTGTGTTCAATTTAGTTTCTATATTTCATTCTTACCAAAAAAATATTAAAAATGCTTATAGTTGTGTTCATTTTAGTTCCTTTGAGTTTTAATTTTTTTACCCTAAACCCTACAAAAACAAAACCAAATTCAGTAAGACTAACCCCCATGTTGTAATTTAGGGTTATTGGTTTATGAGATGATTTTTTTATGGCTAAAAGGTTTTTGGTTTAAGCTGTAGCTCTTACTGTTAGTGGCTTAGGATTTATGGTGTAGTTTAGGGATTTAAGGTTTAAGGGACAAATTATTATGGCTTTAAGGTTTATGGTTTATGATTTATAGCTTAGTAGTAATGGGTTAGAGTGTAAGGTGTAGTTTAGGGTTAGTGGTTTATGAGATTAATTAATTTGTATGGTTTAAGGTTTATAATTTTATTGGCAATTATTAAGGTAACAATCTATAAGGCCTTTAGATAAGGGTTTAGGGTTTTGCGTTATGGTTTATAGTTTAGGGCTGAAATTTCAGGGTTTAGGGGATAAATCAATAGTTTTCGACTAACTTTTGTCATACTCCTACCTGAACACGCCTGTTTAGAAGCAAGAGAGAATATAAATAGTCATATATCACTCTCTCTCTTACTTCTACCAATTCCACTTCCCCGTGACAATCATAACCATAGACGTGTTCCACATGCCATTTTCCCATTAATGCTTAACGGTTGGATAATAATACCCCCAACACAACAATTATTCACTTCTCCTTATATCTCCATTATCGCCAAATAATTAGGAGGAGCAGATCTCTGATTATTCAATTTTAAATTTTATACAAACCTCTCAACTTCCTCCACTGCTTTGTCTTTAATTGCGTATTATGGCGCATAGAGCTTTTTCCTCTAACTATGTCACCGCTGCATCAGAGATCCTCCCTCTAACATCCTTGATTACAAACCGTCTCATCTCCAGTTCATTCCAGCAAAGATATGAACTAGTACGCCAACAACAGATTCTTGAAAAAGAAGGTTTGGAATTTACCCCTACCTATATGCTACAATTCGGTGAAGATGTGCTGGATTTGATTCGCAAGCAGAACTAGGATACATTTATTCAACAGCCAGGTGACATCAATGTCTCATGGGTATAAGAATTTTACACCCATATCGGTCACGATGGAGAGAAACTGGTACAAGTTAGGGGGAATTAGTGGATTTCTCTGCCGACGCTATCAAAAATTACTACGAATTCTTAGAAAACCAGAAAGCACACACAACTTCCATGGCCCTTGATGCGGACCTAAAATACTCCTCGATTCTGTGGGACCTTTGTGTTCTAGGAACTAAACGAACTGGAGAAGGCCATGAGATAATGGTGCAATGGCGACAAATTATGCCAGATTCAAGATTTTGGGCCCATATCATCAATAACCGTTTTTTACCCACCCAAAATCAAGAAACTTTTTCTCTTCGTCAGATTTTGGGCCCAAGATTCGGTACTACTAGAATTAAAGAACAACTTAAAATGTAAGAATGAGCAGTTACATTATAGGTTTGTTATCAAATTTCAATACTGATGAAATGCCATATGTTGTAGTGTTTGCTATTAAAGTATCGAAACTGGTATCAACTTTAGGTTTGAACATTTTCAGTTATAAACTTAACACGTATAACCTTTTCGGTTTCCATTCCCTCTTCCTTTTTCATTAACCATTGCACAACATATGACCCAGTTTTGCTACTTGACATGGAATATATATAGCAAAGCTGGAAGGTCACCCTCAAAAGAATTTTTCTCTCTCTCACTTAGTTCTGCGAAGTACGAACCGATTGGATTCCACCATTCCTTCTCTCGCAATCTTAACTTTTCACTTTATTCTTTCACCCATTACTCCTTCTAAACACAATCTCCTTATCTTATTCGTTTTAAATTTCAATATGCAAGATTCGAAGGTATTTCTGGAAACTCTAGGTTTTTTAAATAGCCTTGCTTTTTGTTTGGATTTCATGTACTTTCCATGGCTGACCGTTGATGTTGAAAATATGGTTGCTATTATTGATGGCTTTTTCAGATTTCCCGATTATTTTGTTTAAATTTTTACAGGAACCCTAAACCCAGTTCACTTAGAGACTGCTGGAAGCAAGCAAAGGTATATGTCTGGAAACCCTAATTCTGTTAAAAAAATCCTTGGTTTTTGTTTGGTTTTCATTTACTTTCCATGGATGCTTGTTGCTGTTGAAAAATTGGTTGATAAATTGATGGGGTTTTCAAAATTTTTGTTAATTTTTTAAAAACTTTAATATGAATTCTAAACTCAGTTCAATCAAATCTACTCGCTGGAATCAAATGTATATTTCTGGAAACCCAAACAAACATTCCATTGATTTTGATATCATTTACTTTCTATGCCTCTTCGTTGATGTTGACAAATTGGTTGATTTTATTGTTTGGGTTTTTAAGATTTCCCGCTAAATTCGTTTGAAATTTAATAGGAACCCTAAGCCCAGTTGAATCAAAGGTAACCCTTAAATTTTTCCATACCATTTCTTTTGTTTGGTTTTCTGATTCCTTCCATGCCTTAGCTTTGAACTTGGAAATTGCTTGATATTATCGATGGGCTTGGCTTCGTGTTCAAAACACATTTCATATGACTGACGGGTTCCTCTAAATTTTCTTCTATTTTCATATATTATTCATTGATGGGGTTGGCTGAATTCTTTAATTTGTGACGTTGATCAACTTTCAAACAATTGTTTTTTTCTTACAGGATCTCTAAACCCAAATCCAGTTAACTCTTTTTCACTCTACACATTAACCATACATCATCCAAGCAAAATTCAATGAATTGTTGAGCCAACACCATCTTTTGATGAATCTTGTTTTAGAGACAAGGATGAAAAAACCAAATTTTATAAACATTTCTATTGCAGACAAATTCATAAAGTTGTGGCCATGAATTTCCCTCAGAACAAAACCTACAACTTCAAAATAAAGTCAACTTTCACGAAATGGGGTTGTAATACTTTTCTTGAAATCCAACCGAGGGTTTACGAAGACTTGTACGAGTTTTTTACAATAATGCCAGAACTGTACGTGACCCAAATTCATTTGAGATCATTGCCATCAACTCTTATGTTATGTGTAAGGAACTCTCTATCACCCGCTAATCAATTGCAACTTATTTGGGTATTGAAAATAAAAGCCATTACGATGAAATTGATACCAGCTCTATTAAAAAGTACAAAGGCCATAGCCCCAAAAATCTTCATTTTCAAGAGAGAATATTTCACCTTATTGTGGCATGGTTTTTTCTATCGTCCGGTGGGAAGTCAGAAACAATCTGAGAGATTGATTATTGGTGGCTTAACCAATATCGAACTGAGATTGCTCCTAACATTGCCAAAATCATTTTCCTCTAGATACTATCCTTTGCCACTAAGGGCCATGGGGCCTCAACCTCTCTTCCATATGCTTGTGTCCTTACACACATCTTTCAGAAGAATGATGTCAATTTTTCTTTGAACCCACCTATCCCTTTAAAGAAAAAGATTGGCATTCATTCGGCCTACAAATGCGGATACATCTTTGAAGAAAAAGAAAAACGTCGGATTTATAAGGACACAAAAGATGCTGCCAATGCAGAAAATGTGGAAGAACATTACCCTTCGCCAGCCGAACAAGTTTTTTCTACAATTTCAGGGGAGATTATGATGAAGTCACTGCTTTACTACATTACATGGTTACTTGTCGTGACCATGTTAATTCGCAGTTAGCTGAACTTTGTAACCATGCTGATTTGCAGTTCGCGCAGCTTTGAAACCATGCTAATTCTCAGTTTGGTGAGCTTCGTAAGCATGCTGATTCTCAGTTTCCTGAGATTCGTAAGGAAATGGCCTCCCTTCATCAAGAATTCAATACCCGTAAGATAGCTGACTAGACGTTTAATATCATGACTTTTTGAACTTGTTAATATTTTTTAGAATGTGATGCTGATGTTTGATGGACTTAATTTTATTTTATTTCAATTACATTTTTGCAAATATAAAATTACATTGCTTTTTATTTTATTACCCACAATTATATATTGTTATTGTAATCCTTTCCACTTCCATCTCTGAACAGTGCAATGTTAACTGTTTGAGTTTTCCCTCCATGATGTGTACTGGAAGTGTTCTAAATCACATGCCAAAGAAAACATTGTTCACTGTTATTTTGTATTGCAATCTCCAGTTTGCACTTCAACTGTACCACGGAGCAAAGGGAAGAGATTTTATGGATGTGCTAGAGGCCCTATGGTATTAAGTAGTAAGTTGGGTTATTGTTCCAGTGTTTCGATTAATGCGTTATTCTGCATATTTGTAGACCTGTTGTGCTTTCTTTAAATGGATGCACAATGATGGATATTCGATTGATGTTGAAGAATTGAGAAATTCGATTCCAACCTTGTTAGATAAAAACAGGGAAATTGGAATTCATAATGCCAAATTGCAGAAATTGGTGAACATGGATGAAGTAAGAAGGTTGTAAAAAAATGGAGAAATTTTAAGTCAAAAGAAAAAAACCTAAAAAATAATGCGATATTCTACAAGTCTATTTTGATTATTTCAGGAGTTACGTTGTGATAAAAATTTTCATCTAGAGATGTGAACACGATCCAACTTACCTTTGCCAGAAACAAACAATGCCGAATACGTTTGGAAACTAACAACTGCTTTCTTATCATCAATGTAATACGACTATCGTCAACTCATGTCATGAATCTCTTATGCACGTCACTGACACGTTATCTCATTATCAAGATTCTCTGTTGTACGAGTGTGACACGTCTTCTCTTGTCAGGAATCTTATCTATAACATAACTAAGAGTTACGATACTCAAACGTTTAAAATGTACCCCTTCCTCTAAAGTTTTGGTGCTAATGGTCTACAATGTTCACATTCATATATAGTTACATGTTCATACGTAATTGTGAGTATCGAAATGTATATAAGAGTTTCGATACTTATAACAAGCATGAACACCTTAAATGTTACCATATCGTGTAAGATTTTAGTTTTATGTTCAAGAATATCGAAATGCGAAGTATAGTACCGATACTTATCGATGCTAATACGATGCTGAACATGTTTAACGATATACTCAGCTCTGATTAAGCTAGTTGACAAATCTCATTACATTTTGACATTTGTTCGAGGAACCGAGAGAAATATGATCGCCAACACAAACATAAATTATATTAAAAAGTATGATATGAAATTAGATGCATGCTTCATTGCTACTAAGCTAGCTTAGTTCAGTTAAAATGAATGAAAGAAGAGTCTGTTTCCGTGTTTTCGTAGTCTATAGATATATCAGATGTGACATTCAATTCCTCAATTATTTGTTATGTCTCATGTCGTCTCTTGGAATTACGTACACAAACAACGTCTTCATTTGCGAAAAGGTGGAGAACCTCCTGGGATTCTTGATGAACTAACACCTTTATCAAAATTTACATACAACTCAATGTTGGCACCCCCTACATGGTTGTATCTCCAAAACATCTTGCGAAGGTTGCTTGTATTACATATTTGTAGCATGTAATAAGCTTCAAAGCTGGGCTCATCGACGAGGATTTTGGCTTCCAATGAAGATAATATCTTCCTTGTTGATTTGCTAACCTCCGTGGAAATCAACTCAAACAAATCATCCTTCTTGATGTTGTTGAATAAAGTGTAGAGGTATGTTACTAAAAAGAAAACAATTGCAGAAAATCTTGCCATAATTTTTAATTAAGAATTTTTGCACAATATGGTAGTGTAGAAGTATTTATAGAAGATTTGTAAGGATAAAATTAGGGTTCGACACCTAAAATGTTATTGATAATCAGTTTGGGGTTCGACACCTAAAATGTTATTGGTATTCAATTTGGGGTTCGACACCTAAAATGTTACAGGTATTTAGTTTGGGGTTCAGCACATAAAATGTTACTGGTATTCAGTTTAGGCTTTGGCACTTAAAATATTATCGGTAATCAGTTTGGGGTTTAGACCATAAAATGTTAATGAAATTTAGATTGGGGTTTGGCACTTAAAATGTTATCCAAAATGATTTTTTAGGTTCGGCACCTAAAATGTTACCGAAAATTTTGGCACTTAAAATGTTACAGGAACTCATTCGCGACGTATAATGTGAAAGAAAATTAGTTTTGCATTCCGAATCCAAAAATTTTAGCAGAAATTAGTTTGGGGTTCAGACCTTAAAATGTTAATGAAATTCAGTTTCGGGATCAGCACCTAAAATGTTACCTACATTCAGTTAGGTGTTAGGGAACCTAAATTATTGCCGAGATATTGAACTTTTTAATTTGAGTAAAACATTTCATTCGCCACGTAAAATGTTACCAAAAAGGAGTTTCAGTGGTTGGGGAACCTAAAATATTAAGAACATATTCCACTCTCTAAGTCCAAAGGGAAACAATTAACTCGACACCTAAAATGTTAGAAAAAACCAGTTTAAGGGCTAAACATTTTATTAGCCAACTGAAAATCTTAACCAAAACTTGTTTGAATTGGCTGGTAACTTGTAACTAGGAAAACATGTGCCGTCGTATAGTAGCCGCATTGTAACCTGCCGCACAGCAGACCTACCCAAAATTCAATAGGTATGTCATATAATCAAATCAATCACAAAGCATACAAAGGCATGGCAAAAAAGAGACAAAATTATCCTTTTTTGACTGTGCGTATTGGTACGGTGTTACCGTATCGGTACTGGTTGAATGCCGTATTGGTACGGTATGAGCGGTACCGGTATCAATTGCACAAATGATGAAAATATGCAGCAAAAACCAACTAAAAAAGCCTTACAACTCAGTGTTAAGTTTATACAAAGGCTCAAAGAGGTCCTAGATATACATTTTGATCATTTTTAGGGAAATTGAGGGAACATTGCCCCTTAAAATTAATTTTAGGAAAATGGGGATCTTTGAGTTTTATTTTAGAAACTACGGCAAAATGAACAGTGAGGGTGAAGACGCCACCTGTATGGGTTTTTTATAATTTTTTAACCTAAAGTTTCACGTGCATGACAAATTTTGAAAAAAATATTAAAAAACGAGGACACCACCTGCAGTTGGCGTCTTTGGTAAAAAAATATTAAAAAAAGCCATATATCCCTAAATATTCCCTAACATCCCTTATATTCAAAATATTAATTTCTATTTGGATTATTCTCCCAAATTTGCCATCATTTTTGCTGCAAATTAACAACATGCTTATCAAAATACAACATTTAAAGCATAGAAAGCATGGTTTCACCAAGATTCAACCAAACATTACAAGTTTAAGGCCAAAAACTATATATGAGAATAAAAGACCAAAAACATGTTACTCATGCAATTGAGACTCCCCCTAACTATATGCAATTAAGGCATCATAGAGTCATACAAACACACTTGAATCATCATAAGAAATAAACAATTAACATATGATCAAGCAACTACATGAAATTTAAATTCACTTTAACCAAATTAGGATGTTAAGACTCACCCTCTTCAAGTGTCCTTCTCCCTTGTGTGTCAAGAGCTCCCAAAATTAAACTTTGCTCATCAATGCTCAAGCACACATACAAAAGACAATCATTTTTGTTTTGATATCCAAATCGCTTTAGATCCATTAGCGTTAGTCTCAAAGATCTTTGTTCCATTTGGAATCCATTTTTCAATGTCTTCCTTTTTATTTGAAGAAATAAGTCTCTTAGGGACCCAAATATTTTTAATCATTTTCCTTTGAAAAATCTAGGGGAACTAGATTGTCTTTGATAAAAGTTTGATTTTACAAAATTTGTTTTGTAGCAATCTCAATTTTTCTTTTTAATACTTTTGTAAATCAATTTTTTTTTCTTTTCGAAGATCATCCAATCCTTTTTGATGATATTCATGAATTTTTTGAAGCAAGTTTTGTAAGTCAAAATTCTTTTGCTAAAAGTCCTTAAACCTTACTTCAAGTTTGAAATTGGTTTTAGATAGCAAATCATTTTCAACTTTCAATTTTGAAACCATTTTCTTGTTTTTTCAAAGTATGGTTTTCAAATTCTAAAACCAATTCATCTTAGACATCTTTTAATTCATCAAAAGTATATGAAATTGAAGTAGATGAACTAGAAGTTACCCTTGAATCTTCTTCGATGTCCATGAGACAAAGGTTGGTTACTTCATCATCATCGATGGAGTCTTCCTCGTCACTCTATGTAGCCAAGAATGCCTTCTTCTTTGATCCTTTCTTTTTATCCTTGGGCAATCTTATTTGACATGCCTGTGCTTCTTACACTCGAAGCATATGATGGGATCATTCTTCCTCCTTGTTTCATGCTTTGATTCTTCTTTCTCGCACTTCATAAATCGTTTGAGTTTCTTGAAGAGTTTGACCATCTCTTCTTCTTCATCTTCACTTGATTCTTCTTGAATACTTGAAAAAGTCTTAAATACAACATTCTTCTTCTTATTCTCTTCTCTCTTCTTCTCTCCGCTTGGAAATCAACTCATGGGGTGAGAAAAGATCTGATGAGCTCGTCAAGCTTGAGCGTCTTCAAATAATTTGCTTTAATGATCGTCTTCTTCTTGGATTCCCATGATTCTGGAAATGAATAAATCAACTTCCGAACTAGCTTATCCTCCTAAATCACTTCTTCATAGCCTTTGAGTCCATTGACAACGGTGGAGAATCGATTGAACATAGATTTAATGTATTTCGTTGGGTTCATCTTGTAGTTTTCGTGCTCAAGGTTGAGAAGATCGATCTTGGTCTCCTTTACCTCACTGGTTCCTTTGTGAGTGACTTCAAGCTTGTCCCAAATATCTTTGGCATTTGAACAAGATGAGACCCTTCCATATTCATCGAGACCAAGTGCACAAAAGAGAATATGCATGGCCTTGGCATTTGTTTGGAATCTCTTGACTCCGCTGCACTCCAATCTCTCATCTTGGAAGTTGGAGTAAGTTGGAGTGGTGTAGCCTTCCATGATGCTCATCCATGCACCAAGACCAAATTTTGTATGAATAGCTTCATCTTGTTCTTCCAATAAGAATAGTGAACTCTATTAAAGAATGGTGGCTTGTTGATCGGTTGGAAGTCCTCAATGAAATAAGCAACGAAAATGGAGGTCATTGCTTCGATTGGTGTAGAAATAAAATGAGCTCTTCGAGGATCGAATCTAGTATGTTAATCCGATGGTAGAGACCTCGCTCTGATACCAATGGTTGGGCCCAAATCGATCAATCCAAGACCAAGAAAGGGTGAATTGGCTTTGCAATAAATGTGGTGGAAGCAATTGGAAATAAAAATTGGACACAAGAATTTATAATGGTTCGACATCTAAACCAAGTCTACATCCACTACCTTAGCTCCCCACTAAGGATTTTTTCACAAATTTACTAATTTGTCTTTCTTTTTCAATGATCAAGCTTAAGCTTTACAATACCCTTAAAGTTTATACCCCAAAGCTTTGAGACACTCTCTCCCAAGAGAAGATTACAAATAAGCAAACAAGGAAAACCTTTCAAGGCAATGTGTTTGCACTCGTAACCACTCACCCAAAATCCTAAACACTTGAGCAAATATAACAATTAGACTCACTAGTGTTTTTCTACAAGAAAATTGACAATTTAAGTACAAAACTTGATTTCTCCATACATGAATGTTGGAAAAGTGTTTCTAGATGTTCCATATCTGCTTGAAGACCCCTTTTATGTCCTCTAATGAGTTCATGACTGATATTAGCCTTTGGGGATGTTTTGGAGCGCTGGAAGCCATTAAAATCAAGCATTAAATTCTCACCTTCACAGAGGTTTTGAAACCATTGTAGGGGTTTTGAAATCATTGGGGATTTTTCAAGGAAAAACTAGTCGTTACAGGGGCCTCTTTCGAAACTAGGTTTGGGGTTTTCAAAACCATGTCAAAGGTTTTGAAACCTTGATTGGGGTTTTGAAATTGGTTACCCAGGTTCAATTTTTCAGGCATTACTGCCCAACAGGTTTCGGAACCACTTAGGGGTTTCGAAACCTTCATTGAAAAACTAGCTAAAAATTGACTTTAAAGGATATATTCGATATAGGAACAAAGTCAAAACATTTAGAAAACATTTGAAACATATTTTTCAAGCTTTGTGGTCTTTGAAATATTCTTGAAATATGTTTAAGTCCAAAAACATTTTTCATAAAAGTTATATCAAAATTTTTATCTCAACACGTCATCTATGGTCTCAACTAATAAAAACCACTCACTTCATTAATTTTTCTTTCCATATTTTTATCAAGTGAATCTTTACTTGGTCAAAACTATTTTTTTAATTTGATTTACAGTAAATATGAGTGAAGATTCACTCGGTAAAATGATAAAATAAAAAAATTAGTGAATTGAAGGGTTTTTATTGGTTGAGACCATAAATGACATTGTAAGGAGGACTTATGATATAATTTCTCGTACATCACATCACTGAGTGCCTAGATTTGATGCCCCGCTACCTCGAGAAATGAAATGGACTAAACGGGGTTTAAAAGTTCCATTCTTTATTCTTTTTGGAGTTACATTTGTCAGCGTTGTTCTCCTCATAATGTCATTCATAGTTTCAATCAATAAAATCCACTCATTATTTTTTTCATATCATATTTTTATCAGGTGAATATTTACTTGGTCAAAACTATTTTTTAAATTTGATTTACAGTAAATATGAATGAGGATTCACTCGGTAAAAAATATGAAATAAAAAAATTAATGAAGTGAGAGGTTTTTATTGGTTGAGACCATAAATGACATAGTGAGAAGGACTTATGATATAATTTCTCGTACATCACATCACTAATTGCCCTGATTTGATGCCCCACGAGCTCGAGAAACGTAATGGACTAAACGGACTTTAGAAGCTCCATTCTTCATTCTTTTTGGCGTTACATTTGGTGGCACCGTTAGTTTTTTGGCTTATCGGGAAAAACGTGCTCATACTATACCCTTTTTTTCATGATAGTTGCCTAAAGTATTTTTCAGCCCAAGTAGATGTCTGACGTTTCATTCTATAACCCCTTTAAAGTTTTTCTGTCGCAGCCGTTAAATTTTTTTCCATTATCTAGTAATAAACTGACATGTGGCCTATTTATGTATTTCTTAATTTAAAAAATAAGAAAAACTTTATAACCCCTAAATTTCTCTCATCCAACTATCGATTCAACCACCACCAGCCACCACTTCCTTCAACGACCCTCCACAAACGATAACCCCAACCTTACATCGTCAAAAATCAACGAACAAGTGGCAAAACGAACCACAAACGATAAATTTAAATCTTCAATTGAACGACGAACAACGAACGAAAAATGGATAAACAACAAAGTAGGCTTTTGCGACGAAGGAAACCTACTTCGACGACTACAGTGTGTTGTTCGACAATGGTAGAGGGGATATTTAGGGATTGAGGGTTGTTTTGAAAGATATTAATGTTTTGGATTTTTTAAAAACATGTTGATTTTTTTATTTAAAAAAAATTAAATGAAAATTAATTAATATGTCAATGTTACATTTTTATTGGATGACAGAATTTTTTAACGATCGTTGATGGAAAAACCTTAAAAAGATTACAAAATGAAACGTTAGACACCTACTTGCGCCGAAAAATACTTTAGGCACCTATATGAAAAAAAAGTATAGTTTGGGCACTTTTTTTTGCCTATTAAGACTTTTTTATTTCAATTTGGTTTAAATATAAAATAAGTGTTTAAAATATCGTTTTTTCATTTAGGTGTCTAAACTATTTTTTAGATAAATAAGTTGTCTAAAATTTTTATTTTGTTTTAAATAGATGCCTAAAATGTTTTTTTTTCATATTTTTTGAATTTTGATTTTTATAAATAGGTGTCTAACTCTTTTGTGAATTTCAATTTTTAGCTACGTATCAATTAATAATTGTGTGTTGCTTTTTTAAAAAATTAGACACATTTTTAACAAAATAAAAATTTATGCACTTATTTTATTTAAAAATTAATTTAAACACCTAAATGAAAATATTAAAAAATAAAATTAAAAAATCAAATAATGCTTTTGGAGGGACTTAATCCCAAAACCTAAGGTTAAAACCACCTAACGCTTAACCACTGAAATAAGCAGGGATGTTGATTATTTTTTAGATACTCTAATATATATCTAATATATTATTGTCATTGAACCGAAATTGTTCCGGTCTAGTCCTAAACCCATCCCCCCATTTTCTTCCTCTATTTCACAACCATCCATTAACGTCGAAAACCTCTCAAGAGGCCTCCAAAATACACTTCCACTGGACCATAAAAGTTGAAACTCAAGACGAAGATGATGTCAAACAAGGTTCAACTTTCAAGCACCCATCTTCAAACCCAATGATCGACATGACAAGATGCAGGAAAATGTTAAAGTTAGACCCATGTTGGTGTTCCAACACCCAGGAAGAGATTCAAGCGGTCGCCATTGCAAGCTATGAATTAAAACCCAAACTTCATTTTCAATGTGTTCTTCTTTTTCAGTTTTAAGAAGGGGTATATCAGATTGATAATTTATCTTTTTTATTTTCATTGTTTATTACAGCCATGAAATAGAGCTCTCTAATTTCTCTGTATTCATTTAATTGAACTTTGTTCGACATCATCGTCGTCTTGAGTTCCAATTTTTTGGTCCTGTAGAAGTGTATTTTGGAGGCGTCTTGAGAGATTTTCGCCATTAATAGATGGTTGTGAAATACACCCTACCCCAAATTTGTTAAACCCTAACTTTAAATAAATTCTAAACTTAAATTTTAGTGTAGGACATAAATAGGATACTGAAAAAGGTCGATGATTTTTATTCGTCAGATTTGTTACATATGCTCGTTTTGGGGATAATTGTTGTTGCGTTTTGGGGATAATTGTTGTTGTTGTTACCTTGTAGGTAGGCTTCGTTTAAGTGGTTCCAGGAAAAATTGAGCCAATTCAAGGCGTTTATTTGAGCGATTTGAGCAAGGATTGGACTGCCGATTTTTCTCACTCCAATTTTAAAGTTCAATGTTCATTTTATATTGGCAAAATGTTAAAAGTAGTCTCCAACGTTGACCTTTTGGTCACTTTAAGCCCTATTATTTTTTAGTCCAAACAATCACCTAATATTTTATTTTTGTTCAATTTTCACCCTCGTTGGATGAAAACCGTTAGTCAACTAACGGTTAACGCCTTAGGCTGACATGGCATGTCTGCATGGCATAGGGAGATGACATGAGATGACATGGCGATACCACGTGGCACTTTGCTAATGTGGCATCATGATTTTCTTTTTTATAAAATAATTATTTTTATATTAATTTTTAACTAATCAGACGATGTCACGTGGCACCATCATATGATGACATGTGGCATCATCTGATGATGTCACATGGCTGATTGGTTCTAAAGTATAAGGAAGAAACAAAATTCAATAAATGTGGCTGGAGGGATTCAAACCTGGTCAATTGGTTAAATGGCTCAACACACAACCACAAAGCCAACCTACTATGTTGTTATTTTTTCACCACTTATTTTATTTATTCATTACTTTATTTGTTTGAAAGTGAAGAAATATTTGTTGGAAAAACAATATAGTAGGTTGGCTTGGTGGTTGTGTGTTGAGTTATTCAATCAATTGACCAGGTTTGAATCTCTCCAGGCACATTTATTGAATTTTGCTTCTTTCTTATGCTTTAAAACCAATCAGCCACGTGGCATCATTAGATGATGCCATGTGTGATCATATGATGGTGCCACGTGGCATCGTCTGATTGGTTAAAAATTAATATAAAAATAATTATTTTTTAGAAAAAGAAAATCACGATGCCACATTAGCAAAGTGCCATGTGGCATCGCCACGTCATCTCCCTATGCCATGCAGATATGCCATGTCAGCCTCAAGCATTGACCGTTAGTTGACTAACGGTTTTCATCCAACGAGGGTGAAATTTGAACAAAAATGAAACGTTAGGTGGTTGTTTGGACAAAAAAATAATAGGGGCTAAATTGACCAAAAGATCAAACGTTGGGGCTACTTTTAACCTTTTTTCCTTTTATAATACTTAAAAGAAAATAGAATAGAAATCCTTACCGGCCAACATTTTTGGTATCCTATTTATGTCCTACACTAAAACTTGAGCAAGTACTAGAGGATTTGAGCAAGGACTGGACTACCGATTTCTATTTGTTTTTGGGGAGTGCACTTTGGAAGAGGCTTCAAAGTTGAAAGAAATCATTACTGCTTATGAAAATGTCTCAGGTCAGCAAGTTAATTACTCTAAGTCCCTCATTTATTTCGGCATCAATGTTCCGAGGCAAAGTACTGATGTCATCAGTTCCTTATTTGGTGTTCGTTGCTCACACAATCCAGAAAAGTGTCTCTGATTACCAACTATGGTTGGGAGAAAGAAAAGAGAAGCTTTCGAAAATTTAAAAGACAAGATGAATAAACAAGCGGGCAGTTGGAGCAACAGACATTTATTAATGGGCGGCAAAGAGATTTGCATCAAATCTATTCTGCAAGCCATCCTAATTTATGCCATGCAATGCTTTTTATTTCTAAAATCATTGTGCCGCGACCTGGAATTAATTATGTCAAAATTCTGGTGGCGTAATAGTGGCTCGAAAAAGGGTATTCATTGGGCAAGTTGGAGTTCATTGGGCTTACCTAAGAAAGCTAGAGGTATGGGGTTCAGAGACCTTGCAAAATTCAATATTGCACTGTTAGCTAAGCAAGGTTGGCACTTGATTTTGAAGCCTACTAGCCTGTTAGCAAGAGTTTTAAATGCAAGGTATTTCCCCTCAACGGATTTCCTACATGCCAATCTTGGTTCACAACCCTCATACACGTGGAAAAGTATCTGGAGTGCTCGTGGCCTGTTGTAAATAGGCTTGCGTTGGAGAGTTGCTGATGGCTCTTAAATAAATATCTGGACCGATGCTTGGTTTGCTGGGCGCGGCAATGACAGAGTTAATGTCGCTTCTACAGACTCTTAGTTCTTGATGGTTTGTGATCTCATTGACAGCTCCTCCCACACTTGGAAGATTGGTACTGTACCAGCATTGTTCCCTTCCCCTCTAACAAATCAGATCCTTTGCATCCCCCTCCCTAATTCTACATCTACAGACACCATATATTGGAGAGGTGATCAATCCAGAATTTTCTCCATTAAAAGTGGCTACTGTTGGCTAATCAATTCGAGTCTCCTAAATAATGGTGACCTTAATGTGCTACAGGAGGAATGGCCAAATACTCTCTATGCCTGTATTTAGTCTATTAATCTTCCTGCTAAAATCAAGATACATCTATGGAGGTTTATGTAACCCTTTTAACCCGGTCTAGCCGAAACCGAGCTAAGAGTCACATTAGGTTTGTCGAAGCAAACCCGAACTAATAACCTAAACTGAGTTCATTTTTTTCCTTTTTATCATATCTAAATGCTTCGATTTAGATCTTAAGGTGATCGTGCATTAGCGGATACATTACATTGTGATCAGATAGCAAAACAGGGTTCAATTGCTCAAACATGCATTTTGAGGACCAAAATGTAATTTTTACAAATTACAAGGACTTAATTAAAATCCAAGTTACCAATCCTTCATTAATCAAATTTCATGCTCACATGTCAAATTCCAGCTTAAAACAACCAACCAAACTCATTTAATTGTTTACATAACATTCAGGGACTAAAATGCACAATTTCAAACTTTAGCAGCCAGAAACCTAAAAAAATGCACCGCGTACCGATACGGACATAACAGTACCGATACAACTCTACTAACATAACGGCTCTGCGTACCTATACAATAAACCTCGTAACGATACGGTGTGTCAAGCAAACCCGTACCGATATGGTTCTACCCCCGTACCGATCCCTTAAGGATTAGTTTCGAAAACTAGATTCCAGTAGCTAAAGAGCATACCGGTACAAGAGCCCATGTACCGAAACTAGTGTATATTTTCCCCTAGGAGTACTGGTACTCTTTGTAAATTTTTGATGCTCTAAGCCTTCCCAGACCCGCATACCGAAACCAGGGGACCCGTACCGGTACACGAAGGCCTGTAATGACCTCTAAATCCAACATATGACACTTTGGCTCACTCTAAGCATTACTAAACCTTGCTTAAACATCATTAAACATCAAAGGCATACTTTATGCAATCATACAGTATTTTCAACAGATCAAACAAGCATTGGTAAAAAATCTACGATATCTATAGGCATGCTTCCTACTCAACATCTGAAACATAAATCCAAACACATATCAAGCATTTTAAGCCTTAAACCAATCTAAAACAGCATTTAAAACTTGCACAAACAGGGAGTTTAACATAACAACCCTCCCAAATGACATTTAACCACATTGCCTTTATTACTACGAGTATAAATCGAAACCATACTTTCAAAGGTCTAGTTCTTGGATTCCTCCTTGCTTACTCGCTGCCTCCAACTCTTTAATTCTCTGCATTGATGAGAAAAGAGAGCGTAAGCACACTAGGCTTAGTGAGGAATGCTCTAAAACACACCATCAATGCATTTAAAACCATTTAACAATCCCCTTTGAAAACCACTTTTAAAACATCTTTCAAAACATCATCAACATTATCATGCCTTGCAAAACCATGCACTTAACTTTTCCAAAACATACAACTTTAAACCATATGCAACATGTATCATGGATTAACAGCAAAATCTCATTTGCTACACTCAATTTAAGCTTTTCCATGCATAACTACCAAATGCAAGGCTTAAAGAGTAAAACATGTATAAACCAACATTATACAACAAAATTCATCGCATGATACAACATCATTTATATTGGCTCACAAGTGGTCATCAACCAAATTCCACATTTCAAAATATTTCATCGGATACACAGATTCAACAAGTGTCCTCTCAACACTTTATACAATCTCAACCAGAATCATCCAAGGTCCACCAATGGGAGTTTTCGGTACACATAAACCCCTTCACCGTTGTGGTACTTGTGGTGGAGTTTTCGATACACATAAACCCCTCAACACCACTCATCGGCTAGATGTATAATCAATTAACGAGAGTTTTTAATACCATATAACCCCTCAACTGTTAGGGTACTTGGATGGAGTTTTCGGTACACATAAACCACTCAACATCCAAGGCGACTTATTATAGTGCACTATCAATCCTATGGTTGGCCAACTATATTCCGATAACATTTTAAACTACATCACTTGTCAATATAATTCATTTCATTAACATTAACTCACTGTTTTCATATGCACCAGAACCATTTATCCAATGCATTCAACCATGCATTAACCACTGTTCAAAAACATTAACAGAACATGCATTACTTCCAAATGCATCATCATCATTATATAACCATTTTCCAGCATTTAATCATGCTCAAATCATGCATATAACTGTTAGAAATCAAATCGTCAAAACAAGTGCATCAAAATCAATTGCCAAATTGAGAATGAGAGAGAAATTATCCTTTACTTACTTCTGAGCTTAGATCAACATTTCAAAGCTTAATCTAAACTCCCAAACACAAATTTCAAACCTTTGAAAAGCTTTAAACCATGTTCTCACTCAATGACAATGCAAAACTTTGATTGCCGATGATAGGAAATCATAGGAAACTCATTTGAAATCAAAATATTAAGAAATCAATAAGTTACTTGAGGATTTTGAATAAGAAAATAGTGTTTGGCTGGAGAGAATTTGAGAGAAAATCTTTTAGAGAAAAGTTAGTTACGTAAAGTTGTTTTAGAAATTAATTATAAAATTAATTCTCCAAGCATATTTATATCACTTTAAAACCATTTTAAAATAGCCAATTAAAAAGAAAAGTCTGATATTAGGCTTTGTCCAAATAGCTCTTTAAAGATTATAAGTTTTGACCCTTTTACAAAACAGTCACTAAAAATAGTTTTTCTATCTTTACATTTTGGTCACCAGCCAAAATATCAGATTTCAAAATTCCATTTTCCAAAATTGATTTTACCAAAATCATTTACATATTAAATAATTATTTTAGGATATTTTTCCATATTTTTATCTCACTCAAAAATATTTATTTCAAATTAATCTCGAAACTGACTCGAATCCTCTAATTCGATCTCCCGGACCATGTACTCAACCTAGAAAACTCCTTGGCCCAAAACTGGGGCATTACAACTCTCCCCCCACTTAAGAAATTTTGTCCTCTAAATTTACATGATGGAAAAAGATGCGGAAACTGTTATTTCATGTCAGACTTACCCTTCCACGTGGCCTCCTCAACACCGCGATGTCGCCACAACACCTTAACAAGCTCAATCATCTTGCCACGAAGAACTTTACTACTGGAGTCAAGGATCTCCACTAGCTCCTCATCATAGGACAAATCTAGTTGCAACTCAACATCCCCACCGGCATCACATGCGAGGGATCTGAACGATACCTCCGCAACATGGATACATGAAACACGTTATGAATCTTCTCCAACTCAAGAGGAAAACTCAACCGGTAAGCTACAGGACCTATGCGTTCCAACACCTCATACAGTCCAATAAACCTCAGACTTAACTGCCCTTTGTGCCCAAAGCGCAACACCTTCTTCCAAGGTGAGATTTTTAAGAAAACCTTTTCACCAACCACATACTCAACTTCCCTATGCTTCAAACCCGCATAGGATTTCTGCCTATCCGAGACTACTTTCAAATGATCACAAATAAGCTTCACCCTTTCATCCATATCTTTTAACATATCAGGCACGGATACATACTTTTCCCCAGCCTCAGCCCAACGCAAGGGCGTTCGGCACTTCTTACCATACAAGGCTTCATACAGTGCCATCCTTATACTTGCCTAATAACTATTATTGTACGCAAACTCCACCAAAGGTAACTACCTTCCCAAGTTTCTTGGAACTCAATGATGCAACATCTCAACATATTCTCCAAGATCTAAATCACATGCTCAGATTGACTATTCATCTGAGGATGATATGAAGTACTAAAATTCAAGCGAGTACCCAAAGCTCGATGTAAACACTGTAACACCCCTTTCCGTATCCATACGATAATACGAATCAGGAATGTCACAACTTTACTATCCTTAAATATTAATGATATTTGAAACAAAATTCAAGTTTTGATAATTTTAAACCTAAATCTTGAGTACTGGTACACTCTGTCCCAAAATGCACATTCTTGCATTTTCATATTTATAATTCATACTAATTCAATTCCCAAAAGTCTTCAAATGTTATGTATGCTTATAGGGAACAATTGACTATCATAAAACATACATGCTCTCAATTATCTTAGCATGCAACTCAACACTTGAGGTTACTCTTAACTTTGAATCTTTCCAGAAAAGCCAATTATCTTGAAACCATAACGAACTTTAAAGGCCAATAAAAACTCAAATAGGTTTAGCAAGTATACATTCCACTATAATAATCAAACCTCAATTAGGATGTCATTACTATGATTACCTGTTGAGCTTTCCATTATTGATGAATGCTCTTCTCACTCTCATCTTGATTTACCTACGTGTGCATAATCAAACACACGCTAAGTACGAACTTAGTGAGGCAATAAAGGAAGTTAATAACAATAATTTAAACTTTATTGGACTTCATGGCTATGTTTATATAACATGATATATATGCCAAAGCATCAACTTTCACATTGCATTAGTAATGATTTACTACATGCTAATGTCATAAGACTTTCATGCTTGTTTATTTGTCACATATAAATTTCTTACCAATATACTTGCCATTTATTCCAAAAGCTCATAAGCTTATTCACATGTTTATCATTTATTAACCATAAACCATAGCCCAAATATAAGCCTATGAGGACCCTTGGTACACGAGTCAAAACCACACATAAGGTTGTGCTAACCATCCGCACATAAGGTAGTGCTAACCATATACACTAAGTGTCTTTTATATACACTATAGTGCTAAACCGAGTATGCAGCGTGCTGGTTGTCTCTATGGCATGCCAATTATACCCTGTCCCTCAATGACATACTTGGGCATATATTCCATATTTATTTCATCCATGGCAATGTAATCACCATAATTTAACATTGGGCAGTTCATACCCAAAATAACATTTATAATATAACATCATATATAACTAGTGATCTATGCATTTATGTTCAACCTTTGATATATTTAAAACATGTTAATATATGATCAATAACATAAATATCATGCCAATATATAAATAAGGTAGACTCATCGCAAGTCTTCCTAATGATGTATAAAACATCCATATATCATGTTATGTATGCATTGCACTCACCTTGGCCACTTAACACAATGCCTCACTAAGTCCTAGTTCGATCTTTGCTTTCAAAGTACCTCGAACCTTCTTTGATTAGGACTTGATTTCATTAATCACATTAATAAAATAAAATATTTGTTAGATTCAAATCTAACAATACCTTAAACATGATGTCTAATATAATCACTTGAATATAAAATTTCCAAATATTTTTCCTTTCTTCCTTGTATTGTTCAAAAGCTCATTATAGTCCTTAATTACCAATTTGAACTTCCATTAATTCTTCCGAGCTTGCTGACTAACATTTAAATACAAAATGTTTCAAATTCCATTTTTTGACAGCTTGTGCTACCTTTGAAGATTTACTTATATATGGCAGAATACATACTAGATCTCAATTTCCTTTCTACCACAGAAACTAGATTCGATAACGGTTCTAAAGGTATAAGCCACATAAATTAATAAAATCTACAAACATTATGAAAATTCCTTACATTCACGTCACAAAGCTGTCCAGGCAAAAACTATTCTGTAATTTTTCTGACCTTCATTCGATTAAAAATTCATATCTTTTAATTCAAAACTTGAAATCAGTTTCCATTTTCTGGAAACGAAACTAGACTAACAAATCTTTACAACGGTATAAAATTCATCATCAAACCATTTTTGTAGAATTTATGGAGAATTTTTAAACTTACTTCCATAATTCAAATTCCAACATAACTTTCCATGAATAACTTCTAATTTATACCAACTTCTCCTTAGTTCTCTACTTGTCAATTTAGTCCCATCACTTTACTTCAAATGGCTAGAATAAAGCTTTTATTCATATGTTCTCTTTACATCCTTCATCATAATAAGCTTAAACATTTACTCCTCTAATTTCTCTTGATTTGTCAAAATGGTCACCAAATTTCCAATACAAGGATTCAAGCTTCTTAAATTTGCAAATTAGTCCTCAAATCTACATTACTACTTAATTCCATCATTTTAACTAAAAACCATATTTACTTCTTCTACATATCCTCTTTATCGAATAGACCATTCAAGTTTGACAAATTGTCAAAATGGTCACTAAAGAGATTATGCGTTGGTTTAGCATTCTAACTTCATTTTCATGTCTCTAACATCAATAATAACATAAATACATTTCAAATTCTAAAAATCAGAATTGAACCCCTAACTTTAACACTTTTCTGAATTAGTCCTTTAGGGTTTAAATTTAGGGTTTTGATTCCAAACAACAAATGAAGCTTGCAAGATTACTAACTCATCATCATAAACCCTAATTTAAGGTTGGATACCTAAAACCTAATCTTCTTCAATGTTTCTAAATTGTTTAGGGTTTAAATCACAACTCAAAAACTTAAATCCAACATCATTCTTGCTTGATTTTAACATAAAATCGAACATAGATTCATAAAATCATAAATCCCCCAATTTGAACATAAACCCTAATTTCCCTCTCATATCAAGTCTCATCAATCAAGCATGAAATCCATGAATAATTTACATCAGTAGATAGAGATCGAAGAGATGAACAACTTTGTAGTTTGGAAGATTACCTTAAAACCGAGATTTGGGGCTTAAATCGAGCTTGGAAAATTTCCCTCTTCTTTCTCCTCTTTCTCCACGGTTTTGGAGATGAAATTTCATTGATAAACCTTCATATTTCATATATATAAGCCACTTGTATCATTAAAAATGAAGTTTTAATTCAATAAATTTCACTTTCCAAAAATACTCTCCAACTAGATTTATATTTCTAATTTGCCATTTTGTAACATTCCAACTAAACTTAGTTGGATTCTAATCAGCCACTATCCATCCATAAAAGAAATCTCAATATTCATTACATGTCCCTATTGGGAGAAATGACCAAAATGCCCTTTACCGATCAACTTATTCACAAAATTGTCATTCCATGCCATTTCAATCGATTTAAATTTTTCCTAACCTTTTGAACATCCAAATATCCATAAAATAATATTTTATGAATCTTCTAAGGTTCATGGAACCATCTCTGAAATTTTAGCTCGATCTGATTATCCGAATATTTTCTAAACTTTATCGCTTTATAGCCAATAACACAAATTCTGTACCAAAAATCCAAGTAACATGAAAACATCATTATTGGGGGTAAACTATTCATTTACGGGGTTAAAATACACAACTTTTGGAAATTACACTTTGGTCCCTGAACTTTTCCAAAGTTTATACTTCAGGCACAACTTTCAAATTTTACATTTTGGTCACTAGCCAAAAATTGGGGTAATACAATTCTCCCCCTTAAGAAAATTCGTCCTCGAATTTTCAACACATGCCTGATTCAAAAATAATGAGGAAACTGTTTTCTCATATCTTTTTCTGTTTTCTAGATTGTTTTTTCGACTTCATGATTTCGCCAAAGAACTTTAACAAGCGAGATCATCTTATTCCTTAGTTCTTTGACTCCATGTGCCAGTATCTTTACCAATTATTCCTCGTAAATTAAATTTGATTGAATCTCTATTCCTTCTGGGTAATGATATGTAAAGGATCTGATCGATACTTCTTGAGCATTGATATATGAAATACATTGTGAATCTTGTCCATTTTCGGAGGTAAGACTAGCTAATAAGCCACCAGACCAACTCTTTTCACGATCTTATATGGCCTGCTGCTTCCCTTTTTTTCCAAACCATAACACCTCCTTTCAAAGTGAAACTTTTAAGGAATACTTTATCCTTAACTTCATATTAAATATCTTTTTTTTCAAGATCAGCATATAATATCCATCATTCTAAAAAATTCTAGATTGCTTCGAACCATTCTTACTTTATTCTCTGCATCATGAAATAAATCAGATTCAATCACCTTTTACTTCTCTTTTTAACTCATTATCATCGGGGATATATAAATTACCCCTTGATATAATATGAACAACCTTTAAACTTAACATCGAAATCTTTAATTTCCCCTTTTCACCTTACTGAATTCTTTCCAGACATATCTTATCTTTCATCTGTAAATCTTTGATCTGGTTTGTCAAAGTAGATTTGAGCTGAAGCTATGTACTCAATATACTATTTTATTCAAAGGTAATTGGGCATTTAATTCTTATAAGCCAAAGAATGACTTTTGGCTAAATACATCAACTATGACATTAGCCTTATTACATTAATACACATCCCAACCTATTATGGGACATATTATTGAATAAGATAGAATCCTTACTAGATTCATACTACACTAATACTGGTGCTACTATCAAATCTTCTTTTACTGGTAATAATATAATCATAATTTAATCTTAGAGGAATATTAATGCTTCTTCAACTAACATTGCTAGAGCTTCCTAAGGTGATATACTGAGTCATATAAAACCTCAATCTAATGACTCTTGCAACTAGGTTTTAGCTTTCTCAATCTAGTAAGAGCCATTCTGTAGAGTGCAATCGATATAGGTCCCATATTGGATTAAATTCAATCCTAAACTTAGCCTTTCAATTAAGCGTCAAGCCTGACAGCT